>RYFJ01000419.1:0-171727 GCA_003991445.1 Oryza meyeriana var. granulata | reverse complement strand
TCGC
Source organism: Oryza meyeriana var. granulata (assembly GCA_003991445.1). NCBI lineage: Eukaryota > Viridiplantae > Streptophyta > Magnoliopsida > Poales > Poaceae > Oryza > Oryza meyeriana. The sequence continues at coordinate 171,723 of RYFJ01000419.1, read as the reverse complement.
CGAGACCGCACCTTTCTGGCTGGCACACTACACTCCCTACGCCACGCACTAGTTTTTCACACCGTGCGGCGCAGGCGAGTCTGGCTCACGCAACACTCAGCCGCAGGTGATTCGTCTGGGGCGCATTGTATGACGCAGCCCATCGCCAACCCTCGTAGCCGCCGGCGCCCTGGCCGAGCCGAAGGTGACTGTGGGTTCGCGAGGGACCGCGCAGGGGGGCGGAGCCAGACATTTGAAGAGCTCGCGCGAGTTGTATCTATTCATGGTGCCGCCCGCGGAACTACCGCCAGCACGATAACCCAGGGCCGCGGACGTGGAACTCTGCGAGGGGGCGCGCGGCGTGCCCGCTTCAGTCGGGAGAGTGCATCCGCGCACGGACATTTACCAAGAGACCCAGTCAGTTGACGGGAAACGGCGAGCCGGGCCGCGTAGAGGCGAGTCGGCGGCGGCGCGAGCCCTCTGTGCAAGAAGGTGGCCCAGCAGCGCTAGCGTGCCGAGCTCACGCGCGTCACCGACAAGGCTCTATAAATAAGGGATCTGATATGCCAAGATACCAAAGAGTACCGACCCTGCACATGTCTACAGTGAGCAAACGTTCACTAGGAGCAAGGTATAGTTTTCATAAACATTAATAACTGCATTAAGCAGCATGTATAATCATATAATGTGTGCATCTCCTTTTATCTTCACACCTCTATGCGGAAATAGGAACCCTAAGATATATCAAAATAATTGTATGTTATCGCTTGTATGATCGCCCTTGAGGATTTTTTGTTATCAATTAATGAAGCTTAAACAAGTTTTATTGAAGATCACCAATGGGCAAGTATTTAAACTATTGAATGATCTAATGAAATGTAATCATCTGACTAAGAAACCATCGGTGAACATGGAAATGGACAGACGGAACTTGGCATAGGTATCGAAGCGCTGGAACTGTTCCAAAGGGTTCGAGGTCCACGGACAATTCATAGAAATCACCTGCTCTTCAGAGAGCTATAAACAGGGGCTCGTAGCGTTCGCAGGCTAAGAAATGTGGCTAGTCTAAGACAGAGCTACAACCGCATGATTTGAAGTTTGAAAAAAGAGTCAATGGAGTTACCAAATACCAGAACGTGTTGAAGTGAATTAGCTTGAGAAGATTCGGTCGCACAGAACGTACTAAGTACTTGCAGAGAAACTTGTGAATAGGAAAAGATGAGCAAGTTGCAAGAGTAAGCAGATGGTAAAAGACAAGAAGAGAAAGAGGATCAATCACACTTGAGAATTATGCAGCTAATACAGAGTTGCCGTTAGAGGCTTGCCAATTAAAATAATGAATAAGATAAGGATGTTTTGATAAAGTCACAATAGGCTATACTTTGTTTTGCTTATTGTAACAATGTATCCAGTGAAGTGTTTAGATGATATGTAGTTCTTTCGCAAAAAGTATCTGACTGATTATATTGTGCTTTGGATCCGCCTTTTCTTTAAATAGTATCAAAACAATGTAAATAAATAAGTTAAATTTAATTAAGGTGAGAGAGACATCTCTAAATTGCTGGCGAGACACGAGGGCATTACAAGCGAATCCATGCGAGACAATTAACAATGCATGTCTAATTGTCTAGTAAAGCTGCGCCTCAGTTTGATGCATAGCATAATAGAAAGGCAAAAGTTCTCGTGCGCTGTATGTTACGAGGCAAATTGCTGAGGAAGCAAGTCGTGCGATAAGTTGTTTTTGTCTTGTCTCTGCATGCATTTATTGCAAATAAGAATTTGTATGCTGTAAGAACAAGTGTAAGATAATTAAGGAGCTGGTCATATGTATGCAAAATGTGATAGATAGCTTCATATATGATCGTACCTCTAGTAAATAGGTAGACAGCTGCAATGCTAAACTTATTGTGCGCTGATGGGAATCACTCTACAAACGACATATGGCAGCCCCTGGCTGCTTTCAATGCATAAACAAGCTCACAAATTGTTTGTTTCGTCGTCCTGAGCCTTAATTATGCAAATTTTGTGTATGCATGTAAAACAGGTAGGATATTTCAGCGCAAATCAGCTAAATATAGCTAGATCATTCTAGCATAAAATGCTTGATCGTCCTGTAAATATAAAAGATGGGCAATGGCATAGAATATTACTTGCATGCCACGGACCGATGAGCTCATCGTTACAAAACAGGACTTCATGCAGTAGTATTCTGCATGCATGGTAAAAAAACTGCCAACAACGTACGTGTCGAGGCATAAATAGGACTCAACCAGTAGTAAGTAATACATGCTGAAAGAATAGGTAAAGCTTTAGTGTGGTGTAATAGATAATCATATTATAAACAGTAGTTGGTGATGACATAAATTTTTAATCAATAGGAATAAGGCAGGACGAGGAATAAGCTAACTAGCTTGATTATGTCTTTCTCTTCTCTATTTTTTACTCGTTCTCTTCGTCTTTGTTATCATGTTTTTTTACTCGTTCTTATGTTAGCGTGTGTCGGTGAAATGGGACTGGGGGTCCACATTCTGTGGGGACGGCGTGGATCCCCCGGCCCAACGTCAGAGATCTCCGGGGCCCACAATCTGCACAAGCGACGGCCAGACTACGGTCGTCGTACTGCCGCTGAGCCATGAGCGCGCCATCTCCATCGCCCGCCCCCCCCCACGGGGCGCCATCTTCGCCATCTGGGTCGTCCCCGGGGCACCATCTCCATGAAACGCCTAAGTCGGCCCCGGCCCGACGTCCCGGGCGCATCATATGCATCGCCCCGGACCCCGGGTGCCGATACGAGTACCGGTCCGCCGGGAGCTTGCCGACGCCGTGCCCGACCCTGGAGGCCCGATGTTGCCGACTGCCGGGTAATGCCGATCCCTCGGAAAAACCGGCGCCGATCGCCCCGGTCCCGGTGCCGACTGACTCGGCCCCGGGTGCCAGATCGCCTCGGCCTCGGGGACCAATTGTCTCGAAGAACTCCGCGGACCAACTTGCCAACTACTCTGCCGAACCCACGCGTGGGCGTCTCCTGATGGCCTCCCCGTGGACGCATGCTCGCAATGGACATGCCTGTGCAAGTCAGAAACTCCTTTTTGACTACGGAGGCTTCTTTCACTGCAATCGCTGTGAAGTCAGAGCCTTTTGACTTGGAGGCGTGCGCCGTCACGTCTCCATGCTCCATCCGTCCTCGCATGTGCGCGACCAGACGTGCGGTCAGCAGCTCCGGAATGGCAACAGCAGCGGGCTAGCAGATTAGTTACTCCGGTCACGTGCGACAGCAGCGCACGCGTGCGACAAGACAGCGCTTTCTCTCGCCACTTGTACTGGCACTATGGACTCCCCTGTTTCTATAAAGGAGGATCCATGCCACTTTCTCGAGGAGGCTTCAGCTTCGGCAGAGCTTGAGCTTGGGAGGAAAAAGCTTAGGCATTAGAAACCACCGAAGGTAGAGTTCACAGTAGAGTTGCCCCTAGTCGATCAACCCCTCCTGGTCGAGAACTTTCTCCCGGTCGAGGACTTCTCCCAGTGGAGGCCTTGGTCTTCTACCGCAGCTCGTGTGAGTCTCCTTCGAGTCCGGCGTCCGGCAGAGCGGCCGGGGCCGGTGAACACCTTGTAACACAGCAAACCACATTCTCCCACATAGCCAAACACACAGGAGTAGGGTATTACGCTTCCGAGCGGCCCGAACCTGTCTACTTCCTCCTGTCTCACTTGTGTGCCATCACCGAACCATCTCTCTCGCGCGATTGTCACGGTTCGGACGGTCCGGTCCCGAAACGGACGGTTCGAACCCCTCTATCTCCCAGCTCGGGCCCCTGGTTCCCGAGCGCCGATCCGTCTGTTGGTCCACCGGACGCCGCAGTCACCTGAGAACTACTCCCCTGGCCGAATCTCAAAGGGGGGTCTCCAGACTTCCCGCCGTCGAGGTTCCATCCTCCGACAGCGTGCGTTCGGTTTGTATGGATGGAAAGAGATTTTCCGTACACGAAAAACAGAACGTCCAATTAGCATATGATTAATTAAATATTATAAAAAATTTAAAATATAGATATGATTTTTAAAGCCATTTTTATATAACTTTTGTAAAAACACATGCACAAAAACAATTTATGGCCGAGACGCTCCTTATTTATCGATGGTTTCTCTCTACGTCGCTGCACTTAGGGATGAAAAACTATCTATTAAACGCTCAAAGCCTTAGCTTGCACTTGTGTGGGTATGCAGATGTAAGAAGGCAATGCTACCCTTAAATAGGCAATCCTTGGTTGCTTGTCGCAACATGCATACAGTGTGAACTTGCCTGCATGGATAGCGAATAGCATCTCTCCTGATGCATGCATGCACATCAGACAAAGGCTGTGGAGACACTTGTGGCTGAGGCATCACATTTTTTAGAGCTAACATCTTGCTTGTTGCTGCATCGTATATGTAGTGATAGGTCAATGTCAAGCAATAGGCCACACATACAGTAAGTTTGTAAGCGGGATAGGCGGTTTGCTGGATGGATAGGCAGCAGTCTGCATTGAAAGCGTACATTGCAAATCGAACGGTAGAAACAAATCACACTGACGTGGACATAGCACGGGTGACCTCGTATTCCCCTGAGCACGCGCAGCCAAATCCCGAGCTCGCGCCCCGCAGCGATCCTTGCGCCCGCAGCCGATACGAGCTCGCGCCCCGGGCTCGCACCCCACACACCATGCTGGCGACCACAGGCGCGAGGCGGAGCAGGTGAAGCTGCTGGCCGCGACATCGAACCGAGGCCGAGGCCCTCGCAACGCGGGAGGCGGCCGTGGAGGACAAGGACAACTCGCTCGTCCCACGCGAGGCGGCGGTGAAGGCCGCCGAGTCCCGGTTGGCGGAGATGGAGCGGGAGGCCGAGGCCTCCCGGAAGGGAACCAGATCGGCCGCCGAACGGTAGCGGGCACGCGCGCGTTCATTCTCAATCGACGGTGCAGGTTGTCCCGGGCGCGAGGGCCCGGCACGACGAGTTCCCGGGCGCTTGACACGGGCCCGGGGAAGTTCCCCGGGCGCCGACACGCCGCGCTGCCCGCGTCCGTTCGGCAGCTTGATCTGGACCCCGGAAGTGGCGGGCCGACCGGGTTGGGCGTGGGGCCGCGACGTGGGCTGCGTCAAGCGGCTCCCCGACACCGATGAGTGCAGCGAGCTTGACTAAGAAGCTGGCAAGGTGGGAAAAACGGCTGAGTATTGGCGGGTGCAAAATAGCCTCACCCCTCGGGACCTAAGAATGGCGACCGCGACATGTCGCAGTCTGCCTGGCACCCTCATCAGGGTCCGGAGGTGTTTGAACTGACCACCGCATCGGCCTCCTGGGCAGACCTCCGCTGAAACCGGTGGTGGAGGGGGGGCCACCCGGGGTTATGGGCAAGCTGATGGAGCTCGGGGATCTGTGCGTACATGGACTTGCTCCCGCAGCAAGTTCACGAGTTGTGGTGAAGGAAGGGAGAGGGTTCGCCGCGCGGGTGCATATGTTCTCGGTGCTACCAGGGCCCCTGGCTGAGGGAAACAGTGGCCATATACAAACGGGTAAAAAATAGAAATTAAGCAATGTTTAAAGTCGGATAAGAATTTGTATCCGTATCTGGAAAAATTGTTCGTATCCATATTCTATTCCCGATTACCTGAAAATTATCCGATCCGAACTGTATCCATATTCGTTTTTCTCGGATCGGACGGAAATATCCGCTCCTGTTTTCATTCCTAGCTGCACTCAGCAGACTCTCTTTTAGGCAGTTAAAATAAATTAACCAATATACAAAAAGTAATTAACATCAGGGCTATTTAAGCAACACCCTGGTGACAGAGGGAAGTGCAAGAACCATTAATTGAAGATGTCTTTTATTACATGACATAGAACTTAACATCAAGAAACCAGTTCACCTCTTGTTCGACCAAAGGCCATGAACCACTATAGTCCATTTTATTAATCTACAGGTGATCGATCAGGTGAACTTTCTAATACATGCATCACCAAACAACATATAAATAGGCCCTAACATATAGGGCTGCAAACAAGCTATTAAGTCCAATATACTAAGAGCACACCATTTATTCCTATATGTACATAGAGTAATATGAAGACTAATAATACAAGTGGAGACAACAACCAGCCGATGTATCAAAGAAGTTGCAGGCGGCTGACGATGCAGATCAGCAAACATGAGCTCAATCATCACTGTAATTGGAACACTTAATTATTATATTATTATTTATAATCATTGTATTATTATTTAAACATAGTTAGTTATTCATGCTATATAAACTAACGGAGTTACCTTGCCTTTTCCTTTCTTTGTGGAGAATAGTTCCTTGCGAGTAGACCTAAACGCTTGCCAAGTGAAGTTCTACAGCACAATATATAATATTATCAAATGATCGAAAGAATGATAAATCCATAGAAGGATATTTTGGAGATAGGATAAGTGTGTCGTGAGGCTAAAACAGTATTACATGTAGCTTGGGACATAGTAAAATGGTGCATACCCATGTTCTTGAGGAATCTCATTCCCCTTCTGTGCTGAATTTTCCAAAACAATCATGGAGAAACAAGTGCGGTGGGGTAGTGCTGCCTTTAGGATCTATTGGGATTTCAGTTACACCAGATGACTGAATCGTCGATTCTTTGTTTCCAGCACCTGATGTTCTAGCAAAGTTACAACATTGCCAGGATTTTCTCCAGGAGTAGCATGAGCACCATCTTGTTGCCCATCAATAGGGGTGGATTAAACACCCTCCTAGCTTGAAAGCACAATTGTCCCGTCCGAAAGGTTGCTCACTTATGACTACCTGGAACACATACTTACGACAATAAGAGCACGAAGGGGCGAAGGCAAGTAAAATCTGGTTGGACGAACTCTTTTCAACTAGATCGGCAGCTGTTCGTTGTACAACTTGCTCTGCCACACCACCAAACATGAATATTTTTGCACGGCCAGTGCTGTCCTCAATCACAACGTTTAACTTGTAGCTGTGCAGTGAATAAAACTTGCTAAATTAAGGAGCATAAGTTAACCATGCATATGGTGCTGTAACTAAAGAAAGTAATACCTGGTACGATTATTGGCTCTGTGATGTCACAGTTAACACACTCAAATCCTTGAAGAGTCGGCTTTACACCCTTCCTGCAAATACTGCAACCTTTATACACCAACCACTTGAGACATCAATTTCCTTTATGCATGCATCGCAAGTGAAGCGTACATCCTAAAACCAGCGAAGGACCAATTTCAAAATAATATATGGCAAAAAATTAAGTAAAGTTATCTAGTAGCAATCATGCTTACATTGTTGTCGTGAGGATTCAGTGATAAAAGTTCTGGATATAGACTTCCTATTAGCATTTGCCTCATCATTATTCCTAGTGCGGCATCACCATCACTTGGTAGGAGAAGTACCTCACAACCTCTTCCTTGTAGGCTGCGGATGCACATATCGACGCTTATATACCACTGACAAGAGGAAGTGTAAGTACTGAATAGCAAACGTAGTACCTTGCACGGAAGCATTAAACCTCTGGAATATCAATGTTAATGTACCATTTTGTACCAGCACTGCTCCGACAGCTTGGAACACCTACATATTATAAATATATATCTATAAATAGGCATATATTTCCTTAGATTCTTGCTATACATAGTATAGCGTCATCTATGCAAGGTATCTACAGTCCAGAGCTCACCCAAGAAGAGTTTTGTATAAGCCCAGCAAAAACAATTACAACCGGTTCATCTTTATCAATAGTTTCAAGAAGGAACTGATCTTCAAAAGAAGTTGCATGCTCAGCCCATAAAAGTGATCACCAAAAGCCGGTCACTGTAAGATTATTGATAAGAAACACTGCACTATTCTTTTGAAATCACAATGTGCCAAGAAAATTAATTGGAGGGAAAATAGACCTCAGGTCTCGTAATTCCACATTTCGCCTAATAGATGGACCATTCAAACTGTCTGCCTTATGTACCAGTGGGTGCACAACTGTAAGTTGATAACATCTGCATTTTTTATGGGAAAAATGGTAATTATTGTTGCATCTAAAAATAGTACTAGATGAACAATAAAAACAGAACATTATAAAAATTGAAGGAAGTATACCTATTAAACCTTTTGGATGCTTTGCTCTTTCTTCTAAGTCCTCAAAGTCCCAAAATTCCCCAAATGTAAAGTGGAAGATTGATACCTCTGTAGGTTTTCTTCAACAATGTCCATGGGTAAAAAAATAGTGTATTTGCTAGGACAGCATTGAACTTTCTTGTCTGTTACTAACACGAAAATTCCGTAAGAAGTAGGATGCATTATAGACTCTGAAAACTTGTGCTTCCTAACATGCTGTAATGCCTGCCCCCTAAGACATCCATACCATACAGGAAATAAAAATGAATGCATACATATATTATGCAAAATAAATAAATAATTATTAATGAATGTAGCCATCAGTTTGTACCTCTTCATTCCACCAAATAAGCTCCATAGCACTAAAACCTCTCCTTGGAAATTCCAGATAGATGCCACAGCCTAGTCTAACCTTATGCGCCAATATGCCTAGTGGATTAAGTTGGGATAGTATACTGTATCCATCGGAAGCTTGTAAGTGAAATGACGGGAACAACAAACTCATTAGATATATTACAACTAATTAATATAATGAAGCTGTACATCACAAGAAAAGATAAAAATGAGTAGAAAGATTCTACAGGAAAGCTCAACAAAACAAGAGATGCTCAAGTCGGACTAACAAGAAACCAAGAAGAGCCAAAAAAGCTCATGCATGGAAAGGGAGATATTAAAGGGACTGTAAACCTCTTTGTAAACAATGTTTTGGTAACACTACAGCTGGAATCCATGTCATCTGTCAATTAAAAATCTAAGCATTTCTAGAAGTGACACGAATATAGCCACATATAGTTGTCCATGGGTAAAAACTGGATTTGGCAAGTACAAACCAACATTCTGCAAAAGTTTCCTTGGCTCTTATAATTGACATTGCATAACAAAGTCGAATAGGAAATTGTCGTCTAACTAAGAACAAAAGGCCATTTAGTGCTGATACGTGCAATGCGATTCGAGGAAGGAGGACTTTATGACCAAATAATGCGAGCCAGTAATAATTTCAGCCTCTAAATTCGATCATTAGCTGTGTTATTATAAGCCGCGCCATTGCAAAGTCCAGCACTTTGATTTAAGTTACGTAACAACATCACAGGTGAACCAACCTTCAAGACAAGTCTATGAGGAGGAATGCCTTTAAATTGCAATGAATTTAAGAACTCAACTGGGTAGAGTAGGTCCAGATTACCATGTCCCCTAGAGGATTCAACCAAAGTATCTGAGCTAAGGTAAATTTTTCATGGCCAGGACTAGAGAAAGAACATGGCTGTTGATTTCATCAATAGATCATTCTTTGGAGCAATAATAGCCCTTTTCCCTTAGGTAGCCAGGATTGAATATGATACGTTGAGATTTGGATAAGTAGATTTAACAATATCATCAATAGCAGAGTCCAATTTTGGAATTAAGATGTCATCTGGTATCTCAATCCATTCAGAGTCTCCATCATCACTATGTGAACTACCTTTTGCAGTGCCATCACCAATACTCAACACCCAGTCATTAAATTCTTTTATTTGATTAGCTGGTAACCACCTTCTACCATCCCGAGCAATCGCATGTTTACCGTTAGACGTAGAACATTAATATAACTCCATAGGTATGAATTAGTTATTGATGCATTTATTGTATCCAATCTACCCCCACCCTCGACTACCGGTAATACTTGTCTAAAATCTCCACCAAACAACATAGTCTTTCCACCAAATACCTTATTAAAATTTGAAGGATCTATTTACCAAGAATGTCACGCATACTGCGGTCTAGCGATTCAAAGCAATACCGTGGGTCATTGGGCTTCATCCCATATTATCAAGGAGCACTGCACTATTAAATCAGCAAGGAATGTCCCTCTCTTGATATCACACACTGATGCCTCGTCAATGACTATAGGGATTTTGAATCGGGAGTGTGCAGTACGACCTCCCGGGAGCAAGAGTGAAGCAACCCCAGAAGATGCCACTGCAAGAACAATAAGGTTTTCGGACCGTAGACGTGAAATAATAGTATTCCAAAGAAAAGTTTTCCAGTGCCACCATACCCATACCACGAAAAAGCATTCTCCTGTTCCACCATAGACGGATCGAATGACAGTATCATAGATATGCTTCTGTTCCTCATTTAGTTGCTTGATCATAATGGCATGCTCATTTTTAAGCTTTGCAATATCATATGTCATTTCTTCAACTAACAGCCTGTTTCTTACCTTGCTTAAAAGAGTAGGATCAGGTTTAGGTAAGCCATAATCACTCATGGAAGCACCCACTTTTAATAAACAGATTATCAAACTCCACCAAAACATGATTTTTAAATGTTGCTCTGGAACTATATATGAAGGCAACTGTATTATTCTCTGAATTTTACGGTGGATATCATCAGTGAAGTAAACATAGAAATCAATAAACAAAGACAGTGCATCAGAAACAGAGCAAAAAAGGACCATAGTAACAAATAGTTGACGCATCTGAGCTGCTGAACCCCACATAGATGCTTCCCTAAGAGCCTCACGCCACTCATTGTCATCACCAAGTAAACCAAGTGCTTGACATGCGTCCTTAAATGATGGGCACAAAACACCATGAATAGTTCGCAGATCCTCATAGGATGTAGCCCCTTTGACAACATTTAGAAGCATACGAAGGTAATAGAGCTCACCACAAGTAGGATTAATGTAGATAGCCCGGCCAATTTTTTTGGCTGTCTTACGAGGATGCCAGCATTTCTTCTTTTTGTTCCAAACCCACTTTGTTGGGAACTCTATATATGTTAGTTCTCGGGCATCTGGATATATCTCATTAGCTGAAAACCACTCGGTCAAAGTTGTTTTTCTTGAACGGGGGTCATCTACAATATCAACTAATGGTCTCTTAGCTGGGTACACAATGTTATTCATCAAGGGAAGATGTACAGCTAATCTCTCAACCGATGGTGTTCTATAGTGTATATCAAATTCAAACAAGCGCCAAACAGCCTCATGCGAAGATAAATAACGACAGTCAATATACTCTCGAACCTCATCAATATCTTTAGGCTGTTCTTTCATACCCATGGTTTTTGAACTAATGTCACTACTCTCAATTAAGCTCTAACACGATCTGGGCCTTTTGTGATATATTTAAACAAGTATTTGATAAGGTGTGTCTTATTACACCACTCGACATTTATATGAGCCTTAAAGCGCTTTAACAATTTCAAATTGTATGGCACAACCCCAACTATGTCAAGTTTAATCCCATATCGCTCAACAAAATTACTTATCTTTGCACGACGCCTATACTGCACAAAACCATCCTCACCCACGATTGTGTCATCCTGATAGCTTTTTGGAAAAAATTTTGAACACTTACCATCCGTCATGCATGCACATTTTTTATTTTGATCCCCACAAGGACCATGCACCATAAACTCATCGACAAGGTTATAACCCTCAGGATCACATGACCTATTGGGTATCTCTGCACATATTATCGAATCAACATAGGAGGGGTGTGGGTCTTTGGCATTACCTTGTAGCCAAAGCAAAATATGGATGTGAGGTAGACCACGCTTCTGGAACTCCACTGTATAGAGCACTGAAATATAAAGAAAATTGTTAAGGTAATAAAAAAATAAAGATACTATATCCTATACACGTCGAACTTCGAAGGACCACAAAATTTATATAATACATTAGCTGCTAATCATACAAGATGATGATGAATAAACATAACATGGTTCTAGATTTTTAGTTACACACATCACTCAAAAGGCCCTAACATGTCATTTAAAATTATTGTAATTAGCGGCATGTTAAACTTACTAAATCTTGTTGTATAATTATATAGGTCAAAAGCATAGATGACATACAACTAAATGCATGCCTACTAACAGGATAGAACAAACAAATAGAACTAGAGATAGGGCAAATGGAGATGGATCCTGCTACATGCAGAGTGGCCAGCAAAGAGCGGATGTATGTAACAGTTCGGGAAGGGCAGATATTTTCTCTTGTTTGACTAAACCAAAGATTTACAAACCATTAGATTCTCATGAATTGAAAGTAGACAATTACTAACCACACGATCACATACCATATATTTTTCGTGCAAAATATATCTCTAGGCATAGTTAATTAATTTGGCAACATTATGTTTATTGAATTAACATGTAGCAAATGTTCACAAAGCTGCATAATAATGTGGATTTACATTATATATCTTTTCAACTAAAACAATATTTCATAAACCACTAATAATAATCATACCTGCTTGTGCTTTCCCAAAATAAGTACCCTTCTTCAACACAAAAACAAGTTCCTCCACCTTGAGCTTGAAAACTCTACTTACTATATCAGGTCGAGCTTGTGGTTTTTGCCCTGGAATAAAAGCAAGAGCGTCAGCTATTTCCTGCCACTTAGGATTGCAAGTAAAAGTAATGAAGAGGTCCGGTGGCCCATAGAACCTACAAATTGCCATTGCATCTTGATAATTTTGTACCATGTATCTTTTACTTCCTGTAAAGCTAGCAGGTAAAATAACTGTCTTACCAACATTATTCCCGTCAACATCACCCTTGTGCAGTGCATCTTGAATCCCCTTGTAAATCTCTGACCTTAAATTCTTATTGTTTTTTTTGACAAACCTAAGTCTGTTTTCCTCTACCGACGCAAAAGCGTCAACTATGTATTGCTGGAACAGCCGATCACCAGATATCAATGTTATTGCCTCACATTTGCGTTGTTGCAGCCGAAAAGTGTAATATTCAAGCATCGTAACTTCGTCCCTCGTTCCGACTGACAAGTCTCCGGATCGGTTGTATTTAATTTTTAGTTTAAACCCTTGCTCACCATAAGGAAAAAGAATAGGATATTGCAAAGCCATATAATTGGCATGAAGGTTACAAATTCTTTGTAACCCACCACCTCTGTTTTGATTTATTATATCAGGACTCTTCTTTTTTTCCGAGAAATCACCCACCACTAGAGCAGCCACCTCTGATCCAGTCGGTGCACTATACTGTGGCGCAGCTTCTAGAGCGATCGTGCAATAGCCTAAGACGCAAAGGTTGGCTACCCTTGCTGTAGAAAGTCCCTAGCAGCTCTGAATGATCGAACTAATTCATTTGATTCGTCAAACATGCTTATTAAGCCTTCAACAATCTTTTTATCGACTCTGTTATCATCATCACAATCCCTATCTCTATCAAATATTGATATACGGTTGTGGACCTCATTCTCAGTATCAACAATGTAAAGTTGTGCATACCCTGGAGACTCACCCTCTTCGGGAAGTAAAGATCCAATTCGATGATGAACCTGGCCATTAATTTTGAACACGTATAGCCCTGGACCTTTGTTTATACCATAGTCAATTTTAGCACCCATTGACGTGAAAGCAAACATAGAATTGTATGATCTAATAGATTTAAGGAAGTATTTGGATGAAATATCACCATTTGGATCTAGCAATTTAGCCAAAAAAGGTGGAGGAGATTCCAAATATGGCAAACAAACCTTCCCACCCCTGCAACAAAGATGAAAGTGAATATGGCCTCCTTTACTTGAATAACACCTCTTCACACGCTCTTGATACCAAAATTGGGCTCCACAATATTGACACACGTGGGCAGGAGGCCCATAGTAAGAAGTGTCGTCCAAAACAGCTATTGTAAACAAAAAAACCGTTAGTTAGGAAGGCTGAAATTATTTAAGAGGAATTCTAGAACCTATATATGCTCATTTTAAGGACTAATTAGGGCAAGTAAATAATTTCATGCGTGAAATCATTTTTGTAAACAAAAATCGTTAAATTAGGAAGGCTGAGATTATTTAAAAGGCAATCCTAGAACCTATGAATGTTCATTTTAATTTACTAATTAGAGAGCAAGTAAATAATTTCATGCGTGAAATCATTTTATTTTACTACCTGCATGCTCAAGCAAATTTAGTATTCATATGTGTGTGGCAGGCAAAATTAACAATGTTTTCATCATTTAATCATATAGAATAAATGGGAGTTACATATATATTTAACATACATCTTGTTGTAGATCATCCATAATAACCCATCTTTCTTGGGTATATGTACGAACACATCTTCTGAATAGAAATAAAAAAACTACAAGAACACATCTTGTGTATAGACTTTAATATACATTTTTTAGATCCTACCTGTAATATTCTGGCTGGGGACTGTAGTTTTTCCCGATTCAGCCAAACAATTACCTAAATTGAGAGGTAGCGCAACCGTTATTCATGCTATAGTTAATATACAATATATTATTTTACTGCATACGCCAACTGCCCACCTTTCTTTGCTTTTATTATGGATCTCCGACGTTGTTGCCTTTCGCGTATTGTCCCCCCAGCAGAATGTGAACTCACACCTACAATTAAAAATGTATTAGTTATTTAATATAACAAAATTAGATCATATATCAAATGTACTATGGATTTTCTATTTTCATCGTGTAAATGCGTTTAAAATTTAAGCCGTGCATATGCCTAGGAATGAAAACGTAGCAGATAGTTTCCATCCGATCCGGAGAAAAACGAATATCGGTACACCTTCCCCGAGAGCGCCGCGATGAACGCACGCATCTACCACGGGCTCCGTGTCTCGGGGACATTCCCGAGCCCGGGGGTCGCCATCCGGTCCCGGGGCCAACAGTTTTGGCCCCGGGCCGCATTGCCGGGCGCTGTACTGGGGCATTCCCGTGCCCGGGTCTCGCCCCCCGGTCCCCGGACCCGCTGTCTCGGTCCCGGGACACGCTTCCCAACTGGGCTGGGCAGGACGGCCGCCCAGCGCCGCCTCCCGACCCCGGCCGCCCGTCGCCACCCTCTCCCAACTCGGCCACCTCCCGCCTCGGCTGGGCAGGACCCGGTCGCCCGTCGCCGTCTCCCAACTGGCGTCCCGACCTCGGCCGAAAATTATCGGCCCACATACCCGGGGACGCGTGGATCTACGGCCACGTCAGCTCCTCCGGGCCCACACTCTGCACAAGCGACGCCGGCTACGGCCATTTTCCGGCTAAGTGCCTGGGACAAGTACTCCGGGCCCGCGTGCACCTTCCCGGGAGCGTCGCGATGACCACACGCATCCACCTCGGACTCCGTCTCCCGGGACATTCCCGAGACCGGGTCTCGCCCTACGGTCCCGGGGCCAACAGTTTTGGCCCCGGGGCGCATTCCCGGGCTCTTTACTGGGGCATTCCCGTGCCCGGGTCTCGCCCCCCGGTCCCGGGACCAACTGTCTCGGTCCTGGGGCACGCTTCCCGACTGGGCTGGGCAGGACGGCCGCCCAGCGCCGCCCCCCGACCCCATCCGCCCGTCGCCACCCTCTCCCAACTCGGCCACCTCCCAACTCGGCTGGGCAGGACCCGGCCGCCCATCGCCGTCTCCCGACTGGCGTCCCGACCTCGGCCGCCTCTCCCGACTCAGCTGGCCAGGACGGTCGCCCAATGCCGCCTCCCAACCTCAGCCGCCGGTCGCCGCCTCCCGACTCGCCTGCCGACCTCGGCCGCCTCACCCGACTCGGCTGGACCATCGACGTACTCGCCAAAATCCCGCACCAGGAAAAAAAATAAAATGCGACATCAAGCCAATAAAAGCAAGACTAAAGGTACCTGTTGTAAGAATAGCTTGCTCTCCACGTAAGTGCTTTCTCTTTCGAGTTCTGGAAGGTGGACTAACCATGAAACATAATTTACCCTTCAAATACCAATATGAAATATATGAATTTATTAAAGAAAGATATTAGACTTGCAAAGCAGACTATTAGAAAACACCGAACGCTCTCATCGTACGTGAGAAAACGAACTGAACAAGGCACATAATTAATCTCAATACAATGAGGTAAAACTGAGGAAGTAAAATAATTTAGTCGATGTTAGCCAGCAAAGTTAGATCAGAAATTGTTAGGATCAGCAACCACCTTTAGCCAAATAATTAGTAGATACTTCAATAACAGTTTCATAGTCAATTAAAGTTACAACACGAGTTAGTATCAGTACTAGTATTGTCATAGTTAGCCAAGTTACAACGCAAGTTAGTACTGGTAGCCTCATTGTACAGATCTTGTCTGTTAACTGAACAAGGCACATAATTAATCTCAATACAATGAGGTAAAACTGAGCAAGTAAAATAATTTAGTCAATGTTAGTCAGCAAGGTTAGATCAGAAATTGTTAGTATCAGCAACCACCTTTAGCCAAACCATTAGTAGGTACTTCAATAACAGTTTCATAGTCAGTTAAAGTTACAACACGAGTTAGTATCAGTACCAGTATTGTCATAGTCAGCCAAGTTACAACATAAGTTAAAATCAGTATGAAGCCTGGTTAACATCAGCATCTTTAATTAATGTCATAGTTAGCCAAGCTACAACACAAGTTAGTACCGGTAGCCCCGTTGTATAGATCTTGTCTGTTAACTCTAATACTTAAGAGACTATAATTGATATAGAACACCTAAGACACTTGTAGTACGTACCTTCCCTTCCAGCTGCTATAGATAGTCTAGGTGAGAACCATTTATCGAGTGAGAACTATGCACTGAATGCTCAAAGCCTTAACTTGCACTTGCGTGGGTATGCAGATGCAAGAAGGCAATGCTCCCCTTAAATAGGCAATCCTGGCTACCCGCCGCATCATGCATGCAGATAGCCAATAGCATCCCTCCTGATGCATGCATGCACATCAGACAAAGGCTGTAGAGGGACTGTGGCTGAGGCATCACATTTTTTAGAGCTACATCTTGCTTGTTGCTGCACCGTGCATGCAGTGATAAGTCAATGTCAAGCAACAGTCCACACATACAGTACATTTGTACGAGGGATAGGCGCTTGCTGGATGAATAGGCAACAGCTGTCAATTTGTAGGAGGGATAGGAGCTTGCTAGATGGATAGGCAGCAGCTTGCATCGAAACCGTGTACTCCAAATCGGACGGTAGAAACAAAGCACACTGACGTGGACAGCCGATCCCGAGCTCGCGCCCCGCAGCCAACGCTCGCACCCCGCAGCCGATACCGACCCCGCGCCCCGCAGGCGATGCTCGCGCCCCGCAACGGATACCGAGCTCGCGCCCCCCCGCCAGTGCTCGCACCCGGACAGCCGTGCCTCGACCCCGCGCCCCGCAACGGATACCGAGCTCGCGCCCCCCCGCCAGTGCTCGCACCCGGACAGCCGTGCCTGCTTCTGCCGCGCGAACCCACCTATCAGTGCCCGTCGTCTTGTTCGTCCTCTAGCCTCTCGCGCTCTCTCTCTCTCTTCTCTCGATCTCTCTCGAGCCCTCGCTCTGTTACCTCTGTTCCGCGCGTATGCGTCCGGTAGCGCTATGCCCGAGTTGGAGGAGGGCTTTCCAGCGGGCTGCTAGTGCTTTGGCATGGCTTCGTTGGAGTTGCACGGCGTGGCTTCCCAGCAGAATTAGCAGCGCGGCATGGGGCCAGTGCTTTGGCGTGGCTTCGTTGGCGCTGCGCGGCGTGCCAGTTCAGGCCCATCCGAACCATACACTGCATATCGAGCGGTAGAAAGAAACTAAGCAACGTGGCCACCGCGAGAGGCCGCGAAAACGGCGCGGCCTCATATTTGTAATTTGTTGACATGTCATCCTTTCTACCGATATATCGCTCTATTAAATATGTATGAAATAACTATGAAACCATCATTGGGACTGGCATAAGTGCTTCCTCCGTTTCAAAAATCCACAGCTTTAGACTAAAGATTTCATTATCAAAAAATTAGACTAAAGATTTATCCTATAAAAAATATATTTTTAAAATAGGATCCATTATATCTCTTTAATACCACTTTATAATTTTAACCATCTAACCGGTAGTACTTTCTCCTCCTCCTTATTTTCTCTCCACGTTAATCAAGGACATAGTAATCTTTCAAACTCCTGTTTAATCTATTTTTCTAAAATTACAATCTTTTAGTTTTAGGACTACCTATACAACATTCAACAGTTTCTTGGGTGAAAAACTTTCAAATATAACTATAGTATAATTACAATGTAATTACATTATAACTATACTGTAATTACAATGTAGTTTATATTTAACTTGCGTATAATAATCAAAACTGGCGGGTGGTGCAGATGGCTAGAGGCATGCGTGCTTTCGCTTGATGTTGCCGGTTCGATTCCTACCCCCATGTGCATCAAATCTTTTTTGCCCCCTTCCCGTCCGTGATATTCTATAGACAGAAATATAGCAAAACCGTTTAGTTTTAGGGATGGAGAAAATACTTCCATCCTTATTGGCTGGTCAAAGAACACAAATATCTCGAGGTAGACCTGGCAAATCTTTTTTGCCCTCTCCCCGTCCGTAATATTCTATAGACAGAAATATAGCAAAACCGTTTAGTTTTAGGGATAGAGAAAATACTTCCATCCTTGTTGGCTGGTCAAAGAACACAAATATCTCGATGTAGACCTAGCAGTGTTCGAACGGGCTTATAGAGGTGGCTTATTCCCTCGTTTTCTATGAGCACACTTTCCAAACTGCTAAATGGTGTGTTTTTTTACAAAAATTTCATAGCGGCGGAGGGCGACAACGGTAGAAGGATAGCGGCTACGCAAAGAGGCAATGGCGGCAGAGAGCGTATCGATCATGTGTGGCATAGGATGACGATGGCGTTCGTGGGGCTAGGTGCTAGTATCGATCGATACTAATCGGTACCGAACCGGCCCCACCTCGTTTACGTGGCCAACAACCATATTTGTTTTATCCAATTTCTGGACATCTCTCGGAGATGTAAGAGGTTTTTGGGTTCAATTTTTTTGACAAATTTTCCTATAGGACATTGAAAAAGTGTGGCATTTGTTGATGAATGCCATAAAAAATTGGATTTGTTGAAAGACACAGAAAGAATGTGATATTTTGCTAGTGAATACTAACAACCTGTTTGGCAGGGCTCCAACTCCTAAATTTAACTCCTAGAGCGCAGTCCGGAGTGGAGCTGCAGAGTGGCCCAAACCCCACTTCGCGCATCTAGTTTATTTTTTCAGATCACTCTGGTCTGCTCAGCTTTTTTTTAAGGTGAAGCTAAACTGTAGCTCCAAAAAAGGTGGATGTGAAGGCTGGAGCCTGCCAAACAAACCCTAAGCCTATTAAAATATTATTTCCTATTGAGTTGGAGAAAGAAATGTCTATTTTGCCATCATCCACACTGTTGAGATCCATTTTTGGTATCTCCTCTCTTGCAAGTGAACCCATGTTATCCACCTCCTGGATTACATTGAATCAGTTAGACTCCAACGCCTTGTCAGTGGGGAGCAGCTTGACGCCGAGCTCCGCGGCAATGCTAGCGATCCACGCCATGGCAAAGTCGAACAACACGACAATCCGGAGAACTGCATGAGCAGCACACAGGCACCTGCGGCCATATGGAAAATGGCCTCCTGCCGTTGGTGCAGATGGGCAGCCGGCCAATAGGCGGACATCGCAAGTTTGCAACCTTTAGTCCATGTCCTCTCTGCTCCAACCAGATCAGGTGGTGGTCCCTGCGCTCATGCAGTGGAATGGTGTTGAGCATCATGCTGAGGCTCTACCCTCCTCGGTGTTAGGGAAGATTTAGGGATAGTTTGAAAGTGAAAGAAAAAAAAAATTTACGTAAAACGAGATAAGCCATTAGCGTATGATTTATTGATTATTAGCTATTATAAACTTAAAAAATAGATTAATATGATTTTTAAAGTAACTTCTGTATAAAATTTTTTTACAAAAAATACACCGTTTAGCAGTTCGGGAAACGTGCTTACAGAAAACGAGGAGGTTTTTACCTCTAACCTGTTGCTTCGAATGGTTCCTTAGCAGACAACAAACCTCTAGGGCGCTCATGACGGATAGATTGGGTGCCCAAGGGCTCGAAACCAAGTAGATGTAGGGACGGTATAACTCACCAGGGTCTCGTCTTCTTTGTGCTGCCCCGGCTGCCATCGTGCGTGGATGAAGAGAGGAAAGAGGTAGAGAAGACGAGGGGAATGGCATGGATGAGATATGTCAAAGGGATATATGTCACTGATGCGTAGGTTCATAAGGTAGGTTTCATATATCATGAGTCATGTCTCTCAGAGGAATTACTTCCAAATGTCATATAGGGTCAATTTGCAAGAAGAGTAGCAAAATCATTTTAGTAAAAATTTCTCTTCAACTTAACAGAAAATAGTATTTTTTAATGGCTTTAATGTGACATCAAACTTTCAATAGGAATCACAAAACTTTTTATTCAAATTCTCAAACTTTCAACTGGATCTCAACTCAAATTCTGGAAAATTTTCAATTCGTGATATCAAACTTTCAACATGAATCACAAAATTTTCTTTTCAAATTCTTAAACTTTCAACTGGTGTCTCAATTCAAATTCGACAAAACTTTCAATTTGTAACATCAAACTTCCAACCATAATCTCACAAATTTATAGTCCAAACCTAGAACACTTTCAACTTAAAATCTCTAAAACTTTCTACTCATGAACTAAATTTTTAACCAATACCACAACACTTCCTACCTCAATCTTTTAAACAAAATTGATGGAGCCTCAATTTGACAGAAAGAGTAGCAGGCTCGCAGATCCAACGCTTCTATTAATAAGGAGTAAGGGAGCTGAAAGACGAGTCCCTGTCGAGGAAACCAACGCCCACAACCGGTGGTACTCACGAGCAGCCATCGACGAATAACTCCGGGGGTGCTGGGAGGCCAGAAGCCTTTGCTACAGGAGCTTGATGCGGCTGCCGGAGAGAAGACGAAGCAGATCTAGGGGAGGGGGAGAGAGGACGATGGAGGAAGGGAGAGGAGGCGACAGATTTGTTTTTTTTCTCTATTGCTTAGTATGGATGAGCCACGATTGGATACGAGGAAGAATAACAACAAAGACTTGGTCAGGTTCGGTGATCTACGTTTTAAGACATGTGGGTGTTCCTTAGTTTGCTATCTGGCGTGCGCTAATTAGGAATCCGCGTTAGAGCGAGGCTCGTTTGGGAGCCCACGATACCCGGGAGTTTAGTCCTCAGAACCCGATACGCCATGGCCCGTGGCTGGGCCGAAGACACCATGGTGGTCACGGTCACGGAAGGGAAAAGGGTCCCCGCGCACCGACGTCCTGCACTCCTGCGCTTCCTCCCTAGTAAACCTCAGCTCGTTATTTTTTTCGATTCCGTCCGATTTGGTGGTGTCTGCCGGCCGCTGCTATCCCCTCCTCCGAGGGAGGAGCAATCGAGCAGAGGACTCGTCTGAGCTCGAGCAAATTCAGCGGTGACGGAGGTGTCGGGGGGAGAAAGCCAGAAGGGTAAGCATCTTGTTTTCAGTGTTCTTGCTTTTGGGGGCCAATTACCAACAAGGAGTTCGTAGGGCAATCCCCCTCGGCTGAGCGCCTGAGCCTGTTCAGTTCTTGAGGTGTTGTATCAGATCAAATTCCGAACGCACAAAAAGGAGAAGATATGTAGAAAGAATAGTTAATATACTTGTGATAAGTTGATAACATCCTTGGCATGATGCGGAAAGGGGAAGTGATATGCTGGTTTATGAGAAATTGATGGCCATTCTTTGCATGCATTTAGCTAATTTTGTTTGAAGCTCCAAGGGCTTGGATGTGTTCGTTGATATTTAATCTGTGCTCATTTTCTGTTCAGAATTTGGCTTCTTTGATTACATTAGCTGAAAAGAAATCCGGGAGATGAGTGAGCTTGTGAACAAGTTCTCAATTCTACGTCTGGATGGCGAAGGTGATGGTGAAGAAACGCTGATTCAAACATCTTCCAGCATTAAAGAAGCTGCTGCCGGCAAACCTGGTTGCTACTCCTATCCTTCTAAAGTGGACCAAACAGTGGACGATGCTTTATATATTTTCATTGCTTTGTCCTGCATAAACAATTACTAGTGCAACTCATGTTTATTCCAGTATGGTTAGTTTAAGAAGTTACATCTTGCATAGTTTTCCTGGGTTCACTGTACTAAAATTCAACTTGGATGTACAAAAATAAGGCCAGCAAGGCACCATGAACTTTTCCTCATTTGATGAATGACTTGGCAGTCTGTGTTCTCAATAAAACTAATCTTTCAAATGCTATTTTTATTCAAATGATGTTATATTGAATAGTAGTAGAACAGGAAGAAAACAGATTTACTTTCTTCGTGATGGAGCTCCAAATCCTACCTGTTTACTGGACAATGGTCGCTATTAATTTTTTTTTGGGGGGCATGTAATTCACATCGTCCTTTAAACCCCATCACTATTGTAGTGCTGTTTACAAAATTGCATCTGGCAAGTCACAGCTCGTACTTTTCTACAGATCAGCCTTGGAAAAGTTTTTGCTCTTTTGAAATTTTAACCACATGCGCTATATCTGTTAAAATATTCTTTGATTATTGAATACTGTTATTTTCTTTCGTTTTGCAAATTTTATTTAGTGTGGCCTTTTTTCATAAGCATGTTTAGCAGCATTGTGGTATGTACGGGGGACCCTTTTGGTTACCTGTAACAACTGACACTTACTGTTCATGTCTGCATGATTATGTCCATAGAATTTCTTATTGTTAATCAACGTCTAGTCATTAATGGTGTTAGAAATTGCATTTACCATACAGATAAAAAAGTGCAGAGTGACATGATGGTAGTAAATCACATTGAAGGATCTCTTGCATCATCGTCTAGTGATTACAGGATGCCTTTGGTGTGGATAGACTTGGAAATGACTGGTGAGTTTTTTCCAGTTGCTATGACTTGTATATGTTACAGAACTACAAAAGTAATTCATTTTTGTGCTGCGTTATTTATTACTTATTTGTACTTAACAGTTTGTGTTGGTTTATCATGCTTCAGAATAGACTATCGATTATTTATAATATAATGTTTCTGTAAGCAGAAATATGGCATTGATTCATTATTAATGGACCTGACAAATACTTCCAGATTGTTCAGTAGTCAAGATGGTGTAACTAAGTAACTTGCATGACATGGTTGCTCATGAATTATAACAGTATGTGGATTCCAATTGTTTTAAACAGATCTAGTGAGTATGCATCTATGGTAGGAAACCTAACAGGACAATCGAACCTCCAGTCTAATGTTCAATCATGTTAGGCCCTGTTTGACCTTGCTCTAGGTCCAGCTAGTGATTGAGAATGCATTGCCATGTCGTTTTTATTCAGTTCATCACCTCAATTGTTTCACGGAATATCAATGGTCCATTAGCCATTAACATGGTGTCCAAGCCATTTGGTCACTGGCTTGTTCTAAAAAATCATACATGAAAATACTGATGTGTGGGCTTCATTAGTCAGACTATAATCTTGGGATTCTAATTAAAAACAATTGATGGTTTTATCTCCTACCTATACCTGAACAAATTGGACATGTTAACCATAAAGATCTGTCCATTGATTATGTGAATTGTATTATCATGACCGTAGATCGTATTGAGACTTCGTGTTAAATGAAGCATGTAACTGGAAATACCAAGGACTCTATTTTTAGTTTTTCCAAAATTTAATAATTCAGAATTTTGGAAGTAATAAATGTAAAGTTGCACTATTTTAGACTCTCAATTTAGTACTTTATTAATTTAATTCTGAAATTCGTAACTAGTTATTACCAAGCCGTGGCTCACGTGGACTTTTCTTTTAATCTAAGCATCTATAATTCGAAAAAAACCAATGTATTAAGTATATGATTAAAATTTTAATATTTATAATATCAGTCCATGCAACACATGGATTGACGACTAGTATCCTGAATAAATTGTTAGTTGGCCTACAACATTCAACAAGGAGGGTAACACTGGAAGTTTGGTGATGACAGTAAATTTTGTTTGATCTCTGATCTGGTGTTAGTTGCTGCAGCTGGGAATTTGATCACTTGTTACATCTCTCTCTCTCTCTCTCTCACACACACACACAAAAAAAATTAGTTTTTTATAGATAGTTAAACAAAATATATTTTTGGATCCTTTTTTGTCGTTTTTACATCATGCTTAAAATGATTAGTGACTAATGGGAACACACTGCATTATGTAGGTTTGGATGTTTCAAAAGATCGGATATTGGAGATAGCTTGCATCATAACTTACAAAACAAATAGAGGTGGCAGTCGAATTTAAATACCTTCCTAATCCGTTCTATATATGTGCTGTATACCATAATCTGTATACCGTTCTATCACTTCTGCTATTTTTATTAATACTAGATGAATGACCATTCAATGCTACAAATATCATGTGATGAAACCCACAGCTATTTGTTGCCAATTGAAAATTATGACATGACTGTTTTTGGTATTATGCAGGGCCCTGATTTGGTTATAAGTCAGGAGAAGGATTTGTTAGATAACATGGATGAATGGTGCAAAACTCATCATGCAGCTAGTGGTAAAGTGTTTGTATTTTCAAAGTAACAGTTTCTTGATGTGTATTAATTTTCTAAATATTAATCTAATGACATATGAAACTTCTGCAGGATTGAC
The DNA here is from genome assembly GCA_003991445.1 of Oryza meyeriana var. granulata. Taxonomy (NCBI): domain Eukaryota; kingdom Viridiplantae; phylum Streptophyta; class Magnoliopsida; order Poales; family Poaceae; genus Oryza; species Oryza meyeriana. The sequence continues at coordinate 147,189 of RYFJ01000419.1, read as the reverse complement.
GGAGAGAGTACTGCAGAGTACGATTTCTAAATATTAAGTATGTATGTTTTAATGTTTACCATCACATTTTTTTAACATTTTGGTAGACATGCTAATGAAGTTACATCACTAAACCAATATCTCTTGCTGTTTTTAACCTTTTGTTTAGTTTAGGACTTCTTTGGAATTATTCTTTGACTCGATATGCTTTCCTTCCCCGCTTTAGTAATCATCATGAGATCTGACTTATTCTGATATGATTTAAATTCGTCGATATAATTCCATTTTCTTGTCCCCATTAACCACTGTATAAAATAATATTTGTCCGATTAAGTGGCTCTACTTATTATATTGTACAGAAATAGGTTTAATTTACCCCCAGAACTACAGGTGTCAGTGTACTTAACTCCCTGATGGAACTAGAGATTATGTAATGAACTAGAGATTACTAAACAAATCCTAATTACATGGTGCTGGTAGCCTTCCTTGTCCCAACTCCCTTGCATCCTCCATGGCTGTGGCTTGTCCATGGCAAATTCAAATGCGTATCTTGAAAAATCATATAGTTACGCTAATGTTTTTGTAATAGAAGCTTCTGTTGGTCCATTTGCAGGTGTTAGATTTTGTTAGGAAGCATGTTGGTTCAGCTCCTCCATCAATAGCTGGGAATTCTGTTTATGTGGATTTACAATTTTTGAAGGTTAGCATGGATTGCACTTTAGAGGTCTCATATGCTAGCTGGGATATTGATGCTTTATTTCTTTTACTTCATGCAACACAGTGAGAAATGATGCAGACAGCACACATGTTTCTTTTTCCCTTTTTTTAAGATTAGTTTTGTTTCTGGGACATTTTCTGTCATGGAACAACACATCTGGTCATTATGAATTCTTCACTCTCAGCGGATGTTATTGCGCATATATTTTCAATATTCCTTACAAGGAAAAACATATTCATCATTTTTGCAATGATTTTCCATTTTAAATATGATTTATTTTCAGCCCTTGGAGGATGATATTTCTATTCTATAATTTTTCTTTCCAGAAGTATATGCCACAGCTTGCAGCCACCTTCTCTCATGTTATTGTTGATGTGAGCAGTATAATGGCTTTGTGCATCAGATGGTACCCCAAAGGTAAATTAATTTTTTTAGTCCTGACTGTTGAATGTAGTGTTCTTCCTATCAAGTATGGGATATTCCATTAGTTTATTTGGTAATTTCACTTGTTTCTGTTATAGGAATACAGTTTTCCTATTTCTTAACAGTACGTTTGCATAAGCTTTACAATGCCATGAAGAATTGCAACTCATATCGTGATACTATGGAGAAGACAGTTTTTTATTTATGCTGTTTGCTGACACAATAAAACAAATCAATTACAAGATTTTTCCAAACTTACTATGATCTTTTACATACCCTTACTAGATCACATATTGCAAGTACTAACTTGCATTCTCGACTAAAATTCAAGTGGAGAGTAGGATCATTGCAATTACTAAAGTTAAGATTTCTTAATTGAAGATGTGAAATAACACAACTACTGTGATATATATGGTTTAGCTAAACAAATGGCCATGAATAAATACTCTCCAGTTTCAGTTAAGAAATAAGCCAAATGATGGCATTTGTTATCCTGGTACATATCTCTGTGATATTTTATCATCATGATAGTTGTCGGTTTTTACTCCCTCTGTTGAGAAATGTAAGTCCTATAGCTTAAAATTTGAATGGTCTCGCTAAAAATTGTCTTGCATGAAGCTTTTAATGATGTTTTATTACTATGCATTTACTTTCTCTCTCGTGCATTTATGTGTTACCACCTGCGTATCTCTCTCATAATCCCTAAATAATTACATGAGTGGTGTGGTGCATGTCATTTCTTACCCAACATTTCTAAATGTTATCACCTTAATCCTTGGGTTATGTTAATCAACGGAGGGAGAAGATGTTTAGATTTTACACCTACTCAAATTAGAGCTTCAGTTCTACTGAGATCCAAGCAAATGTAGTGGCGTTGTTCTAGCAAAGGTCATATTGCTGGCTGTGCGTCTGTGCCAGCATTTTCGATACATCATTAGTTCTAAAATTGAAGAGGATTTCAACTTCAAGATCTTGGGCACAACTAGGAATCGGGCGCCTGATCGGGTGGAAAAAACCAAGTGGTCAAATGTTGTAGTGAAACATCAAGTTGTATGTGGCGAAACAAAAAAAATTGTCACTGAAACATTTGAAAGATATGTGAAACACAAAAATGCCAATAAGGCTATAACTAATCTCTGCTGCTCAGGAGACCCACCATCCACTGCGGCTTCATCGTGCGAGATGGTATTTTGATAAGCTAGGCCCAGGCACGGGGGGTGCCTGGTCCAAAGCATTTTCCATTATATTTTGTCCTGTGATGCGAAATATGTCTTGCAAATATATTGATGAGACTTGACCTTGATCCTTTGCTACCTTATATTCACAGAAAGGAAGCAAACTCCTCGAAAAGAGAAAAACCATAGGGCAATGGATGATGTCAAAGAAAGCATCGCCGAACTGAAATACTACAAGGACAACATTTTCAAACCTCAGAAATCTAAGCGGTAGCCACATGAATGGAGCACGGTGGGCATCTTCATGTTGAATGTCAAATCGATTGACAGGCTTAGCCAGGGATTGGAAATGGATTTTCATATTAATATTTGCACGTCTCACTCTGATGCCATATTTAAAAATGCATTTTGTTTTCATGTCGACTATTAGTGTTTGGATAGCTATATAGCTGTTATATGCATGTCCTGGCACATTTAGTCAGGTGCAGAATTACAGAGATCCCAGCTTCTGTTGTCGTTCGTACTGCTTTGAAACAGTGAAACCTTTATATATCGTATTTGTAACTACTGTTGTCTCAGTACTAGTTCAGTTTCTGAGCCATCTACTTCTTACTATTGGGTCCTTCGCCTACATATTTGATAATAATCTCAGAACAACATATATTACATTTGATCCTGGCCAAATGCACCCAGAAGGCCAAGAATTTTCGTACTGAAATACTCTAATTCAGTAATTCTGCCTCTGATTTTCATATAGAAAAACAGTTTGTCTCTCCAGTCCATGGACAATATAGGCTAAAGCATTTTAGGTGAGTACTCCATACATAAGCCAGAGTTCACAAGGATTACAAACACAGATGAATGAAATGAGGTATTATCAGGTACAAATTGTTCTGGAGGATTTCAAGAAAATGTGGAGGACCAATGGCTATGCCTAACTTTGAATTATTATTACAGCTTATGGAATAATACAGTGGCAGCAGTCTTCATTTCCTCTCCTTACCAGGGAACTAACAAGAAAAATTACAAATCGGCGGCAATAATGACTCATTTGTGCCAGGGTTGGATACAGCAACCTGAAGGTAGACACCAAGCAGCCCGAACCTAATACTGCATACATCAAGCTAATGACTTCGATATTACACAAACAGCTTACACAAACAGCAGCACATCGGCCCAGAGAAAGGAAGTCACAACATAATAGGCTGAGTTTCACCCCGGGGAAGTTGTAGAACATGGTCAACAACCTCAGTAGATGCCAGGAATGATCCTGTATGGTACTTTGTTGCAGTACATCTTCCAGTACTTGCCATACCTGTCAGAATGCAGACAACTCACATCAGTATTATCCATCAGGGATAAAACGAGGACTGGATATTGCTTACAGCCAACTAGGCAGCAATGTTTTCAAATCGTAAATTAAAGTTCGTCATAAGGATACCGATCAGACAACTAATCGTGATTAGTCGTCGATCAGGTCCGATTAGTCAAGGGTTAGTCGGTGTCTACTGTCTAGTCGTCCCACTGCCTAGGATGTGTATAGTATAAGTAGTTAAGTATAACTGAACATTATAATGATTCTGTTCTATATATTGTACTAATAAATGTGTGTAATCTGTAAAGTGTAAACAATGCAAGCAATAACTATATATGTGGGTCACAATCACAACATTGTAACCTAATGGGCAAGCCCACAGCCACACCAAGGTCCAAGCTCCCCTCCGGTCCTCAAAACTGGCTTTGCCAAACTAGTCGTCCACAGCATAATTGGATGACTAATCATGGTTAGTCGGTGATTAGTTTTCTGATTGAGCTGATCGCATCAGAGTGCATAATCGAGCTACTGGCACCGATTAGGATGACTAATCATGATTAATCGGACAATTTAATAACATAGCTAGGGAGTGCCTTGAAATTATCCTCTACAGTAATGGGCTTTAATATTTTGAGCATATTGGTCAAAAAAAAAAATTTTGAGCATGTTCTTCTATCAGTGTGAAAAGGCATGCCATTATGTCCACATTAGCTAACAAGCTGAAACATTCAACTGATCTATTACAGGTGGTAAAGTTTACTTACTTTGATGAGCATCGGTCATCATCCCTTTTAGCTCGGTCGAACAGCAATATGGTCAGAAAGATCACATAGAAGTATGGCAGGAACTACACAAAAACAAGGACCACAGTTATTATCATCGTGGCTAAACTTCGATATATTGTAATTGTAATCACGATGTGCTTTACATGATTGAAAAGAGCTGGAACAGTCCAGAAAAATGCAGATAGAATCTCTGGAACATAGTGAAAATGACGAGACAAGCCCCACCTGTCCAAATGGAAAATGAAGGTGCATGCTCAAAAGCCATTGTCTCTATTGAAACAAACATGGCAATAAATCACTTTTAATGAACATGTAAAGAAATAACAAAAGCACTAACCATCCAGAAGTCAAAAGAAGACTGGTTTTTGTCTCTCCAGTTGTAGTCTGATAGGAAGCAACAATCTAAAGTTCCACCAAATAAAGACGTCAGCAGGAGCATGTTTTATTATTTGTTAATATGGAAGCAGCTAAATATTTAACGCTTCAACCTTAGATGGAGCTTTGCCCCATATTGAGCATTTCCCGTTTGTCCGACGAAATTCTTGGCGCTGACGATCACAGTCATAGTTTATATATATGCACAATATTCCAGCAAGGAGAATTGAGAGTGCTAGCTGCAACAGATTTAACAGATATACTTAGACAAATCATGAATCATTGTCTGGTAGAACTAAACAGTATTGAAATACAACTAACACATGTGAAAGGAAAAAAAATCTGAAAGATGAACCTGGGGACCCAAATTCACAGGGTGGTTGACGAGATACATTCCAGGAGAGGTGTATATTGATGGAACCCATACCAAGCATCCCCAGCAAATGTAGAAACCAGCTGGTAGGAAATATACGTCAGCTAAAAAAGAAGTGCATGCTTGAAAAGTTGAGTGCCATACCAATTAATCACATGATGATACCAATCCAATCCTGGTTTGTCACTTCAAACTTACATCTTCATGGATAATTAGAATAAAATACACCTTGTGTCATCAAATTTGTCATGTTGGTTCAAATAGGTCATTAAAATTAAGAAACTAAGCATCTAGTCATCGAACTTTACAATTAATTCAAGTGAGGTCACTAAGTGGTTTTTCTAACTGGGGTGGTACTGACATGTAATTCATATGTTAGCTACTAGGTGCATTGAGATACCATCTAGCCTGAGCTGTAGAACTTAAATCCAAGGGACATCCTTTGCCCAAAAAAAAAAAAAAACCAAAGAAATCCATGCCAATACCGGAGATGCTAATGTGTCATCCAATGCCCTTTCTTACTGACCCCTTGTTTGACTGGTCCTTGTATAGTGAATAGAGTTGATGCTACCCTCGGTGGCTTCTCTTTTGCGCACATGTAACTTCCACCACTGTGTTTGATCCACGCAACTACTGAAATGTATCTATGAGGATCGGTAACTAATGAACTTGTCAAGATGCACTGTTGCCATCAAATGATCAAATGAGGTTTACACGGTCATGTATGATGTTTGCATACAGAACCCCTTTTAAATAGTACTAGCTGGTTATGCCCAGATGTTTTATGGCAATGACATGGTAACCTAGAAAATTCAATAGTAACAGTCTTTGTATTTTATTGTATATAGATTTATTAAGTTCACTTGTGCATTACTTTAATTTACTTGACCCATTTTTTTAGCATTTTCTCGTCTGATTTTTGTTTTTTTTATGTTTTTGAATATCTAACATCAGTAGCAGGTCAACTTAGCTTGTCACTATGGGTCAGTCGATTACACCATATAAGCACTTGCATACATCACGGTAACATCATATAAATGTAAGGGACTGTTATTCTTAATTTTGGAAGAAGATGAATAAATTTCTAGAATGAAATGAGTAATTAACTTGCATGCATCATTTTGAGAATTTTTTTTTCAAAACATCATATTTTGTAATGTCAAGATGCTTGAGATTAGACACATAAAAGAGCTGCCAACCTCTATCATGAGCAATGTCCATGGTGCACCAATATCCAGATTCCCACCAGAAGAACTTAGTGACATAGATCAACATCAGTGCTGTATTCACAAGCATAGAATCTGCAACTCGGCCATTCATTTCATACTGCATTGCAAAGTTCCAAGAAATCAACTAAGTTTAACAGATAATTGAATCATATAGTGTTAATGCAAGCTTTCTATCTTTTACATTCCCATGGTAGTACTATTTTAGAGCACATCAGAGGGTATATCTACAAAAATACCAGAAATTGGATAGCAACCAAAGCATAGATGTGCCTCTAAGTTGCGAGGCTAGCATATCACCAGAATATTATAGTATTCTGACCTGCTTTATGCAGTAGGTTACAGCAAGAACAGCCCAGGACATCATCCCAAAACGGCAATTTGTGAACACTTTGATATCAAAGTGCTTACCAATCCGAGGATATAGTTCCATTCCCTAGAAATGTTACATGTATATAAACAGGCAAAGAAAAATTCATGTAAATCGAAATAATAAAAAATTATCACTATGCTATACAAATGTGAAGAGTGTCATCGTTAATACAATGCTAATGATCAAGTCTGTATAATTGTTTTATGAAAATCAAATGCAGGAAATGCAACTCACCCAGTAGAAATCAATTATCACATTCCCTGAGGATCCAGAATCAGATGAAGATGGAGCAACATGACCCTAAATGAAAAAACGTTCCCACCAATAAATGAAGCATGGTACATAGCAATATAAATAAATAATCATAACCTACTAAATAAGCTCACCTTTATGTACAGAAAAATACAGAACACAAAGCTTCCAAATACAAGAGCAGAGTATATTTCCCCCAAGTGGTCATATACTATAGCAGGGTTAAAAATTCCAAACCTGACACATGATAAAATGGTTTAGGTAAATGGTGGTTATATTAAGTGCATATTGTATCTTGCTTACAAATGATCATTGTACTTTCTCTTGTACAATAATAGGCTTTGAAACACCATTGTATAGCTTACAAAAGAAATTTTTACAAACAGAACACAAAGATAAAAACAAAATAATTTGAAAATATACAGAACAAGTTATTTTAATAGTTTCTTTTGTGTTGCAAGAGTTAACTAGGCAGTTTGTACCAAAATCATGGGCAGAAATATTAATACATTATAGTGCTCATCATATGCTAAGGTGCACCCAATATCCTGCATCAATTCGAGCCTCGTGCAAGGCGGTATTAATCCAGGGGAACTACTCTACTCAACTTCGAAAGGGAAAAAATGACACAACACTCTGGCCCATGTTTAGGTGCTCTGAGTGGCCTGTGTGCGCTTTTGCTAGAGTTCAGTTCCAAGTCCCAACTTCCATTGTGGTGCTTTTAATGAGAATGGATGGTACCCAAAAGCATCGGTAGTGCATAGCATGGGCAAGAGGTACAAGGTGGGACCACAGGGCTTAACCTAGCAATTTCAGGTAAACAATTGGGGCCAAGCTCCATGAGTTTATTTTCAAAATAAACTGAGGTATGTTGAAATATTCCTAGGACAGTAGGACACCTCGAGAAATAAACAACCACAAAAGGCAACTAAAGAAGTGCGTATGCATTGGTCTTGTGAACAGTTATGATATGGCAATGCTACAGTTGACAAAATGGACTGTTTATTAAGCATGTTATGTCAAGCATTTAGATCGAAGTCAGGAGAACATAATGGCTATACATTCACTTTTCACAATCAATAGCTAACAAATTGCAGTCCACTACTGGCGTCAGATAGACAAGTCACTCATGGCTTAACAAAGGCAGGTCCAGGCTTTGAATTGTATCATCAAATAAGCAAGTCCACATAAGAATACAAGATAATCTTACCACCACAGGCTAAGGTATGTTATCAAGGTCACTGCATATGCTTGCAAGCCATTTGCCTGAAAGGAAAACAGAGAAAACAATAATTAACTGAAAGGACAAGAGCAAAAGATCATAAGAGCCTTTTCAGGAGTGAAATAATGTGATATATTTCGGTCTGATATATTTGTACAGCCAAAATCAACTGAGCTATGAGACTATGAGCACGAAGGATCATGAGTAGCAACGGGAATCTCCATATCTGACAGGCTAGAACAATGCATATCAGAAGAGAGTCCATGAACAAGGGACCTTGTAGACGGGCACGTTGCCCGCGGTGGAGACGGGCCCCTCGAACCGCCTCCCGGGGAGGAGAAGCTGCAGCACGGCCTCGAAGAGGGCGAAGCCGAAGATGATCTTCCAGGCGACCACGGTGGGCATGGGCCAGATGGCCTTGAGCCCCTCCAGCAGGCCGTGCTCGCGGAGGTGCTCGTAGGTCCGCACCACGGATCCGTCCGCGTGCACCATCGTGTACCACCTGCAACGCCGCCGCAAGCACCAACCCACCACACAAACACACACGGACAAACACAAACACAAACACGACGCACGCATACACACAAAACCCAAAATCTCGGGGTCAGGCCATAGATCGAGCCAAGCAGTGCCCCGATCCGCGCCGCTGGGAAGGGATCGACGGAGCAAAACGGAGGAGGCAGAGGAGGGGAGGGAGGTGGGGCCGGGGGCGCTTACAGGAGGATGACGAAGGGCGGGCAGAGGGAGAGGAGAGAGAGCATGGAGGCGTAGGTGACGAGCGGCGAGTGCACCGTCTTGGGCGGCGCGGGCACCACCGGCGGTGCCTTGGCGGCGGCGGCGGCGGAGGGGCCCCTGGGCTTGGCCATGGCCTCGATCTGAGCAGAGTGCAATGAGACGGGGAGGAGGGCCGCTTGACTGGCAGGCTCGTCAGTCGTCTCCTCTACTCTACGTATGCGAATGCGATGCGTGGTGGTGGGGGAAGGAGGAACGGAACGGAACGGGGCAGGGTGGACCGGTGGAACGCCGGGCGGGCGGCCACGTGCTCCGGGGGTTAGCAGGCGTACTATGTGTGCAACTGTAGATGAGTAGTGGAGTGGATCTCAACTGCCCTGCCCCTGCCCGCGCGCGGGCGGATCGGAGGCGTGGAGGTGGGCAGAGCTGCGCGTAGGGATTGCCGCCGCACACCCACGGGTGGAGGAACCGTTCCGATCTGCATGCACGCAACTACGCGACGAAGTGGGGTTGTATTCACTGTTTGGTACGGGATATTTCGTTCGTACGTGGTAGTTGGTGGATGGACGATGCTTTGTTTATCTTTGTTTTTTCGGCCTATAGAAATCAGATAGATATTTAAGATAAAAAACTCGTGATTTTTAGACCATCAAATATGTTTTGAGATTAAAAGGCTGAAATTTTTTTCCAGTACATGTGGAGCAGGAGATCAAACACGCGACCCATCGCTAAAACAACCAGCGCAATGATATATTTTTTATATTATGAAAAAGCCGTGTGTTATAACAGAAAAAAATAAAGTGATGATAAATAATATAGTAAAAAAATCAAAGAATTCACCATCACTGACATTGCTTAAACTGGTGACTCCTGCCATAGAGTAACTCTAAATATCTCTTTAATATGCCAGTTAAGTTGGAGAAAAAGAAATAGAAGACTAGGTTTCTACTCGTACAAAAAGTACCAAAATAAGCAAGAGGTAATGTTAACATTTTCACAAAAGTACATATGCATGTACTGTCATTAATCAAATTTCTGAACATGCTAAGCTACAAACTCTACACTATTCAACACAAACAGTAACTTTTTCTATGAGGGCACAACAGTAATAGATTCGCATCACAACACCAGCACAATAGAAACTAATGCTGATCCTGTGTATTTGAATCAGTTTATGGAGGTGACCTACAAGCTGTATATAAAACGAGAAAGATTATTAGTGTATGATTAATTAAGTATTAACTATTACAAACTTCAAAAATGGATCTATTTGATTTTTTAGAGATACTTTCATATAGAAAGTTTTTATAAAAAACATACTGTTTTGCGTTTCAGAAAACATACCGATAAAAATCGAGGAAACATACTAATATAATTTAGCTAGAAAGCTAAATTAGATGTATATACTGGGGCAAGGAAAGGCATACATCAGAACTTCATATACTAGTTTGATAGCTACCCCCTCGCGCGTTCTGAATGTTCGCACCTGAAAACAAATCAATCGATGAATAACGACATCGTAATCAAGGAAGTTAAGATGGTTTAACGATATGCATATGACTCCCCCCAAATAACCAAGAAAAAACAGCTAGATAATAAGTAATGTACTAATGCCAAGAGAGATTTCAGATCATCAGAAGTAAGCACCATCGGGCTCCCGGCGCTCTTCAGGTCAACATCCCGACGTCGAACATCACCTGTTTTGACTCCTGCTTGGAGCGGCCAACGTTGCATGGAAGTTGACGCAGACGCAATCATGTAACGATCGGGTCACGGCCGCTGCCGTCGACAGGCACGGCTCTACCGTTTACGAAGAGTAGTGTGTGCTCCTATAGGTCGCGGTGACGTGGCAGCCGGAGTTGCCGATGAAGACGACCATCTCTTCCATCAGAGCTCCATGTGCAGCGTGCCATTGAGGAAGATGAGGCGGGAACAGAACATGTTGGAGTACGGGAATGTTTGCCGCCGTAGATGCAGTCGGTGCATCCGTGCAGTCCGGCGACGGGTAAGCTGTGCACCTCCGGCTCGCTGCCGACGAGCATATCGAATGGATGTCGTATTGGGTGGTCAGACCGAAGAACCTTCTGGCACCGCTGTGCACCAACGCGCTCTGGCGACGGGCGAGTCTGTGCAGGCCCGTGCGAATGTCGGAAGAGATCTCAATCTAAACACATCGTGAATAATCGAAGAGATATAAGATGTGCTAGCTTTTGAGTTCGGTCCGGGAACACGCGGACGATGGGCAACGTGACTCGGGAACCGACGGCACATAGACGAAGGGCGACATGACTCGGAAACGGAAGACGGATGAACCAGCAACGCGCGCGACAACGTGCGAAGGGCAAGGACAGACGATGGACGAAATCATGGCAGAAACACTATCAATTGGCGGTTAAAATCGGATATGAACAACATACTAATTTATAGAAGTCAGACGGTATACCAAAAATTTAGAACATAACAAAATTCAGCTGAAACAACTTTAATTTTTATTAATAGATAAGATATGCATGGGTTAATATTAAGTTTTATTATAGTTACGTTCAATTTATATATAATATACTATAATTATATTATAGATGATTTTAGAGAATTTTTATTAAAAATATACTAGCTAGTCCTAGTTTTATAACCGTCTTACAAACTATGAAACAACGATTGTTATTTATGTGTCTGTTTCTTATTGCAATTGACTTATAAGCATGAATAATGATGATGATCTAGACAGTCTTCCATGTATATCTACTGACAACCCACTAATATATTGCCAGCCTCATCTACTTCAAGTAATTATAATATATGATTTGATTCCATAGACAATATGTACAATTTATACATAATTATCGTTTCTGTCATTTTCGATGGATTTAGCTCGGTCTCCATTAAAGCCAACACCCTTTTATTTAAACAGAAAAAATAAATGTCTATTACTTTCCTTCCAACAAGAGTGCGATCCACTAGGCTGTTTCATCTTTGTTATAAGTTTCTGCCCGTACTAGATATATCCTATATAACTTTCGGGTCTTTCAGCCTTCCAGAATGCTTGACTGCACTGGGAAGCATGTGCGCTTCTTGGAAAAAAACAAATAAACTAGAGAGAGGTCAGAGGCCTAAACATCGCTCTCAAGACTGGAGCTAAGGACTCTCAAAGAAAAGACCTATGGTTCCGAACATTCCTGCGACAATACTATTTTCGCCTTAATCAAGTCTGTCAGGCAACGTACATCCGTTCGACCATTTACCTGTGAAGAAAATGCAAGCTACGTAGACTGGATTATTGAGACTTGCCGACAACTACATGCCTCCTGAGCACATCACTAGTGCCTCAAAGATCGAGAACAAAAGCTAGCCGCTTTGCCGGATGCACTCTTAGCTTGTCTGTGGAACATTATCCGTCTGTGACCGCATCCTCTGGGGGTTTTGCCAGTCTCCTCGATCGCCCAAAAGATTAACACTTTAGCATTGTCTTTTAGATATAGCCCTAGCAGATATTTTTTACCTTGAACTGGCCGTGCCATCATGTAATCATTATCCCTGTATTGCCTGTAATCTTAAGACAAGTATTTTAGTAGTATATGAATACATTGGAAGTTAGTACTTAAGTTTGGTACATTCTATGTGTGGAGTCCATAGGCCCCGGGTACCTCATGACAAGCATATGGGCCACTCGGATAGAGGATGAGCCTGGCCTTGTAATTAGAGATATAGTAATTCCTAGCAGACTTTGCCTTGTACGATAAGGAAAACACAGTCCTAGTTCGGTGCATTATATCTCTAAGAGAAGATTCCTTGGCCGTAATCCGGTTGGGACTCCTACCTTGTAACCCTGTCCCCCAGTATATAAGGGAAGGTAGGCGCCCCCTGAGGGCAAGTTGAGTTGGTTCACCAGAATCACCACCACAAATCCTCAAAGGAATAACACCACAACTGGACGTAGGTTATTACCTCACATCGAGGGCCTGAACCAGTATAAAATCTCTCTATGTTCCTTTGCAATTCATCAAGTTTCCATCCGCCAAGTAGCCCTATATATTTATTGCCGGTGTAAAACATCGACAGTTGGCGCGCCAGGTAGGGGCTTCGGCGCGATCTACATCTACAAGCTCGATGGATCCAGCAACCGGGGTCGACGGCGGCAAACTCTCCCCCGGAGATACAATTGCATTCGGAAGCCTCGACTTCGTCGCCGACTAGATCGGCAATCTCACCTTGGCCGACTCGGACTCGATCCGATCTACCGAGGAACCGGCTGACGCCGCGCCAGTCGGTCCACACGATGCTGCAGCAACCCTCATCGACCTATTGCGGCAATCTTCATCTTGTCCGGGTCTCGGGACAACTCTTTCCTTCGGTGTTCGACTCGGACTCGGCCTTGAGCCGGCCAAGATCGAGCTAAGAAGGAAAGAGATCGTCAATCTCCCGTATAGACTCGGCAACGCCACGGATATCTTCAGACAACATCCGACGTGGCAAACCCGATCCTCTAGAGTTTGACTCGGATACGGCCCAGAGCCGCTCGAGATCGGATCTAGGGAGGTCGGAGTTATAATCACCCCCATCAACTATTCCGACTACGACTCTCAGTCGGACTACGACTCTCAGTCGGATTTCGACTCTAAGTCGGACAGCAGTTCGGCAAGCTTCTCCCCGCCACGAGAAATCTTCATGGCATCCAAAGGCTCTACTCCTACTCAGGAATCACGCCGACTATGTGAGCAGCAAGAGGAGGAAGCACGCCGATTGCGAGAACAACCGGAGGAAGAAGCAAGACGCCTGCACGCACACAACGACGATCTACGCAGGGCCGGGCGGACTGTACAGCAACAAATCCTCCAAACCCGAGTCTGCGACCACGACGTCTTCATTACTCCTCAACAGAACATCGTGGCCGCTGCGACTCTATTGGATACACTCCAGTTTGGGCCTGATCACCAGGCCACCCCGACGATCGCAAGGATAAAAGCCATGCTTACCGTTGCTGCATGTCAGCAGCACCAATAGTCGGGTGATACCCTCATACCGACCAACCGGTCGACATCCCCAACGGCAATCTCATCTACCTCAAAGCGACGCCGAGTGGCTGGCTCTAGTCAGCCGCATACGGAGGCACGTCAGGCGTCACTTGGCAACCCCAACGACAACCGGCAACGTCAAAGCAACCGTCGGGACGATCAGGACCTCCGAGACCGACTACGGCACGACCTTCGGCAAGACATCATCGCTCGGCGCCGTGAACGAGAAGAAGATGAGCAACGCCAACTGGAAGACAAGAACAAGCATTTCGGCCTCCACCACGAGCGGTTTCGCCGTCGTATTCCGAGTCGGAGCCCTCATGAAGACGAAGGCATATCGGCCTTCACCCAGGAGCTACAACAGGTCGACTGGCCGTCGGGTTTCAAGCCTACAAGCATCAACAAATACGACGGCAAGACCAATCCCAAGTCTTGGCTCACGGTCTACACTCTGGCGATTCAAGCAGCCGGAGGAAATCACAAAGTCATGGCTAACTACCTCCCAGTCGCTTTAGCCAACTCAGCGAGGACATGGCTAATAGGACTTCCCAAGCAATCAATCGGCTTCTGGGGAGGACTCCGGGAACGCCTCATCTCCAACTTTCAGGGAACATATGAGAGGCCATCTTCCGAGCACGACCTGTATCAGTTGCATCAAAGGAAGAACGAGTCTCTTCGTGACTTCATCAAGAGGTTCTCTGAAAAGAAAAATTCAATCCCGAAGATTAAGGACGAGGTCGTCATCACCGCCTTTCGAAAAGGAGTCAAAGACACCTCATTCATCGACAAATTCACTCGGAAGCCTCCCAACTCTGTCAAGACTCTATTCGACATGGCGAACAAATACGCCGACTCAGCCCACGCTGTTGCTGAGGCCCTTGAAGATAAAAAGGCATCCTGACAGAAGAAGCGGGAGGGCACCAACGACGCGGTCCCGACTAAAGCTGGGATTGCAAACGCAAGTCGGACGGCTTCATTGTGGCAGTCGGTCACAACCATCTTCGACCTTCAACAACTGAAGATTATCAGAACAACAAGTGACATGCTCGGGGGCTCAAAAGCCCAAACGCAAGGATGGCATCCCCACTCCCAAATACCGAACAGCTAAGTCGCTTCCTGATAAAAATTTCCTCATTTGACTTTGCCAATGCCGCAGCCACTTACACCTAATAAGTGTACAAGCTACACCTTTTTTTAGGTTTTTCCTCTTAAATGGTTGCGTACTCGAGTAGCATAAATTCCGATCCGTGAAACTTTGCTCCATGAAAGACGAATTCAAGTCACCCAAAACGCGTCTCTGGGAAAGAGCCACGAGCCAACTCCCGACGCTAGGGGGCTATGACTAGTCGGGCAGAGTGTTTAAATGTAAGGGGTCAACTACTCGAGAAAATTAATATCAAAAAGAGGAAGAACACGTATTTACATATATTGTAAAATACATTTTATTCGGGTGATTGTTTTCATCATCAGATGCTACTCATCCGATATTTTTATAAGGCAGGGCTAGTTCCGGATACGCATGACAGGAACTCAGGGCTACGAGCCCATCTCATACGCTCGGGGGCTGGACCAGTCTGCCAAGGATTACTTGGAATGCTCCATGAGGGCTATTGACCGGGTACTCATGCTAGTCGGGATGTCATCTTCCCCGGCTACACCCCATGTGGGCCAATAACCAACCTCCGGCGACAGTCGGAGCTCGAATACCACTTGGCTGGGTGAGGTACGCCCCATGAGGGTCACCAGCCGAATCCTACGCTAATGCTAGGTTCGGGTACCTCATCTGGTCACAACTTCGTTGGGTAAAGTACGCCCCATGTGGGTCGCTAGCCGAATCCTACGCTAATGCGAGGTTCGGGTACTTTATTCGGCTAATAACCGACCTTCGGCGCCAGTCGGAGCTCGGGTATAACTCTGTTGGATAGGGTACGCCCCATAAGGGTCGCCAGCCGAATCCTACGCTAATGCAAGGTTCGGGTACCTTATTCGGCTTTACCCAAGTCAGAGAAGACTTACATTGTCAAAGCGTATCCGGGGTTCTCATGCACCGCGTCACACCTAAGGAGGGCAAGCAGATCCTGCAATATACCTACTCAGGCTTATGTGGCAACCAGGTTACATACAGAACGTAAGTCGGAAAGGCTTGCAAATAAGGATTTCTCTGGCTGATTGCGGTTACCGGCACCAAAAAACTCATCCTGACATGCGATGGATGATACTTCTATAGAGCTAAGTTGGGTAGGTCGGCTCAGGCCGGCTTATTTGGTAGCAGCCACCAAGATATGAGTTCCTACAGCAGCATGCTCCATGTGGGCCGCTCGCAGCTGAGTTGAAATTATAGCGCTGGTGCTATCAACAGGAGCCGATGAGGTAAACAGATATGCTTCATGAGAGCCTTATTGCTAAACATATATGTTTGGGTATCTGTTTTATCCACCAGGTCTCGAGGATATATCCTTACAAGGATCACAAGCTGGTCTTCATTAAAATTGAGGATGCAGGTATCTTTCTCGGGTACACCTGACCACGCTGTGGATTTATTTTCATAAAGTGGTACTCGGCCTACATGCGTGGCCATCAGTTGCCATAAGCAACATTATTCCCGCTGACATGATAAGGAGGAGTCTAACTTTCGAGTAGTGCACTACTCGGGAGAGACTATAAATTTCTCATTCCCGCTGACATGATGCGGAGGAGTCTAACTTTCGAGTAGTGCACTACTCGGTAGAGACTATAAATTTCTCATTCCCGCTGGCATGACGCGGAGGAGTCTAACTTCTGGGTGGGACGCCACTCGGGAAAGACTATAAACCCCTCTTTCCAGCTGACATGACGCTGAAGAGTCCTATATACGAGTAGCATCCTACTCGACAAGACTATAAACACACATTCCGACTGACATGAAGTCGAAGAGTCCTACATACGAGTAGTTTCCTACTCGGCAAGACTATAAAGTTTATTCCGGTTGACATGATACCGAAGAGTCTTATATACCAGTAGTAATCTACTCGGGAAAGACTTCCAGGTTAAAGATCTTTGATTTTATGTTTAATTGTCTTCACAATTAAGCACAAAGTCGGGGCTACACCTAATAGGTGCGCCTATTCGGCGCACACTATTCATATATCTCCATGAAGCCCTTCATAGCCTCGTTGCCAGCTGACATGAAGCAGAACTCGGGAAGAAGACTTACTCAGATAAAGAGTACGGAGCATCACACTTGGGCAATCTTCATCGTGGAGGACGAGCACTCGGCATCAGCTGTGACTCAACTATGAAGGTCTTAGGGGCTACTGTGGAGGCCATGGGCCCTGGGTACCTCATGACAAGCATATGGGCCACTCGGATAGAGGATGGGCCTAGCCTTGTAATTAGAGATATAGTAATCCCTAGCAGACTTTGCCTTGTACGATAAGGAAAACACAGTCCTAGTTTGGTGCGTTATATCTCTAAGAGGAGATCCCTTGGCCGTATCCGGTTGGGACTCCTACCTTGTAATCCTGTCCCCCAGTATATAAGGGGAGGCAGGGCGCCTCTTGAGGGCAAGTTGAGTTGGTTCACCAGAATCACCACCACAAATCCTCAAAGGAATATCACCACAACTGGACGTAGGGTATTACCTCACATCGAGGGCCTGAACCAGCATAAAATCTCTCTGTGTTCCTTTGCAATCCATCAAGTTTCCATCCGCCGAGTAGCCCCATATATTTATTGCCGGTGTAAAACTTTGACACTATGTGTGTATGAAGTATTAACAACTTAAATTTTACATGTCTACTTAGGTCAAAGCTAAAAAAGTATTGATAAAATGAACATGGCATGTACTTATTCCCCCTAGCCCCAGATTGTTTTGTCAAGATCTCCTATCTTGGGAAGGCAGCCCAATTTCATTATCAGAATATATAGAGTTCAAAAAGTCCCTAACCCCTCGGCCTCAAGGATGGACTCAGCCTTTCTTGTGGTTGTATGTATGTTGTCATGAGAAGCAAAGTCTCCCAACCCCCAGCTGTTCGGAAATCATAAGGCGTCCCCTACATTATCGGACAGTTAGAGAATGTAATAAGCAAAGGAATAACAACATCTACCAACATTGAAATGTGCTATATACGAGGGTAGAACTAGAGGCTTTTATTCACATATTATAAACAGTGTACATGATGAAAAGTATAAAGATACAAAAATCTGCATATAAAGATACATAGATCTAAACATAAAATTTACGTAGCTGGTGGACATTCCATGAACTAGATAACTCTTGGTCTTCATTGTTGGCAATCTTGTATGCACCAGGTTTAAGTACTCGAACCACCTTGTAGGGATCCTCCCACTTGGGTGATAATTTATTATAGCCTACCATAGTATGTACCTTTCTGAGAACGTAGTCGCCTACTGTGAATGCGCAAGCCCTGATGCGTTTCTCATGATATCGACAAAGAGCCTATTGGTATCATGCTGCACGTAGTACAACACATTCTCTGTGTTTCTCAATCAGGTTGACATCATCTTCTCTTCGTTCCTCATTGTCCTTATCGGAATATTGTTCTATTCTGGTGGAAACTTATCTTAGCTCTATGGAGAGCATAGCTTTAGATCTATAAACTAAAAAGAACGATGTCTCCTTAGCGGTTGTTGTCGGCGTAGTGTGCACGGCCTAGAGTACTAAAGGCAGCTCTTGAACCCAACGATGGTCACAAGCCATCAGCCTGTCGTACACCTGAGTTTTTATCCCTTGCAGTATTATGCCATTGACGCGCTTGACTCCTGGCCCTTCGCAATATTCCTAAAACTCTTCACTCCAGAACTGGGATTCGTTGTTTGTCAATATTTGGCGAGACAAACCAAATCAGCAGAAGATACCCTTCATGAACCTGACGGCCCCTGTTGTCGATGTTTTATATCGGCAATATTGAATGTAGAGCTACTCGTCGGACCGAAACTTGATGGACTTGAAAGAACACGAAGGTTTATACTAGTTCAGGCCCTCAGGGTGAGGTAATACCTTATTTCCAGTTGTGGTGTATTGCTTTTGTTGTAAGGATTGATCTGCCCCAGGGAGCTTCTTGCCTCTTCTTATATACCAAGGAGGTAAGGTTACAAGGTAGGAATCCCAGTCGGACTCGACCAAGGGATTTCCCTCTCAGAATATGGAGTAACCGGCTAGGACTATATCCCTTTCCTTGTCATGCAAGGTTATATGAAGCCGACTTCTACTGTATCCTTAATTACACGGGTTGGCCAACCCTCTATCCGAGTGGCCGTATTTGCCTTCCTTGAGGTACCCGGGGCCCATGGCCTCCACAGTAGCCCCTGAGACCTTTATAGTTGAGTCACAGCTGACACCGAGTGCTCATCCTCCACAGTGAAGAATTCTCGAGTGCATTCCTCCTGAGTACTCTTTGTCTGAGTACTCCTTCTCCTAAGTTCTGCTTCATGTCAGCTGGCAACGAGGTTTTGAAGGGCTTCATAGAAAAATATGAGTGGTGTGTGCCGAATAAGCATACCTATTAGGTGTAGCCCATGACTTTGTGCTTAATTGAGAAACAATTAAATATAAAGTCAAAGATCTTTAACCTTGAAGTCTTTCCCGAGTGATATATTTCTCAGAAATTGGACTCTTTAGCTTTATTAGCTGGAAATTTTGCTCAAAACAATTTGGCTAAGCATGTAAGCCATATACACTATGGAATAAATCCAATGTGTGATGAAAGATTGGAGGTGTACTTGAGTGATACCTATATCCCTAATTTTAATAGAGACTAACTATTGATTCTTATAAGGATATATCCTCAATACCTGTTAAATAATTCAGATATCTGAACATTTATGTCCAGCAAATAGGCTTTACATAAAGCATATCTGATTATTTTAATCGGATCCTATAAAACAACACCCAAATTGTGATTTCAACACAACTGGATATCGGCCCAATAGGACATGCTATTTAGGAACTCATATCTTACGACCCACTACTGAGCAAGCCAGCCCGAGCCAACTAGCGCAGCCCTTTTAAGTATCGGGGAGAGAGAAAAGATTTCTCTTTCTTCCCTAATTGCCAAACCGCTTCGGCTCTCCGCCTCCTCAAAGCTAGGGTTTCCATGCTTGCTCAAGCAACTTTCCTCAGATCCACAAAATCCCATGGTTTAGCTTCAATTTCCTTCACTCCATAGCCTTTCCCTCTTCCTCCAGCCAATCATCATGCCGAAATTACCTTCCAACGTCCCCCTTATTCCAGCGAGAACTTGGCCGACCTCGACCTCGTGCTCCTCAAAACTGGCCCATCTAGAGCGTGCAAAGTGTCTCCAAGCAAAGGAACTCATCAACTGGCACCCAGCCAAAGGTGAGACGATCCCCACTCCCGACTCTCATGAGATTGTGGTTTTTGAGGCTTTCTTTGACCGGGGCTTTTCTCTTCCCACATCCAATTTCTTTCGTGGCCTTCTCGAATATTATCAAATTGAGCTTGTTCACCTCAACCCAAACTCTATCCTTCAAATTTCCATCTTTGTCACCCTCTATGAAGCCTTTCTCGGGGTTGATCCCCATTTCAATCTCTTCCGCTACCTCTATCACCTCAAACACCGGCCATCGAAATCCAACCCACGGGTCATAGGAAGAGCCGGGCTTCAACTCTGGATGAGATGAAGAAGGTTTACCTTCTCCTCCCCCTTAGGACCTCTCTGAAAGGCTGGCATCAGGAGTGGTTCTATTGCTCCAACTCAGAGCCCTCCTTGCCGTTTTTTGTCGAGAACCCCACTAGGGTACTCGACAGCTGGTTGGCGCCCCCCTCGGACACCGACATGGTGCAGGTGCAGCTGCTGATGGAGAAGCTGGCAGCCCTGAAGAAGAAGTGGTTGATTGGAACCTGGTTGGTGCGTCTGTTCCTGAACCGGCGCACACAGCCCTTGAAGGCCAGGATTCACCCGGGGTACGAGGACCAAGGAAAGGGCGATCCGACCAGGGAAAGTGCCGACTTCATCGACAAAGACGTTGTCACTGAAAACCTATGCCACTACTTCAGCAGTAGCGTGCAGATACCCTAGACGCCGAGAAGTGCCCTAGGCCCTTCTGCTTAGGAAGGCCTAGGCCAGTGGTAAGCTCTTGATATCTGCTATCTTGACTTGATTGTTGATAGAAATGATTGTGATGATTGATGTAAGAATAAATTGTATGGACTTGTCTTCATATGCATTGTTTGCAGGAAAACATCGACTTTGTGTCGAACCCTCCCAGCCAGTTGATTGGGGGGGGGGGGGTCAAGGAAATGCCTAGCTAGCCCGTTGGCCGACCAACCCAGCTCCAAGAGAGCTAGGAAACAACCAATGAAGGACTAGGCCAAGCCCAAATACATGCCAACTAAGGCATCGGCGGTCCGAAGATTAGGGACGTCGACTACATGGCTCCAGCACCTACCGTTGCTCCATCAGTCTCGACTACGGCACCGGCCACACCGTCGACCAAGCCAACTGCCTCAAGTGCAGCGCTGGCTGCCCCAAGCTGCCTGCCACTTGGCGCTGCGCCATCAGGCCCAACGCCAGCTGACGTGACCTCGAGCAACAAGCCTTCGGGCTCTTCCCTGACTACCTCCCCCCGTGACACATAGGGGTGGAGGTTTACGACTTCCAAGAGGTATGTAGTCTTCTGTCTTCAGGTAACCTAAAGCAGATTGCCATGTCTTGAATGTTGTGCAAATTTGCTGGAAGCCAATTAACATGGACCCCAAGAGGCCAGCACCACCAACCCCTATCGCCGACCCGGTCCTAGCTGAGGTTGAGGCTGAGGCACAACTGCCCGAGCCAAGTGCCGCCCCAGCCCCTGAGGGCAAAGTAGTGCACTCGGCTGAACTGCCTACCTCACCCAGCTAGAAGACCACAGAGCTAGCCGCTGAGCCAGCTGCTCCTGCAGACCCCAGGCCTCCAACTCCCTCTCCTCCATCATCGCCTTCCTCTGAAGAAGGTGGCTTCCCCAGGCTCGGAGCTCCACCATGCAATCCTCCAAGGGTGTTCCACTGGACTAACCCAGACGGGAGCGTGGACTCTCTGACGTTGGATGAAGAAGCCGCTAATAAGGAGAGGGTCGAGCTGTATGAAGCTACTATCAAAGCTTTGCAGCAGGTCCAGGTAAGTAGTCTGACTTGGCTTGACTCAATCATGTTGTCTATTGTATCGTCATGTTGACTATTGCTTGTCTTGTGTAGAAAATCACTGCTAGGTCTGAGAAGATGAGCCAGGCATTTGCTAGGCTCACTCCTCATATCGCCCAACTCACTCGGCTCTAGGCAAAGAAGGACAAGCTCCAATGCCAGAGCAAGGAGAGGGAGAATTAGCTGCGTACTGCGGTGAACGAGCTCCGCGATGAGAAGTTCGAGAAGATAGGGACCATCCGGGGTAAGTTCTATTATCTCCCGAGTAGCTCCTTGTAGTATCTTTGCTTTGCTCATCTCATGCATATGGCTGACTGCAATACATGAGACCACCTTCCATAACCAGTCCCTGGAGCTTGAGCGCCTAAGGAAAAAACTCAAGGATCTTGAGAAGGCGAAGACAAAGCTTGAAACTAAGTTTGCTGGTAAGTTGCTTGTTTGCCATTGATTGTTTCTGAGCACTGGCTGGTTGAGTTGCCAGGTTTTCTTATGGCATGCCTGCGTGTGACAGACTACAAGACTAAGGTACAATCACAGTTCAGCTCCTTTAAGGTGGCGGATGATTCTTGAAGCGCCATTATAGACTTGGCTCAAACTTTATTGAACACCTTGCAGTCTGAGGCTAGTGCCAGCTCCACCACGCTAGCTCTTGTGCTGGAGAGGCTTCAATCAACTCTGGCAGTGTTGAAGGCTTTTGTAACTCAGCACGCTACCCTAGGCATCACTCAAGCCCTCGCCATTACTAAGTCCCTCTATCCCTGAGTAGATATTGAGGCAGTCAGCGAGGGGTTTGTTGAAGGTACCACTTCGGAGCAAGCACTTGAACTGATTAATGAAGCAAACCCGATTGCCAAAGCCATCGTCGAGGAATTACCCCTACGAATGTACCGGCATAACAAACTCCTAAGTACTGTTATGGAAAAAAATTGTTGTACATGTTGTAAATATATATGTTGTTTTCTGCTTTGTGAAAATTTAACCATGTACTTGTGTTATCATAGTCGTCCTTAAGCTTATCCAGTTAGCATCGTATCGTATACCAAGCAATAGAAATGAACTTAAAAGGCATTAACTCCATTGGGACTATACTCGGTATAACTTAGCTTAGTCATTGTAATACTTTGTGACTTAGATAATAAACACTTGGATTTTAATTAAAAAAGTGAAGCAATAATGTTATCATGTAGTTCCCGACTCACTACTCGGTTGGAAACAATCGGCGTAGTGAGTCAGAGCATAAAAAACTTTATTCATATATGTCAATGATTTACACCGGTAATAAGAATATAGGGCTACTCGTCGGATTGAAACTCGGTGGACTACAAAGGAACACAAAGAGTTTATACTGGTTTAGGCCCTCGGGATGAGGTAATACCCTACGTCCAGTTGTGGTGTATTTCCTTTGAGGATGTATGATGGTGATTCTTGTGAACCTGCCCTCAGGGGGCGCCCTACTTCCCCTTATATACTGGGGGACAGGGTTACAAAGTAGAAGTCCCAGTCGGACTACGACTAAGGGATCTCCTTCTAGAGATATATACCCGACTAGGATTGTATTTTTCTTGTCGTACAAGGTTAAGTCTGCCAAGTTCCATCATATCCCTAATTACAAGGCTAGGCCCATCCTCTGTCCGAGTAGCCCATATGCTTGTCATGAGGTACCCGGGGCTCATGGCCTCCATAGCAGCCCCTGAGACCTTCATAGTTGAGTCACAGCTGATGCTGAGTGCTCATCCTCTACGGTGAAGTATTCCCGAGTGGATTGCTCCCGAGTACTCTTTGTCCGAGTGCTTCTTCTCCCGAGTCCTGCTTTATATCAGCTGGCAATGAGGCTATGAAGGGCTCCATGTAGAAATATGAATAGTGTGCGCCGAATAGGTGCACTTATTAGGTGTAGTCCCCAACTTTATGCTTAATTATAAAACAATTAAATATAAAGTCAAAGATCTTTAACCTTGTAGTCTTTCCCGAGTAGTGTACTACTGGTTTATGACACTCTTCAGCATCATGTCAGCTAGAATGATTTTTGCTCATAACAAATAATGGCTAAGCATGTAAGCTGAGTACCACTTTATGGATTTTAACCCAATATGTGGTCAGGTATACTTGAGAGATACCTGCATCCTCAATTTTAATGGAGACCAGCCGTTGATCCTTATAAGGATATATCCTCAATACCTGGTAAATAATGCAGATACCGGAATGTATACACCCGGCTGTAGGCTTAGCATGAAGCATATCTGATTATTTAATCGATTTTTATGAGTAACACCGGCACTGTGATTTTAACACAGCTAGTGAGCGGCCCAAATAGAGCGTGCTACTATAGAAACTCATATCTTGTGGCCCAGTACCGAATTTGTAGGCCCAAGCCCACTTATCAGCACAAACTCTATAAAGGTGGGGAGAGAGGGAAAAGATTTTCCTCATCTTCTCCAATCCACCAATCGTTTCGTCTTCCAACTTCTGCGCGGAAATTTTGCACCTTGCCTCGCTAGGGTTCGCTATTGCTAGCACTTCTCGCTCGAAACTCAGGTGATTCCACTCCACTACATCAATTCCAAGCTCCAAATTGCATTTCCCCCAAATCTCCTCGCCTCTAGCCATGCCGAGAGCTTCGGAAATCCCAGAGGTGTCTGCTGAGACCTAGCCGACGTCAGACTGCGGCTCGACAAAGTTGAAATAACTGGAGAAGTTGCTGAGATTGCAGAGCCGTGAAGTCATCCATTGCTGTCCGGCTAAAGGGGAATCAATTCATGCGCCCCAATCTGGTGAGACTGTAGCCTTCACCTCTTTCTTTGACCGGGGTCTTGCTCTTCCTTCTTCGGATTTTCTTTGCCATCTTCTTTCCTTCTATTAGCTAGAGTTGGTGAATCTGAATCCCAACTGCATCTTGCAATTCTCTATCTTTGCAACTCTGTGTGAATGCTTTCTGGGTGCGAAACCCCATTTCAATCTGTTCAGATATCTATTCCACATCAAACCTCAGCCCTCCAAAAACAAAGTCCAAGTAATAGGGGGAGCCTGCAGTCTCCAGCTTAGGAAGGAAATGAAAAAGATCTATCTTCATGTTCCTCTGAAAACTTCCCTTAAGGGCTGGCATATAGAATGGTTCTATTGCTCTGATCTTGAACCTTGTCTGCCCCTTTTTACTGGTTTGTCTCCAGATGTCTCGCCTAGCTGGTCGTCTGTGCCAAGTTTTGAGGAAATGGGCCAAGTATACCTGTTGATTGATAAAATTGACAAGCTGAAGAGCTCTAGATTGACTGGTCCCTGAGTGGCTAGATGTTTCCTGAACCGCTGGATCAAGCTGTTGAAGCTGAGAAGCCACTTCTGTAGGGATTACAAGGGCAAGGATGATCCCAGCTGAGAATACCCAGATCTGATTGATAAGCACAAGGTGACTGATATCTTGCTCAGCTATTTTGCCAACGGGGTAGTTGAGACTGAAGATGCAGAGCGCGCCACCGCGGCTTACAGTCAGAAAAGGTCTTGTCCAGAGGTAATATTGAAATGCTGATTGTTGAATCGCTGTCCATCTGTGATGAATGTTTGTAGACGTGTATCCTGGATTACTCTGCAATGTATGACGTATATTGTTAAATCTCTTGCAGGAATGTGAGGAGTTCAATGATGACTCCCAAACTTTGTCAGCCGCCAAATTGAAGAAGAGGCCATTGAGTCCTTCTGCCGCCCAGCCCAGCTCTAAAAGGGCTGGGAAGAAACCTATCGAAGACCCGAGCAAGAAGAGAGTTAGCAGGCCGAGTACTGCAGCCGGGAGCCTGAAGATAAAAGATACCACCAGGGTAGCTCCCAAGCCGCCGAGTCCAAGGCCATCCTCTCCAAGCTCGAGACCAACACCACTAGGCTCAGCAACATTGAGCCCAAGGCGAGCGCCGCCGAGTACGAGATCAGCAATGTCGACTCAAAGAGCAGCGCCACCGAGTGCTTCAGCGCCCTAGTTGGCCATACCAGAGACTAGGCCGACCAAGAGCAAAACGCCATCCCTGACTGCCGCGCCGACTAGCTCGATAGCCAGCGGCCTTCCACCATCGACATTTGGAGCCCCCTCGTGGAAGTTCAAGTCCTCCAAGAGGTAAGCAATCTTGAATCTTCTGAAAATCTTGATCAGCGTAGTAGTGTTTTGATATTTGACTCATTGTACAGGAGGCGAGTAGACATAGATCTAAAGAAGACTATGTCGACTGCTCATGTTGCCGAGCCTGCCCCAGCCGAGCCAACACCAACAAGCTCATCTGCTGAGCCGATGACTGCCTAGTTGTAGAAACTGAAGCTGCCAACAACAGGAATCTACCGCTAGTGCCGGCTGACCAAGGGGCGAGTACTAAAGCTTGCTCAAGATAACAGCTGAGCGCCAAGTCCCTGAAGCTTCCCTAAAGCAGCGGCCGAGTCAGAGCTAGACCTCGTACCATCCATGTCGTGTCGTCTTCAAAAGTGGATCTTCCCTAGACTGAGATTGAGCCCCTCCCCGCAGGTTCCTGAGATACATTCCACTGGGTACGGTGATCCCCCGTGGAGTTGCGGAAAGCTACGAGCATGATGAGGAGGCAGCGGAGAGGAGACGTTCGAATTCTTCTTCGTAGGTGGCAATCGCAGCACGTCTCGGGAGTCAGGTATGACTCTCACCCCAACTAGTTCTTGAAAGTCTTCCTTGTATTGGTTCTCTGCCAGTGCTTTGACTCTATTTGTTATTATGTTTTGTTCCAACAAAAGATAGTCGACCGCTCAGAGAAAGTGACAAGGTTTGACTAGCTTGCCCCATCTCCACGACTTGGGCTAGCTCCAAGCCGCAAGTTGGCGACTGGAGCGGGTCTAGTCAGGAGAGGGAGACTTGGATAAGGGGAGCATTTGACAGCTCAGGGATGAAAAGTGGGCTCTAGCCGAGAAGATCAGAAGTTAAGTCTCTGTATTTGTCTTCCGAATAAATTCCAAGTATATTTTCTCACAACGTTTTGTGTTTCTGACTTCCCGTTGAGTCCTAACTGCAATCTCGAGTTCTGGACTATTCTGAAGAATATACAGCCCTCTCGAAGCCGAGTTGAAGACCCAGACAGAGGAGAAAAAACAATAGGAACTTGAGCTAAAGAAAGTTGAAAGGCTGTAAAATTGAACTGGAGAAGGCCAAAACCAAAGTAGAGGCGACTATGCAAGTAAGCGGTAGTTCTGTCTGACATAACCTTTAACCAATCCTGTTACTCCGACTACAGTTTTGGCTAACAAGTGACTTGTCAATGAAATCTGAGCAGCTATTGAGAGCCAATGCCAAAAAAACCCAATTCCAAGCCTTGCAGAGGAGATTAAAGTCGTCAAGGAGTCACAGGGAGATTCTTGCCGAATCCATGAAAGGGCTCCTTGACTATATGGATCCTCCACGTGGGAGTCGTTGCCGCAAGCTCAATACAATCTCCAGGTGTAGGCGCGCCTTAGCCAAGACTGAGTATCTTGAAAAGTATCGATAAGCACGTGGCGTTGGTGTGGCCTCATTAAGACTCCGACACAGTAGCCATGACAATCGTCACCCAATGGTAGGGTAGGACCCCTCAGGGGGGGAGGCGTGGTGTGATAGGGGTATCATGTTGAGGGTTTGTTGAAAAGACACACACCTGAGGAAGCACTGGATTGATACCTACCCAGGCAAGGCCGACTGCAGAGGCAATCACAAAGGACCTGAGAATGTAAGAACAAACCATCATGCAGTCTGCGTATATAAAGCTTTTGTAAAGACATGTGTAAATATATGTACAATGCCGCCGAGTTCTTGTTTTTCCTTAGTTATCATTAGCTTTACCCGACTATATAGTCTGCACCGAGTTGATCGATAGGAACTTAATAAAAATTGTTCACCTCAAAAAGCTATACTCGGGCAAATATAACATAATTGTTGTAAAACTTTATAACTTGGATAAAACAAGCTCGTATGTTGTTAACAAAGCACATATAATACATGCAGCCCCGACTCATTACTCGGTTGAAACAAACGACATAGTGAGTCAGAGAAAAACTTTATACATATGTATGTGAGAAAGTACAAAACTCAGGTATAGAAAGGACGCAGCTGTTCTATATTCCATGAGTTGCTGACTAGGGCACCGTCTGGAGTCTTCAGTCGGTAGGCACCCGGCTGAGTAACCTTAGCAATAATGAATGGCCCTTCCCACAAGAGGGATAGTTTATGCCTGTCTTTGGTGGTTTGTATTTTTCTCAAGACGAGATCACCGACCAAAAAGGCGCGGCCACGGACATTTCGACTGTGATAATGACGCAGGCCTTGAAGATACCGTGCCGACTAGATGATTGCGATGTCCCTAGCTTTCTCCAACTGATCGAGTTGAACTAGCCGGTTTTCGTTGGATATATCTTCTGAGTAGGCCCGAACTCGCGGAGAGCCGAACTCTAACTCGGTTGGTAACACAGCCTCAGCACCATGGACCAGGAAGAAAGAGGATTGCCCTGTTGCCTGACTAACCGTGGTTCTTAGAGACCAGAGGACAGATGGGAGTTCTTGTACCCACCGCCTTGCATATGGTTGTAGTCGGTTGAATATCCTAGCCTTGATACCTTGTAAGACCATGCCATTAGCACACTCGACTTGCCCATTACTCCACGGGTGTGACACAAAAGCATAACAGATCTTGATGCCAAAGTTGTCACAGAAATCTTGAAAAACGCTGCCTGGGAACCGAGTACCATTGTCCGTTATGATGTGGTTAGGAACCCCGAATCCGTATAATATACTTATGATGAAGTCCTTTGCTCGTGCCACTGTTATGGTAGCAACGGGTTTTTCCTCAATCCACTTTGTGAATTTATCCACTGCGACGAACAAGTGTGTGAACTCTCCTGGCGCTTTCTTGAAAGGCCCGACCATGTCAAGCCCTCATACTGCAAAGGGCCAAGAGATTGGGATGGTTTGAAGTTCTTGGGCTAGAAGATTTGGTTGTCTTGCATAGAATTGACAACCCTCGCATGTGCGAACTATGTCTTTAGCATCTATTACTGCTGTTGGCTAGAAAAATCCCTGCCTGTAAGCCTTTCCGACTAACGTCCTGGATACGGCATGGTTGCCACATATGCCTGAGTGGATCGATTGCAGAATCTGCTTGCCCTCTTCAGGTGTGACGCAGCGCATGAGGACTCCGGATGCACTTCTTCAGTACAGGTCTTCTTCGACTACTAGGAAACATTTGCTTCGACGTTTTATTCATTCAGCTTCGCTGCGATCTTCTGGAAATTCATCATCCAAGAGGAATTTGAGAACAGGAGTCCGCCAATCTTGAGATATGATCAGTACTTCATCTGTTGCCTGGGTAGGTTTAGCCCCCGATTGTTCTGGCACTGGTTTCTTCTTGACTGATGGCTCTAGTAATTGCTTGATGAAAATCCTAGTTGGGACCACTTCTCTTTTGGATCCCATGTTAGCCAATTCGTCTGCAGCATCATTGTATTATCATAATACATGGGTTATCTCCAGCCCGTCGAACTTGTTTTCTAGCTTTTTGACCTCTTGACAGTACGCCACCATAGTATCATCGAGACATGTCTAGTATTTCATGACTTGGTTCACTACGAGTTGAGAATCCCCACGTACAACCAGTCGGCGGATGCCGAGTGATATAGCAATGTGGAGCCCGGGATGAGTGCCTTGTACTCGGCGACATTGTGGGAAGCCGGAAAGTGAATTTGGAGAACGTACTTGAGTTTTTCGCCGGCGGGTGACGTCAGTATGACGCCGGCCCCAGCGCCGCCAATCCGTAGTGAACCGTCAAATTACATTGTCCATTACTCTAGCTTGTCGATTGATGTAGTCGTCTGAACTTCTGTCCACTTGGCCACAAGTCGGCTAGAGTTTGAGATTTAATTGCTGTCCGTGGCTGAAAGGTGATGTCGAACACCATCAACTCGAGCGACCATTTAGCGATTCAGCCGGTGGCCTCGCGGTTGTGCAGGATGTCCTCGAGTGGATACGATGTGACCACTATGACTTGATGCGACTGGAAATAGTGAACTAGCTTCCGGACTGTGATGAGTAGGCCATATAGCAGTTTCTGGACCCGAGGATATCTCATCTTTGAGTCGGCTAGGACCTCGCTGATGAAGTAGACTGGTCATTGAATTTTCTGTATATGACCTAGCTCTGATCGCTCGACCACCAAGATCGTGCTGACTACCTGAGTGGTTGCCGCCAGATATAACATTAATGGCTCTTGGGGCATAGGTGATGCCAACACTAGTGGTGATCGCCGGAACTTGATCGTCCTCGATTTCAGTTGTAACGGTTTGCCGAATGCTGTTGCATTCGACTGCCACTTCTTGAGATTGAGCCAACTCGTAGCTCTCCTTGTCGCAGGTGAAGGCTTGCTTGACATCGTTGCAAAGGGAAAGAACTCCGGCTGGCCCAGGCATCTTGAGCATCATGTAGGTATAGTGCGGCACCGCCATGAATTTGGCTAGCACCGGCCGTCCGAGTATTGCGTGATATGTAGTCTCGAAATCAGTGACCTCGAAGTAGATGTTCTCTATGCAGAAGTTATCCCGCGTGCCGAAGGTGACCGGCAAAGTTATCTGCCCGAGAGGTGTTGAAGATAGACCGGGGATTACCCCGTGGAAGGGCGCCGTACTCGGCCGTAGCTCTGAACGAGGAATCTTCATCTCATCCAGGGTCTTGGCGAACAGAATGTTGAGCGCGCTGCCTCCATCTATCAGAACCTTCTTCAACTTGATGCTCTTGACGACCGGGTCCAGGACAAGTGGATAGCGTCCTAGGTGTGCAACCCGATCGGGGTGATTTGCGCGGTCAAATGTGATGGGCATCTCTGACCAACGCAAATATTGGGGGGCGTTTGCTGCAGAGACTGAGTTGATGTCATGTGCTGTTAGCTTCTGCTTCCGCTTGTACTCGTATGCAAATGGCCCTCCGAAGATATGGTTCAGCTCCGAATCTAGATTGTCTTTGTCCTTGTTGGCGCCAGATGTTGAAGCCTGCTCAGAAGCAAACCTCTTAAGCATGAAGCAGTCCTTGGTCGTGTGCTTGCCCTTGGGATGAAAGGGGCAGGGCCCGTTCATCACTTTCTGGTATTCATTGTTTCTTGGGGGTCGCGACCGAGTACGCTCCACGTTGGCCACCACGTTGTCCGACTTCCGCTTGCGGCTGCCAGATTTGTTCTATGTTGGCTCATCGTTGGGTTTCTGGTCCTTCTGCTGAGGCTCCTTGTCCGTGATTATGCGATTGGGAACTCCAAATCTGTAAACAATACTCATGATGAAATCTTTTGCCCTGACTACAGTGATGGTAGCAACCGGTTTTGCCTCAATCCACTTTATGAACTTGTCCGTAACGACGAATAAATGTGTGAACTCTCCTGGCACCTTTTTGAAAGATCCAACCATGTCAAATCCCCAGACTGCAATGGGCTAAGATATTGGGATAGTCTACAACTCTTGAGCCGGTAGATGTGTTTGTCGAGCAAAAAATTGGCATCCTTCACTCGTCGGTAACCACAGTCGGCTAGAAAAAACCTTGTTTGTAAGCCTTTCTAACTAACATCCTTGATGTAGCATGGTTGCTACAGATGCCCAAGTGGATTGACTGCAATATCTGCTTGCCCTCCTCAGGTGTGACGCAGCGCATGAGGACTTCGGATGCACTTCGACGATATAGGTCTTCTCCGACTACAATAAAGTCTTGCCTCGACGTTTGACTTGCTCAGCTTCGTTGCGATCTTCAGGTAACTTGTCTTCCAGTAGGAATCAGATGATTTTAGTATGCCAGTCTTGAGAGATTATCAGCACTTCCAATGGTTTTGGGTCGGGCTCAGCCCCCGACTCACGGGATCAGGCTTATTCTTGACTGATGGCTCTAATAATTGCTCGACAAAAACTGCAGTCGGGACCACCTTGCACTTGGATCCCATGTTGGCTAGCTCGTCTATGGCTTTGTTGTATTGGCGCAAAACGTGTGTGCTTTTTAGTCCGTCAAATTTGTTCTTGAACTTCCGCACTTCTTGACAGCATGTCTCCATGTTGTCATCCATTGTCACACCCTGAAAATCGCCTTAATTAAAAACTATTGTGTAAAAAAGGAAATACAAGAATACACTAGAAAATTTGTGGAGGCCATGGGCCCCGGGTACCTCATCACAAGCATATGGGCAACTCAGATAGAGGATGGGCCGAGACTTGTAATTAGAGATATAGTAGCACCCGACAGACTTTGCCTTGTATAATAAGGAATATACAGTCCTAGTCGGGTAAATTGTATCTCTAAGAGGAGATCCCTTGGCCGTATCTAGCTGGGACTCCTACCTTGTACCCCTATCCCCCAGTATATAAGGGGAGGCAGGGCGCCCCCTGAGGGCACGAGCTCATAGAAGCAGATACAAATCCTCAAAGGAATAACACTACAACTGGATGTAGGGTATTACCTCGCATCGAGGGCCTGAACCAGTATAAACCTCTTCTTGTTCCTTTGCAATCCACTGAGTTTCCATCCGCCGAGTAGCCCCATATTCATATTGTCGGTGTAAAACATCGACAGTTGGCGCGCTAGGTAGGGGATTCGGCGAGATCTACATCAACAACTTCGATGGATCCAGCAACAGGAGTCGACGGCGATAAATTCTCCCCCAGAGACATGATAACTTTCGGAAGCCTCGACTTCGTCGCCGACCAGATCGGCAATCTCACCTTGGCTGACGCAAATCCAATCCAACCGGCCGAGGAACCAGCCGACTCCGCGCCAGTCGGCCCACAAGACGCTGCAACAACCATCATCAATCTAATGCAGCAATCTTCTACTTCGTCAAGCCTCGGGACAACTCTCTCCTTCGGTGTTCGACTCGCGCTAGGCCTTGAGCCGGCCCTGGTTGGGCTAGGAAGGGGAGAGATCGTCAATTTCCCGCACAGGCTCGGCAACGCCGTGGATCCACATCTTACGTGGTAGACCCGATCCCCTCCGATTTAGTTTGGACACGGCTCAGAGCCATTTCAGATTGGATCTAGGGAGGTCGGAGTCGTCCGATCAAGTACTAGGATTCTGACTCTAAGTCGGACAACAGTTTGGACGCTAGCTCGGACACCAGTCTAGTGAGTCTCCTTATCCCCCACGAGATCTTCATGGCTTCAACCCCACCACCGGAGGTGTGTCGGGTACAAGAGGAGCAACAAGAGGAGGCACGCCGACTACGGCAATAGGAGGAGGCTGACTGCGGGGCACGCAATGACGAGCTATGTAGGGCTGGGCGAACCGCTCAGCAGCAGATCCTCCAGACCAAAGTCGGCGACCACGACGTCTTCATCACGCCACAACAGAACGTCGTGGCCGCTGCAACCTTGCTGGACACGCTCTAGCTCGGACCTGATCACCAGGCCACCCTGACTATCGCCAAGATCAAGGCGATGATTACAGCTACTGCCTGCCAGCAGCAACAGCAGTCGGGCGACACACTAGTACTGACCAACCGGTCGGGCTCTCCAGCGGCAGGCTCATCTACATCAACACGATGCCGGGCGGCTGGCTCAAGTCAGCTACAGAAGGAGTTGCGGCAAACATCACTCGGCAACACCAACAACAACAATCGGCGGCGTCACCAGTACGATCGCCGGTTCAACCAAGACCTCCGAGTTCGTCTACAACGCGACCTCTGATACGATATCAATGCTCGGCACCGCCAACGCGAAGAGGACGAGCGCCGCCGACTGGAGGACGAGAACGAGCATTTCGGTCTGCACCACGAGCGGCTCAACCGCCATGATCGGAGCCGGAGCCCTCACGAAGACGAAGGCATTCCAGCTTTCACCCACGAGCTATAGGACGTCGACTAGTAGTCAGGCTTCAAGCCTACGGGGATCGAAAAATATGACGGTAAAACCAACCCTGAGTCCTAGCTCACCGTATACACCCTGGTAATTCGAGCTGCCGGGGGTGACCATAAAGCCATGGCTAACTACCTCCCGGTCGCCCTGGCCGACTCAGCGAGGACATGGCTAACAGGGCTTCCGAGGCGGTCGATCGGTTCCTGGGAAGAACTCAGGGAGCGGTTCATCACTAACTTTCAAGGGACCTACGAGAGGCCGTCTTCTGAGGACGATCTATATCAGCTGCACCAGAAGAAGAACGAGTCTCTGCACGAATTTATCAAGAGGTTCTCCGAGAAGCGCAACCAGATCCCAATGATCAAGGATGAGGCCGTCATCGCCGCCTTCCGCAAGGGAGTAAAGGACGCCCCGTTCATCGCGAAGTTCACTCGGAAGCCACCAGCCTCTGTCCGGGCTCTCTTCGACATGGCAAACAAATACGCCGACTCGGCCGAAGCGGTCACAGAGGCCCTCGACGAGAAGAAAGAGTCACGATAGAAGGACCAGAAGGCGAAAGCTGACAATGAGCCATCGCAAAACAAGACCGGCAACCGCAAGCGGAAGTCAAACAATGAGGTGGCCAACATGGAGCGAACTCTGTCACGGCCCCAACGGAACAACGACTACTAGAAGGTCATGAACGGGCCATGCCCCTTCCATCCCAAAGGCAAGCACGTGGCCAAAGACTGCTTCATGCTCAAGAAATTTGCTTCCGAGCAGGCTTCATCATCTGGTGCCGATAAGGACAAAGATAAGCCAGATCAAGGCCCGGCTGACGATTTCCAAGATCTCCAGACCGAGCTCAACCACATCTTCGGAGGGCCATCTACGTACGAGTCTAAGCGCAAGCAGAAGCTAACAGAACGCAACGTCAACGCGGTCTCTACAGCAGACGTCCCCCAATATCTACATTGGTCAGAAACGCCCATCACATTCGACCGCGCAGATCACCCCGATCGGGTCTCACACCCGAGATGCTACCCACTCGTCTTGGACCCAGTCGTCAAGAATATCAGGCTGAAGAAGGCTCTCATAGACGGAGGCAGCGTGCTCAGTATCCTCTTTGCCAAGACGCTGGATAAGATGAAAATCCCTCGTTCAGAACTACGGCCGAGTACTGCGCCCTTCCACGGGATAATTCCCGGCCTGTCTTCAACACCCCTCGGGCAGATAACCTTGCCGATCACCTTCGGCACTCGGGATAACTTCCACACAGAGAACATCTGCTTCGAGGTCGCTGACTTCGAGATTGCGTACCACGCGATACTTGGACGACCGGAACTCACCAAATTCATGGTGGTACGGCACTATACCTACATGGTGCTCAAGATGCCCGGGCCAGCCGGAGTTCTCTCCCTCCGCAGCGATGTCAAGCAAGCCTTCACTTGCGACAAGGAGAGCTACGAGTTGGCTCAATCTCAAGAGGCGGCAGTTGGACGCAACAGCATTCGGCAGGCCATCACAACTGAAGTTGAGGAAGACCAAGTTCCGGCAAAAAAAGCAGCAAAGTTAGGTATTTCAGCGGACTCTGACATGAAAAAGATCCTCCTGGACCCTTCCGACCCCTCCAAGACTGCTCTAGTCAGGACTAGACTCGACCCCAAATAGGAAGACGCGCTCGTCACCTTCCTCCAAGCCAACAAGGATATCTTCGCGTGGAAACTGTCCGAAATGCCGGGCGTCGCAAGGGAGGTGATCGAGCATGCACTCAACGTCAAGACAGACGCCAAGCCAGTCAAGCAACGGCTACGATGCTTTGCCCAAGACCGTAAAGATGCTATTCGGGAGGAGATAACCAAGCTTCTCACAGCCGGGTTCATCAAAGAGGTCTATCACCTGGATTGGCTGGCAAACCCAGTCCTGGTCCGGAAGAAAAATGGTAAATGGCGCATGTGCGTCGACTACACTGATCTCAACAAGGCGTGCCCCAAGGATCCATTTGGTCTACCCAGAATAGATCAGGTGGTGGATTCAACCGCAGGGTGCGAACTTCTCAGCTTTCTTGATTGCTACTCGGGATACCACCAAATCAGCCTCAAGGAGGAGGACTGCCTAAAAACGTCTTTTATCATGTCGTTTGGAGCGTACTGCTACATCACTATGCCGTTCAGTTTGAAAAATGCTGGAGCAACATATCAACGGGCCATTCAGCGGTGTCCACACACTCAGATCGGGTGCAACGTGGAGGCCTACGTCGACGACGTGGTGATCAAGACCAAGTCCAAAGAAGACCCCATCGCTGGCCTGGAAGAAACCTTCCAAAATCTTCGAAGATTCAAGATGAAGTTTAACCCAGAAAAGTACGCCTTCGGTGTGCCATCTAGCAAGTTACTTGGCTTCATCATCTTGCATCGCGACATCGAGGCCAACCCGGAGAAAGTCAACGCAATCATGAACATGGCACCCCCGACTAACCAGAAGGACGTCCAGAAGCTGACAGGCTGCATGGCGGCACTCAGCCGGTTTATTTCCCGACTGGGCGAACGGGGCATGCCCTTTTTCAAGCTATTGAAGAAAGCAGACAATTTCCTATGGACTCCCGAAGCCCAGCAAGCCTTCGAAGACTTCAAACAATTTCTCACATCACCTCTTGTGTTGACGTCACCCATGCCCTAAGAACCGCTAATGCTATATCTGGTGGCAACTACTCAGGTAGTCAGCACGGTCCTGGTGGTCGAGCGATCCGAACAGGGTCACATCCAAAAAGTTCAATGGCCAGTCTACTTTGTCTGCGAGGTCCTTGCCGACTTGAAGATGAGATATCCACAGGTCCAAAAGCTGCTATACGGCCTACTCATCACTGTCCGAAAACTGGTGCACTATTTCCAAGCACAACAAGTCACGGTGGTCATATCATATCCACTCAGGGACGTCCTGCATAACCGCGAGGCCACCAGCCGAATTGCTAAATAGGTGCTCGAGTTGATGGCGTTCGATATCACCTTTCAACCACGGACAGCAATCAAATCACAAGCTCTAGCCGACTTCGTGGCCGAGTGGACAGAAGTTCAAATGCCTATATCAACAGCGAAGCTAGAGTATTGGACAATGTACTTCGACGGTTCTCTATGGATTGGCGGTGCCGGGGCTGGCGTCGTATTGACGTTCCCCACCGGCGAAAAACTCAAATACGTTCTACAAATCCACTTCCCGGCTTCGCACAACGTCGCTGAGTACGAGGCACTCATCCACAGGCTCCGCATTGCTATATCACTCAGCATATGTCGACTGGTTGTGCGTGGAGATTCTCAACTCGTGGTGAACCAAGTCATGAAGGACTGGACATGTCTCGACGATACCATGGCGGCATACTGTCAGGAGGTCTGCAAGCTGGAAAACAGTTCGATGGGCTGGAGATAACACGTCCTATGACAATACAATGATGCTACAGACGAATTGGCAAATATGGGATCCAAGCGAGAAGCGGTCTCGATAGGGATCTTTGTCGAGCAACTTATGGAGCCATCAGTCAAGAAGAAACTAGTGCTGGAGCAGTCAGGAGGCGAACCTATCCCGGCGACAGATGAGGTGCTGCACATATGTCAAGATTGGCGGACTCCTGTTCTCAAATTCCTCCTGGACGATGAACTCTTAGAAGATCGCAGCCAAGCCGAACAAATCAGACGTCGAAGCAAGTGTTTCCTAGTCGTCGGAGAAGACCTGTACCAAAAAAGTGCATCCGGTGTCCTTATGCGCTGCGTCACCACCGAGGAGGGCAAGCAGATTCTACAGTCGATCCACTCGGGCATATGTGGCAGCCATGCCGCATCCAAGACGTTAGTCGGAAAGGCTTACTAGCAGGGATTTTTCTGGCCAACAGCAGTAACAGATGCCAAAGACATTGTTCATACATGGGAGGTTGCTAGTTATATGCAAGACAAACCAATCTCCCAGCCCAAGAACTCCAAACAATCCCAATCTCTTGGCCCTTTGCAGTATGGGGGCTTGACATGGTCGAGCCCTTCAAGAAAGCGCCAGGAGGGTTCACACACTTGTTTGTCGCAGTGGATAAAATCGCCAAGTGGATTGAGGCCAAACCCGTTGTAACCATAATAGTGGCACGAGCAAAGGACTTCATCATGAGTATATTATACCGATTCGGGGTCCCCAACCGCATCATCGCCGACAACGGTACTCAGTTCATGGGTGGTGTATTTCAAGATTTCTGTGACGACTTCAGCATCAAGATCTGCTATGTGTCTGTGGCACACCCAGGAGCAATGGGCAGGTTGAACGAGCCAATGGTATGGTCTTACAAGGCATCAAGGCCAAGATATTCGACCGACTACAACCATACGCGGGCCGGTGGGTACAAGAACTCCCATCTGTTCTCTGGTCTCTCAGAACCACAGTTAGTCGGGCAATAGGGCAATCCCCTTTCTTTCTGGTCTACGGTGCCGAGGCTGTGCTACCAACTGAGTTAGAGTTCGGCTCTCTGCGAGTTCGGGCTTACTCAGAAGACATCTCGAACAATACCCGATTGGTCGAACTAGATCAGTTGGAAGAAGTGAGGGATATCACAACAATCCAGTCGGCAAGGTATCTTCAAGGCCTACGTCGTTATCACAATCGCAATGTCCATGGCCGCGCCTTTTTGGTCGAAGATCTCATCTTGAGAAAAATACAAACCACCAAAGACAAGCATAAACTATCCCCAATCTGGGAAGGGCCGTTCATTATCGCTGAGGTTACTTAGCCAGGCGCCTACTAACTGAAGACCGAAGATGGTGCCCTTATCAGCAACTCATGGAATATAGAACAGCTACGTCCTTTCTATACCTGAGTTTTATACTTTCCTATGTGTACAGTTTTTCTCTGACTCACTACGCCGCTTGTTTCAACCGAGTAGTGAGTTGGGGGCTACATGTATTATATGTGCTTTGTCAATAATATACGAGCTAGTTTTACTTAAGTTATGAAGTTTTACTACAATTTTGTCACGTTTGCCCGAGTACAGCTCTCTGCGGTGAACGATTTTATTAAGTTCCTATAGACTAACTCACCGTAGACTATATAGTTGGGTAAAACTAATGACAACTGAGTAATAATTTAGAGCTTGGCGGCATTGCACATATATTTACACATGTCTTTACAAAAATCCACAATACACCGACTGCATGATATACTGTTCTTACATACCCAGGTCTCGGGTGATCATCCCTACAGTCGGCCTCGCCTTGGCTATCAGCTCCAGCGCCTCCTCAGGCATCGTCTCCTTGGCAAACCTCTCCCTGATGGCTTCAATATCTGCCCTTGGGTAGATGGACTTGGTCATTGCCAGGGTTTGGGCCACGCCGACAACAACATGCTCATCCGAGTACCTCTTTAGGGCACTCGGTGCATCCTTAAGGCGCGCCTCCACTTGGAAGATCGTGCTGGAGCTGGTTCCCATGTCACAAGGATCCATGATGTCAAGGAGCCCTTTCACGGACTCAGCAAGGGTCTCCCGTGACTCCTTGACAACCCTAATCTCCTCTGCGAAAGCCTAAAACTAGAGTTGGGCATTGGCTCTAGCAGCTACCTGGGTTCACCGACAAGCAAACTTGTCAGGTGAAACTGCAGATGGGGTAATTAATGGATTGGTTAAGATCAACGTCAGGGTGGAGGCTTACTTTTGTAGTCGGCCTCCCACTTGGCTATGGTCTTCTCCAGTTCAACTTTTTCCTTCTCGAGCTTGGCGTTGGCCTTCTTCAACTCGGCCTTCTCTTGCTCCAGCTCGGCATTGGCCCTTGTCAGGTCTGCTTTGTCTTTTTCAAGCCCGGCCTTGGCTCTCTCGGCCTCCTTCAGCTGGATTTCTCCCTCTGTTCGGGTCTTCAGCTCGGCTTCGAGGGCTGCACGATAGATTAGTCAAGAACTCAACGTTGCAGTCAAGACACAACTGGGCAGTCGGGAACAACACAACTGGAGAAATATACTAAAGATTTGGTCAGGAAGAGGTATTCTGGAGGCTTACCTTTCATCTTCTTGGCTTGGTCCCAATTCTCGTCCCTGAGCTGGGTGACGGCGTCCTTCAGCCAAGTTTCCCTCCCTTGATGGCGCTCCTCCAATACGGTCTTTAGGTCCCAGAGCTGTTCCAATTCTTGGAGCTGGGGGGCAACCCGGGTTAGGACCTCATGCATCTTCTCCGAGCGATCAACAAGCTTCTGCTCGGGGAGAAACAAGTCAAAGTAGAGTCAAGCGTCAGAACACTCGTGCAAGGAAGACTACCAAGATTCGAATACAATGGAAATATACCTGAATCCCCTGAGACGCGGCGAGTGTGGCACGAAGCAAGTCTTCACGCTCCTTTTCCGCCGCAACCTCGTCATGCTTGTAACTCCTCGCGGTTCCGTCAGGCGCCGTCCAGCGGAATGTCCACGGGAACTTGCGGGGAGGAGCTTCAAGCCTGGGGAGGTCTGGTCTGTCCGGAGAAGAAGACAGTGACGATGACGACGACGGTGACAAGGACGGCGATGGGGTCTTGGCCCCCAACTCGGCAGCCTCTGGGGCCTCGGGGGCTGGCTCAGGGGCTGGAGCAGCAGCTTCAACGGCCACCCCCTGGTCGGCTGGTGTCGGCGGCCCTGCAGTCAAGACCGTCTCGGTTTCTACAACTGGGACCGTTGCTGGCTCAGCAGGTGTGCTCGCTGGCGTTGGCTCGGCTGGGGCTGGCTCTACAACGGGAGTGGCCGGAGCGGTCTCCTTGAGATCAATATTGGCCCGCTTCCTGCGTAACGAGTCAAACTTCAAGACACTACCATGACAAACAAGGTTTTCAGAGGATCTAAATCAACCTACCTCTTGGAGAACTTAAGTCTTTGCCCGGGAGATCCAGATCCCGGTGGTGGGCTGCGGCCAGCTGTCGGGCCAGTCGGCGTGGCAGTCGGCTGCGGTGTTTTTATCCTGGCTGGCCCCACTCCTGGTGCGGCCGGCTGGGGTGCCCGGGTACTCGGCGGAGCCATTCTTGGGCTCAATGTTGTTGAGCCTGGTGGCGCTGGAGTCGGCCCTGTACTCGGTGGCACTCTGGTTGGGCTCGATGGTGCTGAGCTCGACTGCACGGGTCCTGGTCTGGGACTCAATGGCCTGGGCGCTGCACCAGCGGTGTCCTTTATCTTCAGACTCCCGGTAGCGGCACTCAGCCTCATAACCGTCTTCTTGCCCTGAAACCCTTCATAGCCTCACTGCCAGCTAACATGAAGCAGGACTCGGGAAGAAGAAGCACTCGGACAAAGAGTACTCGGGAGCAATGCACTCGGGCAATCTTCACCGTGGAGGATGAGCACTCGGCATCAGCTGTGACTCAACTATGAAGGTCTCAGGGGCTACTGTGGAGGCCAAGGGCCCCAGGTACCTCATCACAAGCATATGGGCCACTCGGATGGAGGATGGGCCGAGTCTTGTAGTTAGAGATATAGTAGCACTTGGTAGATTTTGCCTTGTACAATAAGGAATATACAATCTTAGCCGGGTAAGATGTATCTGTAAGAAGGAAATCCCTTGGCTGTATCCGGCTGGGATTCCTACCATGTACCCCTGCCCCCCGGTATATAA
The DNA here is from genome assembly GCA_003991445.1 of Oryza meyeriana var. granulata. Lineage (NCBI taxonomy): Eukaryota > Viridiplantae > Streptophyta > Magnoliopsida > Poales > Poaceae > Oryza > Oryza meyeriana. The sequence continues at coordinate 105,688 of RYFJ01000419.1, read as the reverse complement.
GGGGAGGCAGGGCGCCCCCTGAGGGCAGAATAACACACGAGATCATTGATCAATACACATCCTCAAAGGAATACCACCACAACTGGACGTAGGGTATTACCTCTCATCGAGGGCCTGAACCAGTATAAAATCTCCTTGTGTTCCTTTGCAGTCCATCGGATTTTCCCTCGCCGAGTAGCCCCATAATCATATTGCCGGTGTAAAACATCGACACATTAAGAGTCTCATGAATAAGTCACGTACTCATTGATCAATAATGATAATGTCTATTTCAAGGAACAAATCAATACATTATAAACATAGCATGTGATATATATAACATCTCCATGTTTCCTCTAGGGCATATCACTAACAGTCTCCCACTTGCAATAGAGTCAACCATGTAGGTATCTAATACCGATTGCCCTAGTGTGAGCCTCATGCTTTGGCTGGGGAAGTGGCTTTGTCAATGGATCTGCAATGTTCAAATCCGTTTGTACTTTGCATATCTTTACATCGCCTCTCTCCACTATCTCACGGATGAGATGAAAACGCCATAAAATGTGCTTGGACTTCTGGTGAGATCTAGGCTCCTTGGCTTGCGCAATGGCCCAACTATTATCACAGTAGAGGTCCATTGGACTGAAGGCACTAGTCATCACACCAAGCTCGAAAATAAATTTCTTGATCCAAATAGCTTCTTTAGCAGCTTCAGAAGCTGCAATGTACTCAGCTTCCATTGTAGAATCAGCAACCGTCTCCTGCTTGGAACTCTTCCAACTCACCGCACCGCCATTTAGGCAGAACACAAATCCAGATTGCGATCTGAAATTGTCTTTGTCAGTTTGGAAGCTAGCATTAGTGTAACCATTTACAACAAGCTCTTCTTCAGCTCCATAGACAAGGAACACATCTTTAGTTCTTCTCAAGTACTTCAAGATGTTCTTTATAGCAATCCAGTGACATTCACCTGGATCTGATTGGTATCTACTTGTAGCACTTAAAGCATACGAGACATCTGGACGTGTACAAAGCATGGCATACATAATGGACCCAATGGCCAAAGCATATGGGATCGCATTCATCTTATCCCGCTCATCAGGTGTACTAGGATACTGACTCTTGCTAAGATTTATACCATGTGACATAGGTAGGAAACCTTTCTTAGAGTCCTGCATGTTGAACCTTTTCAACACCTTGTCAATATATGTATCTTGACATAATCCAGTTGGCCTTCTTGATCTATCTCTATAGATCTTGATGCCCAGAATGTATGCCGCCTCTCCTAAGTCTTTCACAGAGAAACTATTTTTTAATGAAGACTTAACAGATTCGAGCATAGGAATGTCATTTCCGATCAGTAATATGCCATCCACATATAAGATCAGAAATACAAGTGCGCTCCCACTAGCCTTTTTATAAACACAAGACTCTTCTTCATTCTTGATGAAACCAAACCCTTTGATCACTTCATCAAAATAAATATTCCAACTCCGAGACGCCTGCTTTAATCCATAAATGGATCTTTGCAGCTTGCATATCTTTCCAGCTGATTGTGGATCTACAAAACCCGTGGGCTATGTCATGTACACATCCTCACTCAGATTTCCATTAAGGAAAGCTGTTTTGACATCCATTTGCCATATTTCATAGTCGAAATATGCAGCAATCGCTACAATGATCCGAATAGACTTTAGCATTGCGACGGGCGAAAAAGTTTCATCATAATCAACACCTTGAATTTGTTTGAAACCTTTGGCCACCAATCGTGTCTTATAGACGTGAACATTTCCATCCATGTCTATCTTTTTCTTGAAAACCCATTTGAACTGAATGGTTTTAACACCATCAGGTGGATCAACCAAGTTCCAAACATGATTACTATGCATGGATTCAATTTCAGACCTCATGGCTTCAAGCCATTTCTCAGAGTTTGGTCCCACTATCGCTTCTTCATAGGTCTTAGACTCATCATTGTCTAACAACAATATGTCCCTTTGTTGAGTAGTCAAGAACATGTACCTCTCAGGTGCACGACGTGACCTCTCTGACCTAGTGGTGCTGGTGTGTCTACAACAGGTCCTTCAACACTTTGTTCATCCTGCTATGGTTCTGTAGGAGCTAAAACATTTTCAAGTGTTTCTCAAATTTCTTCGAGTTGCACCGTTCTCCCACTATACCTTCTTGAGAGAAACTCTTTCTCTAAGAAGACACCATGTCGGGCGACAAACACTTTGCCTTCATGTTGATTATAGAAGTAATATCCTTTTGTTTCCTTAGGATACCCGACAAAGAAGCATTTGTCAGACTTAGGAGTGAGCTTATCAGATTGCAAACGTTTTACATAAGCCTCACATCCCCAAATCTTAAGGAAAGACAAGCTAGGACGTTGTCCTATCCACATCTCATATGGTGTCTTTTGTACTGACTTTGATGGAACTCTGTTTAGTGTGAATGCGGCTGTTTCAAGAGCGTATCCCCAAAAGGACAATGGAAGATCATTTTGGCTCATCATGGATCGCACCATATCTAATAAGGTGCGATTTCTCCGTTCAGATACCCCATTCCACTGAGGTGTTTCTGGTGGAGTCAACTGTGGATAATTCCACAATCCTTCGATGATTGCCAACTCATGGCTCAAATACTCGCCTCCATGATCAGATCGTAGAAACTTGATTGTTTTAACCTAAATGATTTTGTACTTCATTTTGGAATTCTTGACTTTTCAAAGGATTCAGACTTATGTTTTACACATATCCATATCTACTGAAGTCATTAGTAAAAGTTATGAAGTACTGAAACCACCTCTGGCTGTTGAGCTCATTGGTCCACATACATCAGTATGTATGAGTGCAATAAGACACTTGCCCTTTTTCACCTTGACCGGTGAAAGGTGCCTTGTCATCTTGCAAGTAAACAAGATTCACATGTCTCAATATGATTCTAAATCAAATGAGTGTAGAAGACATCTCTATGGAGCTCTTCATGCATTTCTCATTTATGTGATCCAAGCGACAATGACAAATAAAGTGGGATTCAAATCATTAGGACGTTGCCTCTTTGTATTATGTTATAGACAGTGCCCCTTCAAGATTTAGAAGTATAACCATTCACAATACGAGTATGACAATAGAATATATCTTTGAAATAAAGAGAAACAAAATTGTCCATAGATCTAAAGTCATAAACCTTCTGCTTGCAAATATGAAGTAGAATAACGTTCTTAGAAAGAGATGGAACACAATACAATTATTCATTCCAAAACTAATCTGAAGGTAAAGACAATGGCATGGTGCCAACAGCCACTGCAGCAACTCTTGCTCCTTGCCAACGCGAAGATCACTTCGCTCCTTCTCAACTTCTACTTCTTGTTAAGCCCCTGCAATGATTTGCATATGTGACAACTGATCCGGTATCAAATACCCAAAATCAGTAGATGAAGTAGCAAGATTGATCTCTATAAAATTTATACCTGAAGTGGAAGTCGCACTTCCCTTCTTCTTGAGATCCTCCAAGTACTTTGGGCAATTCCTCTTCCAATGTCCTGATTCCTTGCAGTAAAAGCAAATTGCATCAGGAGCAGCGCCCTTCTTGTCTTGCTTGGCCTTGGATTTGCTCACGATCTCATCGGGAGTTAACTTTCTCTTGATCGCGCATTTCTTGACATTGGGCTTGCCCTTGCCTTTCTGCTTCATCATCACATGACTGGTGCTTTTCTTAATGGTTTTCTCGGCAGTTTTAAGCATCCCATGCAACTCAACCAAGGTCTTGTCCATGTTGTTCATGTGATAGTTCAATATGAATGGCTCAAAACTCAGAGGGAGCGATTGGAGAATCACATCAGTAGCCAACTCGTGGCTAAGGGGAAAACCAAGCTTTTCCAGATTCTCAATGTAGCCAATCATCTGAATCACATGAGGGCTGATGGGATTCCCTTCCGCAAGCTTGCATGCAAATAAGGACTTTGAAGTGTTGAACCTCTCAACCTTGCTTGGTTCTCAAACATACCACGCAACCCCACAATGATATTATAAGCATTTGTGTTCTCATATTGCTTCTGAAGCTCAGAGGACATTGTGGCAAGCATGAGATAGCTCCCATCAAGGGAATCATTTGTGTACTTCTCATAAGCTCTCCGTGCAGCCACAGAAGCATTATTAGGCAAGTTCTCGGGAAAAGGAGTCTCAAGGACATACTCCTTGTGTTCTTGCTTGAGAACAATTCTCAAGTTGCGATACAAATCCATAAAGTTCGTTCTATTGAGTTTTTCTTTCTCAAGAACAGATCGCAAATTAAAAGAACTAGATGCTGCGTTAGCTGACATGATCTACAACATAAGAATATGCAAAGTTTAGCACTATGTTTATGTTCATATTTTATTAAACTATTTAACAAAAGACTCCCACTATATGTTTTGCAACAAAACTCCCTCTAAGTTACATAGTGGGTCAAGATCCTCATTTCACTAATTCCTAGTGAGCTTTGGCATCACGGCTAGAAAACTGGTGGCATGGGTAAGCAACACCTTGCTGATCACATCCCTATGTGACTCTTGCTTGTTGGGTAGCATCACTATGCCCTGGCCCCAACCTGTGCCCCAAGATCCAAAACTATTCTGATGACCTTGTTAAGTAAACCAAATGCTTCCGCATGTAGATGTCCGACATCTACCCCAAATAATGATGATAACCGACTGCATCCTACTTTGGTAGGCCTACAATATGGTGATCATTATCTTTTGGTGCAACATATGGAAGGGCATAAACACCTAATTTTTATTATGAGGGACTCTATTCCTACCATAGCAAACATATCAATATATAATTGCATAAGAGTAAGATAGAAAACATCACAGATAAACACATACATCTGTGAATTAGTATAGCCCAAAAGGATGGTGATCCCCATCTCCATGTATGTGTAGATGATCTTCATCCTCCACATCTCTTCTTTGGGTCATCATGCTTGAAAACTTGTAACCTCAAGTCTAGGCTACTACCTATAATAGCTAGCAATTGAAGATTAGCAAGGATGGATTCAAGCACTAAGGTCAACACGCAGGTCGTTAAATACAATTAAGACAGCTCACAAAAGCTGAAAAATCATGACACGCAGGTCATGAACGAATGTTACATGCATCATATACATCTCATACATTCCAAATAAGCTATAGGGCCATACTAATTCACATCATTCCCTGCAAAAACAAGTTAGATGTAGAATCACATTCTACCTAACGATGTGAACCCATGACGCTATACAAGGGGGGTTCGCACGGCGGGCTCGCTAGCTGGTTAGCGGGCGGGGGGGCGAGGGATCTCTGCTAGAGATATAATTGCCGACTAGAATTGTATCTTCCTTATCGTACAAGGTTAAGTTGCCGAGTGTGTCATATCTCTAATTACAGGCTAGGCCCATCCTCTTTCGAGTGGCCATATGCTTGTCGTGAGGTACTCGGGGCCATGGCTCCAAAGCTGATAGGTTGCATGCCGACACTCAGCTGATTCATCTCCCGACTTGGTGAACAGGGCATGCCCTTTTTCAAACTATTGAAGAAAGCGGACAATTTTCAATGGACACCCGAAGCCCAGCAAGTCTTCAAAGACTTCAAAAAATTTTCACATCACCACAGTGTTGGCTTAGCCCATGCCCTAGGAACCACTAATGTTATACGTGGCAGCAATCACTCAGGTAGTCAGCACGGTGCTGGTAGTTGAGCGAGCAGAGCCAGGTCATATACAGAAAATATAAAGGCTAGTCTACTTCATCAGTGAGGTCCTAACCGACTCCAAGATGAGATATCCTCAAGTCCAGAGCTGTTATATGGCCTACTCATCACTGTACGCAAGTTGGTGCACTATTTTTAGTCGCATCAAGTAACCATTGTCACATTGTATCCACTCGGGGACATCCTATACAACCGCGAGGCCACTGGTAGAATCGTTAAATGGGTGCTCGCATTGATGACGTTTGACATCATCTTTCAGCCACGGATAACAATCTAGTCACAAGCTCTAGCTGACTTCGTGGCCGAGTGGATAGAAGTCCAGACAACTACAAACACGGACAAGCTAGAGCACTGGACGATGTACTTTGACGGTTCTCTATGGATCAGCGGTGCAGGGGCTGGCATCGTGCTGACGTCTCCCACTGGCGATAAACTGAAGTATGTTCTCCAGATTCACTTTTCGGCTTCCCACAATGTTGCCGAGTACGAGGCACTCATCCATGGGCTCCGCATTGCCATATCACTCAGCATCTACTGACTGGTCGTACGCGGGCATTCTCAACTCGTGGTGAACATCGACACGGGGATTCTCAACTCATGGTCAACCAAGTCATGAAAGACTGGACATGTCTCGACGAAAATATGGCAGCGTATTGTCAGGAGGTACGAAAGCTAGAAAACAAATTCGATGGGCTGGAGATAACTCATGTATTAGATAATACAACGAAGCAGCAGACGAATTGGCTGACATGGGATCCAAACAAGAAGTGGTCCCGACTAGAATTTTTGTCGAGCAACTTTTGGAGCCATCCATCAATAAGAAACCAGTGATTGAATAGTCGGGGACTGAACCTACCCCGGCAACAAATGAAGTGCGAATCATATCTCAAGACTGGTGGACTCTAATTTTTAAATTCTTCTTGGAAGATGAACTCCCAGAAGATCGCAGCGAATCCGAGAGGATTAAATGTCGAAGCAAATGTTTTCTTGTAGTCGGAGAAGACCTTTACCGTCGAAGCGCATTCGGAGTCCTCATGCACTACGTCACACCCGAGGAGGGCAAGCAGATTCTGTAGTCTATCCACTCGGGTATTTGTAGCAACCACCCTACATCCAGAATGTTAGTCAGAAAGGCTTACAGGCAGGGTTTCTTTTGGCTGACTGTGGTAACAGACGCTAAAGACATAGTTCGCACATTTGAGGGATGCCAATTCTTTGTAAGGCAAACACATCTTCTAGCTCAAGAACTTCAAACAATTCCAATCTCTTGGCCCTTTGCAGTTTGGGGGCTTGACATGGTTGGACTGTTTAAAAAAGCGCCAGGAGGGTTCACACACTTATTCGTCGTAGTGGACAAATTCACAAAGTTGATCGAGGCAAAACCCGTTGCTACCATAACAGCGGCATGAGCAAAGGACTTCATCATGAGTATTTTATACTGATTTGGAGTTCCTAACCGCATCATAACGGACAACGGTACTCAGTCCACTGGCAGCGTGTTTCAAGATTTCTGTGATGACTTTGACATCAAGATCTGTTATGCTTCTGTGGCACACCCACGGAGTAATGGGCAGGTTGAGCGTGCCAATGGCATGGTCTTACAAGGTATCAAGGCTAGGGTATTTGACCGACTACAACCATATGCAGGGCAGTGGGTACAAGAACTCCCATCTGTTCTCTGGTCTCTAAGAACCACGGTTAGTCGGGTAAAGCTAATGACGACTCAGAATAAACAAGTACTCAACAACATTTTATAGATATTTACAAATGCCTTTACAAAAGTCATATATGCTCATCAATAGTCACCGACTGCATAATCGTTCTATTTTTACATGCTCAGGTCCTGGCTATTGCCTCCCGCGGTCGGCCTCATGGCTGATTAGCTCCAGCGCCTCTTCGGGAGTCGTCCCCTCGGCAAAACCCTCACCTACGGCCTCGATGTCTACCCTAGGGTAGATCGATTTGATCATGGCGAGAGCTTGGGCGACGCTGACAGCTACACGCTCATTCGAGTACTTCTTCAAGATACTCGGGGCTTCTCTTAGGTGTTCATGCACTTGGGTGACGGTACTAGAGTTGGTCCCGGGATAGTGGGGTTGCATGATGTCCAGGAGCCCTTTCACGGATCCACGAGGACTTCCGTGACTCCTTGATCATCTTAATTTCCTCCACGAAGGCGCCAAACTGAATCTCGGCGTTGGCTTTTGAAGCTGTTCAGATGCATCGACAAATATATTGGTCAACCAAGATAAGAAGTCGAAGCAACAAGTAGTCGGGCTAAGATCCAGTCAAGCAGGAGACTTACTGGCATAGTCGGCCTCTGCCTTGGCTTTGGCCTTCTCCACTTCCTTCAGCTTTTTATCTTGTTTTTCCCTCTTCTTTTCCTGGGCTTTCAGCTCGGCTTCGAGGGCTGCAAATCAAAACAGTCAAGAACTCAAGATTGCAGTCAAAACTCAGCAAGGCAGTCGGGAATCAACAACGCTGGAGAAATTTACTTGGGATTCACTCGGGAGGACAACACAGAAGACTTACTTCTGCTCTTTTTAGCCTGGGCCCAGTTTTCATCCCTGAGCTTGTCTACCAATCCCTGAGCCATGTATCCTTCTCTTGGCTAGTCCGCTCTAGGTTGTTCTTAGCTACCTTGAGCTAGTGTTGACACCGAAAACAACCGATCAGCGCTGAAGACGAGTTGATTATCTAGTTCGGTGCACTAGACAAGCGAAGGCCTAGGAGATCTGCTTAGCTCCAGTGCAGGTCCTAAATTTGAGGTTCGTAGGCGTGCCAGTCAATTTGACCCCGCAATTGACAAGGAGATAGAAAAAAATTAGATCAATGATCCAATCGGCTAACCAGTCGATACAGAATTCCTCCAGCCGATTGCCGATAGTAACTCGTACATCGGCTAGAAGCCGATGATGATATAAGCAAATATAAGCTAGCCGTTGCCGAAAAAACACTTGGACATCGGCTAAAAGCGATGATAGAGTAGATAGGAAAATAATAATCAGACAATGCAGTCGGCTTTATTTAATAAAGATAACTTATCGGCTAAGCACTCCGATAAAACATCGCATAAAACCTATCGACTCAACAAGGATAAATTTATTATCACCAGTCTAGTAGGTCGGCTAACCGATGCAGCACAAACTGATGATGATAAAAGAAACTCGATAAGCCGATAAATCCTATGCAATGTGATGTGATATTCCATCGGCTAAGAGATAACTTAACTGATGCAGCGTAGATAGAAAGATACAGTGGTAAGCCGACTAGTAGATCAGCTAGAATATCGGACCTACCGAGGAAGTCTAGCGATAAGGTAGTCAGGGTAACAAGACTTACCCTCTCATAGAAGTTCGGATCTAACCGATGCAGCCCGGCTCGAGAAGCAAGAACCCGTCGAAAAGGGTGGCGATGCGCCGAATTTGTATTGATCTGAGAGATAATTTACATGGTCCTCGGGCATACATATTTATACCCCGAGTTGATACAGTCTTGATCGGATACAAAATAGGAGTTTCCTAACTATAAAAGGAAAATTAATAAGCCCTGATCGGACACGAGATCAGGTTTTCCTAAAAATTATTAAAGCTACCTAATTTATAGATAAAATAGTTAACTGCCATGCTGTGGTCTTTACGATTCCTTCCTAAATTCGGCTTCTTCTGGATTAGTTTCCATTGGCTGATATAGCCTCTTTCCTTAACCGAACAAGATAATGAACCGTACCAAATTTTGGTGTTAACAGCTGGCGCAATTGTTGGAGCTAGGGGCGAGCTCGGTTAGGACCTTATTCATCTTCTCTGAGCAATCGATGATCTTCTGCTCAGAACAAACCAGGGGAAATCAGAGTCAAACGGCAGAATACCATATCAACGGAAACTTTCAAGAACCCAACATGGCGAGATTCTCTACATACCTGGACTCCCTTGGATGCAGCGATTGCAGCATGCATAAGATTTTTGTGCTCCCTTAATGCTGCTTGCTTGTCGTGCTCATAGCTCTCTGCAACTTCCTCGGGGGTGAGCCAATAAAAGGTCCTTGGGAAGTTGTGCGTAGGGGCTTCGAGCCTGGGGAGATCTCCTTCATCAGAAGACGACGATATTACCGGCGATGGGGTCCTAGCCCTGAGTTCGGCAGCTGTAGGATCTTCGGTGATCTGCTCGGGGGCTGGAGCGGCAGCTTCAGCATTCGCTCCCGGGTTGACCGGTGCTGGTAATTTTGCTATTAGGGCTACTTCAGCTTCAGCAGCTGGGGCAGCCTTTGGCTCGCTAGGTGAAATTGCTGGTTTTGGCTCGGCTAGGATGGGCTCGGTGGCAGGAGCTGCTGGCGTAGTCCCCTTGGGATCTACGTCAACTCGCTTCTTGCACAATATACCAAATATCAATACATTTACCAAATCATTCAAGATTCTCAGAAGATTGAAGATATTCTTTATTACCTCTTGGAAGTCTGGAATTTCCACTTAGGAGCTCCAGGAGATGTTGGCAAGGGGCTTGACAGCCTACTTGGTGGCGGAGAGCTACCGGCTGTCGAGCCAGTTAGCGTGGTAGTTGACGGTGGAGATTTGGCCCCAGTTAGCTCTGTTCCCAATGCAACCGACTGGAGGGTCGAGGCGCTTGGTGGTACTGGCCTTGGGCTCGGTGGTGCTGGCCTTGGGCTAGGTGACGCCGATCTTGGGCTTGGTGCCTGGGAGCTAACTGGCAGGGTCCTTGATCTTCAGGCTCCCTGGCGCTACATTGGCGTGTGTTGACACGAAAATCACCGGCAGCATTGGGAACGAGCCGATGATATGGTTCAATGCACTAGACACGCGAAAGCCTGGGAGATTTGCTTAACTCTAGTGCAGGTCCTAAATTTTGAGGTTCGTAGGCGTGCCAGTCAATTTGACCCTACAATTGACAAGGAGATAGAAAATATTAGATCAATGAGCCAATCGGCTGAAAGCCGAATTGGACTCGTCTCATCGGCCGATTGCCGATATAGACTAGAGCACTTATACATCGACTGGAAGCCGATGATGGCATAGATGGACAAAATAAATAAACCATGTAGCTAGGGAACCAATAGCAATATAAATAAATAAACTAGCCGATTACTGATATAACGTGTATCGGCTGGAAAGCCGATGACAGTGTAGCGTGCCAAAAACGTGTTGAACAATGCAATCGGCTTTAACTAATAAAAGATAACCTATCGGCTAGGCATTCCGATAGAACATTGCATGGACACCCATCGGCTTAACAAGGATAAATCTATCATTATCAATCTAGTAGTTCAAACTTAATTGATGCAGCACAGATTAATAACGATAAAAGAACCTCGATGAGCCGATAGATCTGATGCAATCGTGATGTAAAATAGGATAACTTATCGGCTGTACATCCTGATAAGACGCTTGCATAAAATCTATCAACCTAGCAGGAATAATTTATCGCTAGCAGTTTAGTAGGTCGGACCTAACCGATGCAGCACAAACTGATGATAAATTACACCCAGTAAGCCAATAAATCTATGCACGCGTGATGTGATATAGCTATTCGGACTATAAGATCAAACCTAACTAATGCAGCCGTAGACAGAACAGATATATCGTGGTAAGCCGACTACCGTGAACCGACTAGAATATCGGACCTAACCGAGAAGTCCTAGCCGATACGGTAGCCAGGGTAACGAGACTTACCCTCTTGCAGGAGGTCGAACTTAACCGATGTAGCTTGGCTCGAGAAGCAAGAACCCGTTAGAAAGAGGGTGGCGATGCGCTGAAGTTCTATTGATCTTTTTTATGATGATATACATGGTCCTCGGGCATATGTATTTATACCCCGAGTTGATACAGTCCTAATCGGATACGAAACAGGAGTTTCCTATCTATAAAAGGAAAATTAACAAGCCCTGATCGGACACGAGATCAGGATTTCTAAAAATCATTAAAGCTACCTAATTTACAGATAAGATATTTAACTGCCTTCCCGTGGTCTTCACGATCCTTCCCAAACTCGGCTTCTCTGGATTAATCCCTGCTAATTGACTGTGATATTCCCTTAACTGAATTTAATAAAGAACCGCACCAAATTTTGGCGTTAACAGCGTGCTTGTCTTCTTCTTGCCCGGGTTTTCAATTGGCTTCTTCCCAACCATCTTGGAGCTGGGTTGGGTAGCAAAAGGGCTGGCTGGCTGCTTCTTCGTTTTGGTGGCTGGCTGATTTTGGGAGTCATTATCAAACTCCACACAGTCCTGCAAGTATTTTGACAATATACATCATGCATTGCAGAACAATCCAAGACTGTCGATGTTTTGTATCGGCAATAATAATATAGGGCTACTCATGAGACCTAAACTTGATGGTTTGCAAAGGAACACGAAACAATTTATACTGGTTCAGGCCCTCGAGATGAGGTAATACCCTATGTCCAGTTGTGGTGTATTGCCTTTGAGGTTTCTCTGGTGAGATTTGCGCTATGATTGTCCTCTTGCCCTCAGGGGGCGCCCTGCCTCCCCTTATATACCAGGGGATAGGGTTACAGAATAGGAATCCCAATCAGACTCTGACCAAGGGATTTCCTTCTAGGAATACAACGTGCCCGACTAGGACTATATCCTTTCCTTGTCATACAAGGTTTTGTGTGCCGAGTCCTATTGTATCCCTAATTACAAGGTTAGGCCTATCCTCTGTCCGAGTGGCCCAAATGCTTCTCATGAGGTACCCGGGGTCCATGGCCTCGACAAAGACAGATATCCAAAAATATTCATCACAAAAGGATGTCAATCCAATATCAATCTTTAAAGATTACCTGTGGCTAAGGCCTGCTCTGGCTATAGGGCTTGGGGGCGCGTTCTTCGTCCTTAGTCTCCACTACCCCATTGATGAAGAAGCTGAGCAGGGTATCAGTAACCTTGTTCTCGTCGGCTACGTCGGGGTATTCACGGCTGGGGTCATCCTTGCCCTGGTAATCCCAACCAAAATGGCTCCTAGCCTTTAGTGGCCTGGTCCGGCGGTTGAGGAAGCATCTTGCCAACTAGGGACCTGATGAGGACATCACTAGCTCGGATATGACCATAGCTACCTTATGTACTCATCAACCAAAGGTGTATGCTTTCTACGTAAGATTTATGTGTTATATATTTGAACAGGCGTTACTGCACCATGAGTTTTGTATGTTCTAGAGATATTTGCTTGGGTGAAGGGAAACAGACCGAGTGCAAGGAACGCATGGATGATCAAAGAAATTGATTGGGGGATTAAACCAAGACCTTACCCAAGTCTACTCCTATATCACCACGTCACTTTTGGTCCATAGAAGGCAAGAGATGAAGTTTTGTACGTTTTGGATTCAGATTCAGGTCTCTTGACAGCATCAACTCCAAACGGACCTAGCTGCTGATCTAGAAGGACTCTCGGGGCCCATGAGTACTTGTTGGAAAGCTTATGGAGTCTACTTTCAGATGGTTTTAGTCCCACATCAAAATTCCTCCTGAGCTGTCTAGAATCGTCAAAACAAGACACATACCTCTTCCAGTCCGAGTCTGTTTTGGGCCTTGGGCCTTGTAATTGTGTCCTGGGCTAAGCCCAAGGGGTGTGTGCTCTAGGGTTAACCCTAGGATGCCCCACCTCATATATATTCAGTAGCCGTCGTCGTTTAGAGTTGGGTTTTGCTTAGATTAATCTGTCTTTGAACAGTTTCACCGTTTATCAGTTTGTGAGACCCCAACTTCGAGAGTATAATCATTCATCTGCAAGTTGAGTTGCAATCTTCCTTGTTCTTGCTTGTGTTCTTCGATTCGCATGCAGGGATTAGCCTTCGTTGCGAGGTCAACCGGCAGCGCACGGTTGATAACAAGAGGAGACGTGGTGCTGCGATTGCAGGATTCGGGTCTTGGTGATCAGAAGCCAGATCATGAGTGTCAATTCTCCACCAAATCGAGAGTTATCCTTACCTAACAGAAGATCGAACACCCCGTTGCCATCAGGACCAGTCAACCCTGTGCTCTTCAGGAGGTCTATCTTCTCCATCAGCTGGTATATTTGCCCCATTTCCTCATAGGTTGGCATGGACAACCAAGATGGCAAGACAGTTGGTAGAGAGCCAGAAAAAGGGGGCAGAGAGGGCTTAAGGTTTGAGCAGTAAAACCACTCTCTGTGCCAGCCCTTAAGTGATGTCTTCAGAGGAACATTGAGATACATCTTCTTCATCTCGTTCCTAAGTTGAAGACCGGCTCCCCCAATGGTTTGGATCTTGGTCTTGGATGGCTGGGGCTTGATGTGGAACAGGTAACAAAAAAGATTGAAATGGGGCTTAACCCCTAGAAAGGCTTTAGACAAGGTGGCGAAGATGGAGATGTGCAGGATAGAGTTGGGATTCAAATTCACCAACTCTATTTGATAGAAAGACAGAAGTTGGCGAAGGAAATCCGAAGAAGGGAGGGCAAGACCGAGATCAAAGAATGAGGTGAAGACAACGGTTTCACTAGATTTGGGCGCTGGTATGGATTCCCATTCTGCGGTGTGCCAATGGATGAAATCTTGTCACTGTAGCGTCAACCGTTTCTCTAGCAGCTTTAGCTTCACTGGTCTACAGTTCGATATCGGCTAGACTCCGGCGGTCATCTCAGGGATCTCAAATGGGGCTTTCGGCATTGCTGGAGGTGAAAAGATTTGGGGGAAAGACTTGTGGAGGCTTGGAATGGATGCGGCAGAGCATAATCGGGTGAGTCTCGAGTGGGGATGCAGGCTACAGCGAACCCTAGCAAGGAGGAGTGTGAAATTTGGGCGCGGAAGCTAGAAGATGAAACGATTGACGTATTGGAGAAGAAGGGGGAATCTTTTCTCTCTCCCCGCTTTATAAAGCCTATGCTAATAAGTGGGCTTGGGCCGACTAATTCAGTACTGGGCCACAAGACATGAGTTTCTATATGGCATGCTCTATTGAGCCGACTACTAGCTGTGTTGAAATCATAGTGCAGATGCTATTTACAGAAACCGATTAAATAGTCAGATATGCTTCATGAAGGCCTAATAGCTGGACACATGTGTTTAGATATCTGTATTATTTACCAGGTATTGAGGATATATCCTTATAAGGATCAATAGCTGGTCTCCATTAAAATTGGGGATGCATGTATCTATCAAGTACACCTGACCACATATTGGGTTAAAATCCAAGAAGTGGTACTCGGCTTACATACTTAGCCAAAAATTGCCCTGAGTAAAAATTCTTCCAACTGACATGATGCTGAAGAGTCTAATTTTTGTATAATATACTACTTGGGAAAGACTAAAATGTGAAAGATCTTTGGCTTTATGTTTAATTGTTTTACAATTAAGCACAAAGTCGGGGGCTACACATATAGGTGCGCCTATTCGGCGCACACTATTCATGTTTTTCCATGAAGCCCTCCATAGCCTCATTGCCAGCCAATATGAAGTAGGACTTGGAGAAGAAGCACTCGGACAATGAGTACTCGGGAGCAAGGCACTCAGGAAGCTTTCCCCAAGGAGGATGAGCACTCGGCATCAGCTGTGACTCAACTATGAAGGTCTCAGGGGCTGCTATGGAGGCCATGGGCCCCGGGTACCTTATGAGAAACATTAGGGTCACTCAGACAGAGGATGGGCCTAACCTTGTAATTTGGGATCCAATAGGACTGGGCATACATTACCTTGTACGACAAGGAAAGGATATAGTCCTAGCTAGGCATGTTGTATTCCTAGAAGGAAATCCCTGTAACCTTGTCCCCCCGGTATATAAGGGGAGGCAGGGCACCCCCTGAGGGCAATGGATACAATCTCACTAGAGAAACCTGAAAGGCAATACACAACAGCTGGAAGTAGGGTATTATCTCACCTCGAGGGCCTGAACCAGGATAAATCATTTCGTGTTCCTTTGCAATCTATCAAGTTTAGGTCTCACGAGTAGCCCCATATTCTTATTGCCGGTATAAAACATCGACAGTGTTGTTCAGTGATTGGGTTAAAGTTGATATTAATTAAACTCTACTATTTTCCAATGATTTTGAATGCAAATGTTTTAAATGTCGTTTATGCAAATAAGCCATACTATGCCTATCCTTTAGAATCCTGTTGCATTATTTTGCATTTCCTAGTGTGGCTTGTTGAGTACGGTGGGTGGTACTCAGTCTTGCTATATTACAATCATCAGAGTGAAGTTTTGCGAGGAGGAGAAGTTTGTTGTTTGGCTCATACCCCAATTGAGCTACCTGTGGTTTGGTGCTGCTGCTACATTAGTTGCCGTTCCGCTGCTATTTTCTTCTGTGTGAGGACTAAGTGACTTTCTGTAAGTATTTATCGTTATTACATTTTAGTTTTTGGTTATCAAATTGTTGATTTGTGTACCTCGGCTGATTCCTAGACGAGGATTTATTGCACAAATTAGTTTTTGAAATTTTGGTGAATTTTCGGGCATGACATCCATGTATGTCCAGTATTTCACGACTTGGTTCACCATAAGTTGGGAATCCCCACAAACCACCAATCATCGGATACCGAGCAATATGGCGATACGGAGCCCATGGATGAGTGCTTCGTACTCGGTGACGTTGTGGGATACTGGAAAGTGAATTTAAAGAACGTATTTGAGTTTTTCTCCGCTAGGTGATGTCAGCACGACACCAGCTCCTGCTCCGCCGATCCGTAGAGAACCGTCAAAGTACATTGTCCAATGCTTAAGTTTGTCCACATGTGCAGCCGACTGAACTTCTGTCCACTTAGCTACGAAGTCGGTGAGTGCTTGAGACTTAATTGTTGTCCGTGGTTGAAAGGTTATGTCAAACGCCATCAACTCGAGTGCCTATTTAGTGATTCTGCCGGTGGCTTCATGATTGTGTAGAACATCTCCGAGTGGGAATGACATGGCGATTGTAACTTGGTGTGATTGAAAGTAGCGCACTAGCTTCCTTCTAGTGATGAGTAATCTATACAACAGCTTCTGGACTTGGGGATATCACATCTTGGATTCGCCTAGGATCTCGCTGACGAAGTAAACTAGTCATTGTACTTTTTGGATATAACCTGGCTCTTCGCGCTCGATGGCCAGAACCATGCTGACCACCTGGGTAGTTGCTGCAAGGTATAGCATAAGTGGCTCTTGGGGCATCGGCGATACTAACACAGGTGGTGATGTGAGAAACTTCTTGAAGTCTTCAAAAGCTTGTTGGGCTTCGGGCGTCCACTGGAAACTGTCAACTTTCTTTAGGAGCTTGAAAAAGGGCATGCCCTGTTGGCTTAGTTGGGAAACGAATCGGCTAGTCGGGGGAGCCATATTCATGATTGCATTGATCTTCTGTGGGTTCGCCTCTATGCCTTGAAGTGAAATGATTAAACTGAGTAGTTTTCCCGAAGGTACTCTAAAAATGCACTTTTCCGGGTTCAGCTTTATCTTGAATCTTCGAAGCCTTTGAAAAGTTTCTTCTAAGTCGGCAATGAGGTCACTTTTGAGCTTGGTCTTGGTTACCACGTCATTGAAATATGCCTCCGTGTTGTGCCTGAGTTGAGTGTGAAGACACAGCTGGATGGCACATTGATACGTTGCGCTAGTGTTTTTCAACCTGAACGGCATAGTGTAGTATGCACCAAACGGCATGATAAAAGAGGTCTTTAGGAAGTCCTCCTCCTTTAGGCTAATTTGATGGTATCACGAGTAGCAATAGAGAAAGCTGAGTAGCTCGTATCCTGCAATTGAATCAACCACCTGATCTCTCCTGGGTAGACCAAATAGATCCTTGGGACATGCCTTGTTTAAGTCGGTGTAGTCGACACACATGCGCCATTTACCGTTCTTCTCTCGGACCAAGACTGGGTTTGTCAGCCAATCCAGGTGGTAGACCTCCTTGATGAACCCGGCTGCCAGGAGTTTGGTTATCTACTCGCGAATAGCATCTTTGCGGTCTTGTCCAAATCGCCTTAGTCTCTGTTTGATTGGTTTGGCATCCAGCTTAACATTGAGGGAATGCTCGATCACCTCCCTTAGTACACCAGGCATGTCAGAGGGCTTCCAAGCAAATATATCCATGTTTGCCTGGAGGAAGGTAACGAGCTCGTCTTCCTATTTGGGGTTGAGTCCGGTCCAGGGGGAGTCAAAAGGGTCCAGGGGGAACTTCTTTGTTTCTAACTCTGCTGAAATTCCTGACTTGTCCGCTATTTTTGCTGGTACTTCCTTGTGCTCCCCTGAAGTTATAGCCGCCAGTCAAATACTGCTTCCCCGACTATAGCTTCATGGGACTGGGCCAACTCATAGCTCTCCTTGTCGCAGGTGAAGGCTTGCTTGACATCGCTGCGTAGGGAAAGTACTCCTGGTGGTCCTGGCATCTTCAGCATCATGTAGGCATAGTGGGGAATTGCCCTGAATTTGGCGAGTGCCGGCCGCCCAAGTATGGCGTGGCAAGCTATCTCAAAATCAATGACCTCGAAACAGATATTCTCTATGCAAAAATTCTCCCACGTGCCAAAGGTGACTAGCAAAGTGATCTGGCCGAGTGGCGTTGAAGAGAGGCCGAGGATTACACCATGGAACAAAGTTGTACTTGGCCATAACTCGGATCGAGGTATTTTCATCTCGTCGAGTGTATTGGTGAAAAGAATGTTGAGAGCACTCCCGCCATCGATTAGAACCTTCTTGAACTTGACGTTCTTGATAAATGAGTCTAGGATGAGTGAATAGTGTCCTGGGTGTGCCACTCGATTGGGGTGATCCGAGCGGTCAAATATAATTGCGATCTCGGACCACCGTTGATATTTGGGGTGTCGGCTGAAACTGAGTGGACTTCGCACGCGGTCAACTTCTACTTCCGTTTGGACTCTATGTTGACAGCCCTCTGAATATGTGGCTGAGTTCAGCTTGGGGATCTTGGTAGTTGCCGGCTAGGGTCAAGTCTGGCTTGTCCTTGTCTTTTGGTTCGCCGGATGTAGATGTCTACTCGGTGACGAACTTCTTGAGCATAAAGAAATTTTTGACCGCATGCTTCCCCTTTGGATGGAAAGGACACGGAAGTTCATGACTTTTTGGTAGTCGTCCGCCCTGGGGGTCACGGTCGGTTGCGGTAAACTATAGCCACGATGTCCTCCGACTTGCACATGCGGTTCCTGGTTTTGGATGGGGCCGCGTCATCCGTCTCCCATCGCTCCTTTTGTCGGGGTTTGTCATTGAGTGCCTCAGCAACTGCGTCACCTGAATCAGCATACTTATTGGCCATCTCGAATAGAGCTTTGACGGAGTTGGACGGCTTCCGAGTGAACTTGGTGAAAAATGGCATGTCTCTGACTCCCTTGCGGAAGGCAGCAATGACCACCTTATCCTTGATCTTGGGGATAGAATTCCTCTTCATGGAAAAGTGCTTAATGAAGTCCCGGAGAGAATTCCTCTTCACGAAAAAGCGCATGAAAGCTGGAACTCCATTGTCTGAGTGGGGGCTTTGGCTCTGACTGCAGCGGCGAAAGCGCTCATGATTGAGACCGAAGTGATCGTGTTCGTCTTCCAGTTGGCGGTGTTCATCTTCCTCACGTTCTCAGCATCGAGTGTTGATGTCGTGGCGGAGGTCTCGTCATTGCCGTTCTTGGGGGTCACGGTTATCCTAGTGCCCATCTTGTTCATACCGCTATTGATCATCGTTGTGGCCTTGTGAACCGCGATTGGACTCTGAGTGGTGTTGGTCAAACAACACGGCTTGGCATCGCGCTGTGGTCGATGACGTCACAGCATTCAAGGCCATTTTGTTTGAAGGAATAAATGTGTCGCCAGATTGTTGACATTGTCGACATGCTGCTGCTGTTATCATAGCCTTAATCCTGGCTGGGTTGGGGGAGTAAAGATGACGTCGTGGTCACCAACCCTAGTCTGGAAGATTTCTTGCTGTGCTAACCGGCTGGTGTTGCATAACTCACGGTTGCAAGCTTCTCGTTCGGCCTGTAGATGTCGATCCTATTCCTTCTTTTGCTCACGCAGTCGGCCGAGTCCGAGTGGGGCATTGGCGATCTCGTCTCCTTTTGCAGGAAGTTGGGTTTGTCGTATCAGATTGGAATTGAAGATGACTGTGGCGTTGTCAAGTCAGAGTGGGGCATTGACGATCTCATCTCCCCTAGATCTGATCTCGACCGGCTCGGAGCTGTGTCTGACTCGAATACTAGGAACGAGAGTTGCCCTAGGGCTCGTAGATCTTGGGTATTGCCGAAGCATGTTATTGAAACCTGCCGCAACGTTGAGTAGGCCAACTGGAGCGGAGTTGGCTTGATCCCTAGCCGCCCGGGCTGAAACCGAGTCGGATAGGGTGAGGTTGCCGAATTTGTCGGCGATGAAGTCGGGGCTCCCAAATCTGACGATTTCTTCGGGAGAGAAATTGATGCCGTCAACTTCTGTGATTGGATCCATCAGGCTTGATGACGATGATCTTGATGAACCCCCTACCTGGCATGCAAACTATCGATGTTTTGTATCGACAGTATTGAATGTAGGGCTACTCATCGGACCGAAACTCGATGGACTCGAAAGAACACAAAGGTTTATACTGGTTCAGGCCCTCAGGGCGAGATAATACCCTACTTCCAATTGTGGTGTATTGCTTTCGCTGTAAGGATTGATCTGCCCCAGGAGGCTCCTTGCCTATCCTTATATACCGAGGAGGCAAGGTTATAGGGTAGAAATCCCAATCGGACTCAACCAAGAGATTTCCCTCTCAGAACATAGAGTAACCGGCTAGGACTATATCCCTTTCCTTGCCATGCAAGGTTACATGAAGCCGAGTTCTACTATATCCTTAATTACACGAGCGAGCCCACCCTCTATCCGAGTGGCCATATTTGTGTTCCTTGAGGTACCCGGGGCCCATGGCCTCCACACCTGTAGCTTTCATCTCCTGAACTGGTAGTGCTTCGATCCACTTTGTAAACTTGTCGATGGCCATGAATAGAAACTTGTATCCACCTTGTGCACTGGGGAATGGTCCGAGGATGTCAAGTCCCCAACACGAGAACGGCCATGTCAGAGGTATCGTCTGTAATGCTTGTGCTAGTAATTTGCTCTACCCGCTATTGAACTGACAAGCTTCGCACCAGCAGACTAGGTCGCAAGAGTCTTGTAGGGCAATTGGGCAGTAGAATCCTTCTTGGAAGCTTTACTGACAATCGTTTGCCCTGCGGCATGAGCTCCACAGATTTCTTCGTGGATGTCCTTTAGGAGCTTCATGCCGTCATCCCGTGTGATGCACTTCATCAGAACTCTACTGTGCCCTCGTTTGTACAACTATCCTTCCACAATGGAGTAGAGTTTTGCTTGTCGGGACAACTTTTCTGCCTTGGCAATGTCCTCGGGAACAAAATTGGAGACTAGATACTGTTTGAGCGGTTGTCGCCAATCACTCTCTGTCTCCGTGGCTGCAATGACATTATTGGCAGTGGGGGTTGACGAGCTATCTATTTCTTTCGTGGCTCCAGCCCCCGGGCCATTGTCGGTCGTTTCATCCGGTGGATCGTGGTCATCTGCAACCGATGGTTTGTCCAGGGCTTCCACGAATACACCCGGTGGTAGTAGTTGTCATCGGGAAGCTATTCTTGCCTATTCATCAGCCTTGAAGCTATATTTACGGTATGCGCGTCGGACTTCGAGGCCATCGAATCTCCATTCATGTTTTCGTACCTCGGCCATGTACTTGGATAACTTTGGGTCGGAGCACAGATAATCTTTGTGCATTTTTCAGGCGACGAGCTGTGAGTCCCCTTTCACTAGCAATCACTTTATCCCAAGTGCCACGACTACTCGCAATCCTGTCAGAAGTCCCTCGTACTTGGCCATGTTGTTTGTTGCTCGGAACTTAAGTTGTATTACATACTTGAGCCTCTCGTTGGCACCTTGCATATTGAATGCCCCATCAAACATCATTGTCCAGGTGTCGTTGTTTGTCGTGTCGATCTTGGCTTCCGCAGGAGTGGTCTAGTCAGCGACAAAATCTGCATGTACCTAGGACTTAATTGACGTTCTTGGGATGAAGGCGACATCGAATTGGCTGAGCTCAACCGCCCACTTGGTAATGCGTCCAGAGACCTCTCTATTTCTCACCACTTCACCGAGTGGAAAGGAGGAGATGACCATGACCTTGTGGGCTTGAAAGTTATACCACAGCTTCCTTGACATCATCAGCACTGCATAGAGGAGCTTTTGTATCGGAGGGTATCGTTGCTTGGCATCGTGGAGGACCTCATTGACGTAGTATACTGGTCGTTGTTGTCCATCTCGCTCGATGACAAGGATGGTGCTCACTGAGCAGGGGTTGTTGCAATATAGAGAAATAGATCCTCACATGGGTGGGGTGCGACCAAGATGGATGGGTTTCATAAGTACCTTTTTAGCACGAGAAAAGTGTTCTCGGCCTCCGGATCCCGTTCAAAGTTGGCGCTCTTCTTCAATATCTTGAAGAAGGGCAACCCTTTTTCTCCCATCTAGGCTACGAACCTACTTAAGGCAGCCAAGCATCCTGTTGACTTATGCACCTTTTTGAGCCTTGTTAGCGACTTCATATCTTCGATTGCTTTGATCTTGTTAGGATTGGCTTTGATTCTTCGTCTGGAGACTAGGAATCCAAGTAGCTTTCCTAAGGATATTCCAAACGTGCACTTTTCTGGGTTGAACTTCATGCAATGTCTTCGAAGATTGTTGAATGTCTCCTGGAGGTCTTCGATTAGGCAATCTCGGGTTTTGGTCTTAACTACCATGTCGTCCACATAAGCTTCTACATTACTTCCAATTTGCATTGATGCCATGGGCCCTGGGTACCTCAAGGAAGGCAATTACGGCCACTCGGACAAAGGGTGGGCCGGCCCAATACAATTAAGGATAGAGTAGAATTCAGCTTCATATTACCTTGCACGACAGGAAAAGGGATATATAATCCTAGCCGGACTATCTATGCACTAATAAGGAATACCTCAGGTCGTATCCAACTGGGTTTCCTACCCTGTAATACTCACCTCTCCAGTATATAAGGAGAGGTAGGAAACCTCCTAGGGCATCGACACCTAGCATAGACAATCTCACCAAAGAATACAGCGAAAGCAATACACCACAACTGGAGTAGGGTACTACCTTACATTGAGTGCTTGAACCAGTATAATTCCCCGTGTTCTTTTGAATCCATCGAGTTTAGGTCCGATGAATAGCCCCGTATTCAATACATCCGATGTAAAACATCGACAGTTGGTGCGCTAGGTAGGGGAATCATCAAGATTATCGTCAACAAGCCTGATGGATTCAACCACTCAAGTCGCTGGCATCGCATCGCCTTCTCTCCCGGTAAGCCATTAGTTTCGGGAGCCTCGACTTCATCACCAATGACTTCGGCAACCTTACTCTATCCGACTCGGTTTTAACCTGATTGGGAAAAGACCAAGCCAACCTCACGCTATTGGCCTCCTCAACCCTGCGGCAATCTTCAACAACCTGCTTCGGTGACGTCGAAGACCTATGAGCCCTGGGGCAACTCTCTTTCTTAGTGTTCGACTCTGACATGGCCTCGAGCCAGTGGAGATCGGATCCAGGGGAGACAACATCGTCAATCCCCCACTTGGACTCGCAAACGCCGCAGCCGTCTTCAACTCCAACATGACACGGCATCTCCAATCCCCTAGACTTTGGCTTAGATATGGCCCAAAGCCAGAGAGGTTGGAGTCATCATCACTTCGCTTCAATACTCGGACTCCGACTCCTAGTCAGAGGGTAGTTTAGGTAGCTTTTCACCTCCACGTGAAGTCTTCATGGCATCAAAAGGGGCACCCTAAGTCAAGATGCATGCCAACTGCATGAATAGAAGGAGGAAGAAGATAGACGCTAGTAAGCCGAATGAGATGACCGCAACCGCGAGCTTCATAAAACCGGACAGTAAGCACAACGAGACATCCTCCAAACAAGGGTTGGTGACCACGACGTTTTTGTCACCCCACAACAGAATGTTGTGGCCACAACAACACTATTGGATACCTTGCAGCTAGGACCTGATCACTAAGCAAAGCCAACGATTTCCAAATCAAGGTCATGATAACTGCTGCAACGGTACAATAGTGCCAGGAGACTGTAGATACCTTAGTCATGTCAAGCAAAACAACATCTGACGCTGCAACTTCATCAACCGCAGCCAGACATCGAGCGACGGGACACAACCGAAGGCACTCGGGTCTCTCCGTGGACCACAAGACAACGACAAAAACCGTCAGCGACACCATGATGACTATGGACGCCACGACAACCATGACGCCTAAGACCGACTACGCCGTGATCTCAGTCACGATATCCACGCTTGCCAACATGAACGTGAGGAAGATGAACACCGCCGGCTAGAAGACGAACGTGAGCACTTTGGCCTCCACCATGAACGATTCCACCGTCGTAGCCGGAGCCCATGTCACTCAACCCACTCGGACGAAGGAGTTCTTGTTTTCATGCACGAGCTATGCCAAGTCGACTGGCTATCGGGTTTCAAACCGACTGGCATTGACAAGTACAATGGCAAGACCAATTCAAAATCTTGGTTGATAGTTTACACCTTGGCAATCCGAGCAATTGGAGACGACCACAAGGCAATGGCCAAGTATCTTCCTGTTGCTCTAGCCAACTCAGCACAGACATGGTTAATGGGGTTTCCGAGAGGGTCAGTAGATTCCTGGGGAGAACTCTGTGAGCGGTTTGTGGCAAACTTTCAGGGCACCTATGAGAGGCTAGGGTCCGAGTTTGACTTGTACCAGTGTCACCAGAGGAAGAACGAGTCCCTCTGACACTTCATCAAGCGCTTTTCTGAAAAGAGGAATACTATCCGCAAGGGAGTCAAAGACACACTGTTCATCGCCAAATTCACTCAGAAGCCACCCAATTCCGTCAAAGCTCTCTTCGAGATGGCCAAAAAGTACGCCGTCTCAGCTGATGCCATCACTGAGGCACTCGAAGACAAGCCACGACAGAAAGACCGTCGACGCGGGACCATCTAAGACCAAGGATCGCAAGCAAAAGTCGGAGGACATCATTGCTGTCGATGTTTTGTATCAGTAATAATAATATGGGGCTACTCGTGAGACCTAAACTTGATGGATTGCAAAGGAACACGAAACAATTTATACTAGTTCAGGTCCTCGAGATGAGGTAATACCCTACGTCCAGTTGTGGTGTATTGCCTTTGAGGTTTCTCTGGTGAGATTTGCGCTATGCCCTCAGGGGGCGCCCTGCCTCCCCTTATATACTGGGAGACAGGGTTACAGAGTAGGAATCCTAATCAGACTCTGACCAAGAGATTTTCTTCTAGGAATACAACATGCCCGACTAGTACTATATCCTTTCCTTGTCGTACAAGGTTATGTATACTGAGTCTTATTGTATCCCTAATTACAAGGCTAGGCCCATCCTCTGTCCGAGTGGCCCAAATGCTTCTCATGAGGTACCCAGGGCCCATGGCCTCCACAGCAGCCCCTGAGACCTTCATAGTTGAGTCACAGCTGATGCCAAGTGCTCATCCTCCACGATGAAGAATTCCCAAGTGCATTGCTCCCGAGTACTCTTTGTCCGAGTGTTTCTTCTCCCGAGTCCTGCTTCATGTCAGCTGGCAACAAGGCTATGAAGGCCTGTATAGAAAAATATAAATAGTGTGCGCCAAATAGGTGCACCTATTAGGTGTAGCCCTTGACCTTGTGCTTAATTGTGAAACAATTAAACATAAAGTCAAAGTTCTTTAACCTTATAGTCTTTCCCGAGTAGTGTACTACATGGTATGTAGACTCTTCAGCATCATGTCAGCTGGTATAATTTTTTCTCATGGCAATTGGTGGCTAAACATGTAAGCCGAGTACCACTTCTTGGAATTTAACCCAATGTGTGGTTAGGTGTACTTGAGAGATACCTGCATCCCCAATTTTAATGGAGACCAGCTATCGATCCTTATAAGGATGTATCCTTAATACCTAGCAAATAATACAGATATCTGAACACATGTGTCCAGTAATCAGGATTTCATGAAGCATATCTGATTATTTAATCGGTTTCTATAAATAGCATTTGCACTGTGATTTTAACACAGCGAGTAGTCGGCTCTATAGAGCATGCTATTTAGAAACTCATCTTGTGGCCCAGTATCGAATCAGTTGGCCTAAGCCCACTTATCAGCATAGGCTCTATAAAAGCGGGGAGAAAGAGAAAGGATTCCCTCATCTTCTCCAATCCGCCAATCATTTTGTCTTCTAGCTTCCGCACCAAAATTTTGTGCTTTGTCTCACTAGGGTTTGCCATAGCCGGTGTCTCCTGATCGAAACTCGTGTGATTCCGCTCCGCCGCATCCATCCCAAGCCTTCAATAGCATTTTCCCCAAATCTTCTCACTCCCAGCAATGCCGAGAGCTTCGCTCGAGATCCCGGAGATGTCTGCGGAAGCTTGGCCAGTTTTGGACTGCAGTTTGATGAAGCTGACGTACTTGGAGAAGCAACTGATGCTGTAGTGACAAGAAGTCATCCATTAGCGCACCGCCGAAGGGGAATCTATGACGGCGCCCCAATCTGGTGAGATAGTCGCCTTCACCACTTTCTTCCATCGTGGTCTCGCCCTTCGCTCTTCGGATTTCTTCTGCCAACTTTTGTCCTTTTATCAACTAGAGTTGGTGAATCTAAATCCCAACTCTATCATGCAAATCTTCATTTTCTCCACATTGTGTGAATGTTTTCTGGGGGTTAAGCCCCATTTCAACCTTTTTTGATATTTGTTCCACATTAAGCCCCAACCATCCAAAAATAAAGTCCAAGTGATTGGGGGAGGCGGTCTCCAACTCAGGAACAAAATGAAAAAGATCTATCTCCATGTTCCTTTGAAAACCTCCCTCAAGGGCTGGCATAGAGAATGGTTCTATTGCTCTGATCTCGAACCTTCTCTGCCTCCTTTCACTGGCTCTTCTTCGGTGGTCCTGCCTAGCTGGTCTTCTATGCCAAGCTATGAAGAGATGGGCCAAGTGTACCAACTGATAGAGAAGATTGATGAATTGAAGAGCTCGGGATTAACTAGTCCTTGGGTGGCGAGGTGTTTCTTGAACCGCCACACTAGGCCCCTTAAGCTGAGAAGCCACTTCGGTTGGGATTACCAGGGCAAAAATGATCTCAGCCGAGAATACCCGGACTTGACTGATGAGAACAAGGTGACTAACACCTTGCTTGGCTTTTTTGTCAACGGGGTTGTAGAGACAGAAGACGCCGAGCATGCCACTGTAGTCTATAGCCAAAAAAAGCCTCGGCCATAGGTAATCCTGAAAAGCTGATTTGGAATTGCTATCCATGGGTGATAAACATCTGTGAATATTTGCCTTGAATCGTCCACCAATGTATGATGTATGTTGTTGAAACATTCGCAGGATTGTGAGGAGTTTGATGTGTTGAAACATTCGCAGGATTGTGAGGAGTTTGATGATGATTCCGAAACCTTGTTGGCCACCAAACGAAGAAGAGGCCGACCAACCCTTCTGCTACCCAACCCAGCTCCAAGAGGGCTGGGAAGAAACCCATTGAAGATCCGGGCAAGAAAAGAGCAAGCAAGCCAAGCGCAGCACCGGGGAGTTTGAAGATCAAAGACCCTGCCAGTTTGGCCCCCAGGCCGCTAAGCCCGAGACCATCTTCTCCAAGTCTGAGGCCAGCAACATCGAGCCCAAAGCCAGCACCGCCGAGCTCAGCAACATCGAGCCCAACAACATCGAGGCCAAGGCCAACGCCGCCGAGTATGAGATCAGCAACATCGAGCCCAAGGGCGGCACCGCCGAGTACCTCGATGCCCTAGTCGGCTGTGCTACAAACAAAGCCAATTGGGGGTAAATTGCCATCGCCGACTGCCACCCCGACTAGCCCAACAGCCAGCAGCTCTCCACCGCCGATATCTTCTGGAGCCCCCTCGTGGAAGTTCAAGACTTCCAAGAGGTAAGCAATCTTCAATCTTACAAGAATCTTGAATGAAGTGATAGTGCCTTGATGTTTGTCATATCGTGCAGGAAGTGAGTTGACATAGATCCCAAGGGGACTATGCCCACTGTTCCTATCACCGAGCCGATACCAGTCGAGCCAGCACTGACAAGTTCATCTGTTGAACCAGAGGCTACCCCAGCTGCAAAAGCTAAGGCAGTCCCGACAGCAGGACCACTAGCGCCGACTACCCAAGGAGTGAGTGCTGAAGTTGTTGCTCCAGCACCCAAGCAAGCCACCGAAACCCTTATAGCTGCTGAGTCAGGACCTCATCGCCAACAATTTCTTCTTCGTCTTCTAATGAAGTGGACTTCCCCATGCTTCAAGCCCCTCCGCATAATTTCCCGAGAACATTTCATCGGGTCACCCCCGAGGGAGTCGCGGAGAGCTATGAGCACGATGAACAAGCAATATCGAGGGAGCACGAAGTCCTTCTACATGGTGCAATTGCCGCATCCTGGGGAGTCCAGGTATGTAGTAAGTCTTGCCACGTTGAGTTTTGGACAGTTCCCATTTGACCTGGTACTTAGCCTTTTGACTTTGTTTTGCTCTGAGCAGAAGATTGTCGATCGTTCAGAGAAAATGAACAAGGTTCTGACCCAGCTCGCCCCCCATCTCCAACGACTGAGCCAGCTCCAAGTGGCCAAGGATGACCTGGAGTGGACTAGCCAGGAGAAGGAAACATGGCTAAGGGGAGCAGTTGTCAAGCTCAGGGATGAAAAGTGGGCTATATCCGAAAAGATCAGAAGTAAGTCTTCTGTGTTATCCTCTTGAGTAAATCCCGAGTAGACTTCTCCAGCATTATTGATTCCCAACTACCTTGTTGAGTTTGACTGCAATCTTGAGTTCTTGACTGTTTTGATTTACAGCCCTTGAAGCCGAGTTGAAAACCCAAGCAGAGGAGAAGAAACAAGATATTAAGCTGAAGGAAGCAGAAAAGGCCAAAGCCAAATTGGAAAAGGCTAAAGCCAAGGTGGAGGCCGACTATGCTAGTAAGTCTCCTGCCTGACAATAACCTTATCCTGTCTTCTTGTTGCTCCCACTGCATGTCTTGGCTAACAAGTATACTTGTTGATGCATTTGAACAGCTTCAAAAGCCAATGCCCAAACACAATTTAACGCCTTTGTAGAGGAGATCAAGATTATCAAGGAGTCATGGGAGATCCTTGTCAGATCAGTGAAAGGGCTCCTGGACATTATGGAACCTCACCATGTTGGGACCAGCTCCAGTACCATTTCCCAGGTGCAGGCACGCCTTAGTGAAGCCCCGAGCATCTTGAAAAAGTACTCGGATGAGCGTGTCACTATCGGTGTTGCCCAAACCCTTGCTATGACCAAATCAATCTACCCTAGGGTAGATATCAAGGCCATTGGTGAGGGTTTTGCAGAAGAGACAACACCCGAAGAGGCACTGGAGTTGATCAGCCCAGCGAGGCCAACTGCAGAGGCAATTGCAAAGGACCTGGGCATGTCGAAACAAAACAATTATGTAGTCGGTGTATATATAACTTTGGCGAAAGTATATATATATCTTGTAAAATGCTGCCGAGTACTTGCTTATTCTTAGTTGTCATTAGCTTCACCCGACTATGTAATCTGCACCGAGTAGATCGATAGAAACTTAAGAAAAAACGTTCACTTCTAAAAGCTATACTCGAGCAAACTTAGCATAATCATTGTAAAACTTCATAACATAGATAAAACAAGCTCGTATTTTATTAACAAGGCACATAATGCATGCAACCCCCGACTCACTACTCTATTGAAACAAGCGATGTAGTGAGTCAGAGAAAAAACTTTGTACATATCTATAGAGGAAATACAAAACTTAGGTATAGAAAGTACGTAGTTGTTCTATATTCCATGTGTTGCTGATGAGGGCGCCGTCTTGGGTCTTCAGTCGGTAGGCGCCCGAACATGTAACCTCAGTGATAATGAATGGCCCTTCCCACAGAGGGGATAGTTTACGCATGTCTTTGGTGGTTTGTACTTTTCTCAAGACGAGATGTCCCACCAAAAAGGCACGGCCATAGACATTTTGACTATGATAACGACGCAGGACTTGAAGATACCTTGCCGACTGGATAGTTGCGATATCCCTTGCTTCCTCCAACTGATTGAGTTTGACCAATCGGGTTTTGTTTGATTTGTCTTCTGAGTGGGCCCGAACTCGCGATGAGCCAAAATCCAACTCGGTTGGTAGCACAGCCTCAGCACCATAGACTAGGAAGAAAGGGGATTGCCCTATTGCCTGACTAACCATGGTTCTTAGAGACCAGAGAACGGATGGGAGTTCTTGTACCCACCACCCTGCATATGGTTGTAGTCGGTCAAACACCCTAGCCTTGATACCTTGTAAAACCATGCCATTAGCACGCTCGACCTGCCCATTACTTCATGGGTGTGCCACAGAGGCATAACAGATCTTGATGCCAAGATTGTCACAGAAATTTTGAAATACGCCACCCGTGAACTAAGTACCGTTGTCCGTTATGATGCGGTTAGGAATCCCAAATCGGTATAAAATACTCATGATAAAGTCCTTTGCTCATGCCGCTGTTATGGTAGCAACGGGTTTTGCCTCAATCCACTTTGTGAATTTATCCACTGTGATGGACAAGTGTGTGAATCCTCCTGGCACTTTTTTGAGCGGCCCGACCATGTCGAGTCCCCAAACTGCAAAAGGCCAAGAGAGTGGAATTGTTTGAAGTTCTTGAGCTGGAAGATGTGTTGATCTTGCATAGAATTGGCATCCCTCGCATGTGCAAACTATATCTTTAGCGTCTGTTACTGCAGTCGGCCAATAAAAACCCTGTCTGTAAGCCTTTTCGACTAATATCTTGGATGCAGCATGGTTGCCACAGATACCCAAGTGGATCGATTGCAGAATCTGCTTGCCCTCCTCGGGTGTGACACAGCGCATGAGGACCCCAGATGTGCTTCTGCCTGCGGTACAGGTCTTCTCCGACTACAAGGAAACATTTGCTTCGACGCTTGATCCGTTCGGCTTCACTGTGTTCTTCTGGGAGTTTATCGTCCACAAGGAATTTGAGAACTGGAGTTCGCCAATCTTGAGAGATGATTAGTACTTCATTTATTGCCGAGGTAGGTTCAGCCCCCGACTGTCCAAGCACTAGTTTCTTCTTGACTGATGGCTCCAGTAGTTGTTCAACAAAAATCCCAGTCGGGACCACTTCTCGTTTGGATCCCATGTTGGCCAATTCGTCTGCAGCATCGTTATATTGTCGTAATATGTGGAGGCCATGGGCCCCGGGTACCTCATGACAAGCATATGGGCCACTCGGATAGAGGATGGGCCTAGCCTTGTAATTAGAGATATGATAGTGCTCAGCAGACTTTGCCTTGTACGATAAGGAATATACAGTCCTAGTTGCGCAGGTTATATCTCTAAGAGGAGATCCCTTGACTGTAGTCCGGCTGGGACTCCTACTTTGTAACCCCGTCCCCTAGTATATAAGGGGAGGCAGGGTGCCCCCTGAGGGCATGAGCAATCATACATCCTCAAAAAGGAAATACACCATAACTGGACGTATGGTATTACCTCACATCAAGGGCCTGAACCAGTATAAACTCCCTGTGTTCCTTTGCAGTCCACCGAGTTTCGATCTGAAGAGTAGCCCTATATTTTTATTGCCGGTGTAAAACATCGACAGTTGGCGCGCCAGGTAGGGGCTTCGGCGAGATCAACCTCAACTAGCTCGATGGATTTGACAACCAGAGTTGACGGCAGCAAATTATCCCCTGGAGATACGATCACGTTCGGAAGCCTCAACTTCGTCGCCGACAACTTTGGCAACCTCACCTTGGCCGACTCGGACTCGATCCGATCCACCAAGGAACAAGCCGATTCTGCGCCAGTCAGCCCACACGACGCTGCGGCAACCCTCATCGACTTCCTGTGGCGATCTACCACTTGCCCGGGTCTCGGGACAACTGTCCCCTTCGGCGTTCGACTCGGACTCAGCCTTGAGCCGGCCGGATTTGGGCTATGATGGGGGGAGATCATCAATCTCCCATGCAGACTCGGCAACACCGCGGACACCTATAATCTACATCCCACGCGGCAGACCTGATCCTCTACGGTTCAGTTTGGACATGGCCCAGAGCCGTTCGAGATTGGATCTAGGGAGGTCAGAGTCGTCATCACCCCGATGAACTACTTAGATTCTAACTCCAAGTCAGACAATAGTTCGAACACCAGTTCGGACACCAGTTTGGCAAGGTTCCTTCTGCACCGAGAAATCTTCATGGCTTCAACCCCTCCACAGGAGGTGCGCCGAGTACAAGAGCAGCAAGAAGAGGAGGCCCACCGACTGCGATAACAAGAGGAAGCCAAACGCGAGGCTTGCAATGACGAGCTACGCAGGGCAGGGCGAACCGCTCAGCAACAAATCCTCTAGACCAAAGTCGGCGACCACGACATCTTTGTCGTGCCACAACAAAACATCATGGCCGCTGCAACCTTACTGGACACGCTCCAGTTCAAGCCTGATGATCAGGCCACCCCGACTATAGCGAGAATCAAAGCCATGATCACAGCTGCAGCTTGTCAGCAACACCAACAGTCGGGCGACACACTTATACCGACCAACCGATTGGGTTCCCCAACAGCGGTCTCGTCTGCATCAGCATGATGCTGGGCGGCCGGCTCAAGTCAACCGCACATGGATTCATGCCAAACATCTCTCGGCAACCCTAACAACAACAATCGGCAGCATCCTCTAAACGATCACCGGTTCAACCAAGACATCAATGCTCGGCACCGCCAACAAGAAAAAGACGAGCGCCGCCGACTGGAGGATGAGAATGAGCGCTTCGGCCTCCACCACGAGCGGTTCCACTGCCGTAGTCAAAGCTGGAGCCCTCACGCAGACGAAGGCGTACCCGCCTTCACCCAAGAGCTACAAGAGGTCGACTGGCCGTCAGGCTTCAAGCCTATGGGAATCGAAAAATACGATGGCAAGACCAATCCCGAGTCCTGGCTCACCGTATACACTCTGGCAATTAGAGCCGTTGAAGGCGACCACAAAGCCATGGCTATCTACCTCCCGGTTGCCCTAGCCGACTCGGTGAGGACATGGCTAACAGGGCTCCCAAAACGATCAATCAGCTCTTGGGGGGAACTTCGGAAATGCTTCATAGCCAATTTCCAAGGGACTTACGAAAGACCGTCTTCTAAGCACGATCTCTACCAGCTGCACCAGAGGAAGAACGAGTCTCTTCGCGAGTTCATCAATTGGTTTTCTGAGAAGCATAGCTCAATCCCAATGATCAAGGACGAGGTCGTCATCGCCGCCTTCCGCAAGGGATTCAAAGACGCCCCGTTCATCGCCAAGTTCACTCGAAAACCTCCAGCCTCTGTTAGGGCTCTCTTCGATATGGCAAATAAGTATGCCAACTCGGCCGAGGTGGTCGCTGAGGCCCTTAACGGAAAGAAAGAGTCCCGGCAGAAGGACCAAAAGGCAAAAGCCGACAACGAGCCAACATAGAACAAATCCAACAGTCGCAAGCGAAAGTCAGAAAACGTGGTGGCCAACGTGGAGTGGACTCGGTCGCGACCCCCAAGGAACAACGAGTACCAGAAGGTGATCAACGGGCCTTGCCCCTTTCATCCCAAGGGTAAACACGCGGACAAAGACTGCTTCATGCTCAAGAAGTTTGCCTCCGACCAGGCTTCAACATCTGGCGCCGACAAGGACAAAGACGAGCCAAATCCGGGCGTAGCCAGCGATTATCAAGATCCCCAGGTTGAGCTCAACCATATCTTCGGAGGGCCGTCTGCATACGAGTCCAAGAGGAAGCAGAAGCTAACAGCACGTGACGTCAATTTTGTCTCTATAGCAGACACCCCCCAATATCTGCGCTGGTCAGAAACACCCATCACGTTTGATCGCGCAGACCATCCAGATCGGGTTTCACACCCGAGATGCTACCCACTCGTCCTAGACCCCGTCGTCAAAAATATCAAGTTGAAGAAGGTTCTCATAGACGGAGGCAGCGCGCTCAACAACATCCTCTTCGCCAAGACCTTGGATGAGATGAAAATCCTTCATTCAGAACTACGGCCGAGTACGGCGCCCTTCCACGGGATAATTCCCAGCCTATCTTCTACACCCCTCGGGCAGATAACTTTGCCGGTCACCTTCGGCACGCGGGATAACTTCCGTATAGAAAATATCTGCTTTGAGGTGGCCGACTTTGAGACTACATACCACGCGATACTCAGATGGCCGGCGCTCACAAAATTCATGGCAGTACCGCACTATATCTACATGGTGCTTAAGATGCCTGGGCTGGCCGGAGTTCTCTCCCTCCACAACGACGTCAAGCAAGCCTTCACCTGCGACAAAGAGAGCTGCAAGTTGGCTCAGTCTCAAGAAGTGGCAGTCGGACGTGACAGCATTTGGCAAGCCACCACAACAGAAGTCGTGGACGACCAAGTTGCAGTGAAAAACGCAGCAAAGTCGGGAATTTCAGCGGACTTCGACACGAAGAAGATCCCCCTGGACCCTTTCGACCCCTCCAAGACTGCTCTAGTCGGGAACGGAGGAGGGCAAGCAGATTCTATAGTCTATCCACTTGGGCATATGTGGCAACCATGCCGCATCTAGGACGTTAGTTGGAAAGGCTTACAGGTAGGGATTTTTCTGGCCAACAGCAGTAACAGATGCCAAAGACATAGTTCGCACATGCGAGGGTTGTCAGTTCTATGCAAGACAAACAAATCTCCCAGCCCAAGAACTTCAAGCCATCCCAATCTTTTGGCCCTTTGCAGTATGGGGCATGACATGGTCGGGCCCTTCAAGAAAGCGCCAGGAGGGTTCACACACTTGTTCATCATAGTGGATAATTTCACAAAGTGGATTGAGGCAAAACCCGTTGCTACAATAACAGCAGCACGAGCAAAGGACTTCATCATGAGCATATTATACTGATTCGGGGTTCCCATCCGCATCATAACGGACAATGGTACTCAGTTCATGGGCGGCATACTTCAAGATTTCTATGACGATTTCGGCATCAAGATCAGTTATGCATATATCGCACACCCACAGAGCAATGGGCAGGTTGAGCGTGCCAATGACATGGTCTTACAAGGTATCAAGACAAGGATATTCGACTGACTACAACCACATGCGGGGTGTTGGGTACAAGAACTCCCATCCGTTCTCTGATCTCTAAGAACCACGGTTAGTCAGGCCACAGGGCAATCCCCTTTCTTCCTAGTCTATAGTGCTGAGGCTGTGTTACCAATCGAGTTAGAGTTCAGCTCTCCGCGAGTTCGGGCTTACTCAGAAGACGGATCAAACAATACCCGATTGGTCGAACTAGATCAGTTGGTAGAAGCAAGGGACATCGCAATAATCCAGTCAGCAAGGTATCTTTAAGGCCTGCGTCGTTATCACAATCGCAATGTCCATGGCCGCGCCTTTTTGGTCAGGGAACTCGTCTTGAGAAAAATACAAACCACCAAAGACAGGCATAAACTATCCCCAATATGGGAAGGGCCGTTCATTATCGTTGAGGTTACACGACCAGGTGCCTACCGACTGAAGACTAAAGACGGTGCCCTAGTCAGCAACACATGGAACATAGAACAGCTACGTCCTTTCTATACCTGAGTTCTATATTTTCTCTCATACATATGTATGAAGTTTTTCTCTGACTCACTACTCGGTTGAAACACTCACTACGTCGCTTGTTTCAATCGGGTAGTGAGTCGGGGGCTACATGTATTATATGTGCTTTGTCAACAATATACGAGCTTGTTTTATCTAAGTTATGAAGTTTTGCAATGACTATGTTATGTTTGCCCGAGTATAGCTTTCTGCGGCGAACAATTTTATTAAGTTCCTATAGACTAACTCGGCATAGACTATATAGTTGGGCAAAGCTAATGATAACTAAGTAAAACCAAGAACTCGACGGCATTGTACACATATCTTACAAAAGATTTATATACACCGACTGCATGATGGATTGT
The DNA here is from genome assembly GCA_003991445.1 of Oryza meyeriana var. granulata. Taxonomy (NCBI): domain Eukaryota; kingdom Viridiplantae; phylum Streptophyta; class Magnoliopsida; order Poales; family Poaceae; genus Oryza; species Oryza meyeriana. The sequence continues at coordinate 70,006 of RYFJ01000419.1, read as the reverse complement.
TCTTACATTCCCAGGTCCTTGGTGATCACCTCTGCAGTCGGCCTTACCTGGGTGATCAACTCCAATGCCTCCTCAGGTGTTGTCTCTTCAGCAAACCCTTCACCGATGGCTTCAAGATCTGCCTTGGGGTAGATCGACATGGTCATCACGAGGGTCTGGGCCATGCCGACGACAACACGCTCATCTGAGTACCTCTTCAGGATACTCGGGGCTCCGTTAAAGCACGCCTGCACTTGGGAGAATGTGTTGGGGCTGGTTCCCACGTGGTGAGGATCCATAATGTGAAGGAGCCCTTTCACGGACTCGGCAAGAATCTCCCGTGACTCCTTGATGACTTTGATCTCCTCTGCAAAGGCTTGAAACTAGGTTTGGGTGTTGGATCTTGCAGCTGCTTAGATTCGTTGACAAGTGCACTTGTTATCCAAAAATGCAGTCGGGGTACCTGAAGGATTGGTTAAGATTGTAGTCAGAGGGAAGACTTACTTTCGTAGTCGGCTACCACTTTGGCTTTGGCCTTCTCCAGTTTGGCCTTTTCTTTCTCGAGTTTGCCGTTGGCCCTCTTCAGTTCGGCCTTGTCTTTCTCGAGTTCGGCTTTGGCTTTCTCGGCTTCCTTCAGCTTGGCTTCCCCCTCTGTCTGGGTCTTCAACTCAGCTTCGAGGGCTGTATATCAGAATAGTCAGGAACTCGAGATTACAGTCAGGACACAATGGGGCAATTGGGAAACAACAAAGCTGGAGAAATACACTTGGGGATTACTCGGGAAGACAAATACAGGAGACTTACTTCTGATCTTCTCGGCTAGAGCCCAGTTCTCATCCCGGAGCTGGTCACCTGCTCCCCTCAGCCAACTCTCCCTCTCTTGGCTAGACTGCTCCAAGTCAGCCTTCGAGGTCTGGAGCTGGCCCAATCGCTAGAGCTGGGGGGCAAGCTAGGTCAAGACCTCATTTATCTTCTCCGAGCGATCGACAATCTTCTACTCGGGGTAAAACAGAGCAAAGCAGAGTCAAGCTGTGGAATACCAGAAATAAGGAAAGTCGTCGGGGACTCAACATTGCAAGGCTTGCTACACACCTGGACCCCCCGGGATGCGGTGATTGCTGCACGAAGAAGAACTTCACGCGCCCTCTCTGCCGCCTCCTCATTGTGCTCATAGCATTTCGCAGTTCCCTCGGGAGATACACAGTGGAATGTTCTCGGGAACCTGCAACGAGGGGCTTCAAGCCTGGGGAGATCCGTTTCCTCTGAAGACGACGAAGACACAGACGGTGACATGGTCCTGGCCCCCGACTCGACTGCTGATGGGGCTTCGGGGACTCGCCCGAGGGCTAGAGCAGCAGCTTCAGTATCTGCCCCGTGGTCGGCCGGTGCTAGCAGCCCTGCTGTCGGAACCGCCTCAGTCTCTACAGCTGGGACGGTCACTGACTCGACAGATGAGTTCGCTGGGGTTGGCTCGGCTGGGGCTGGCTCGACAACAGGAGCGGCCGGTGTGTTCTCCTTGAGATTGATATTGGCTCGTTTCCTGTATGATGAGTCAGACATCAAGATGCTACTATACCGAACAAGATTTTTAGAAGATTCAAAGTCACATACCTCTTGGAAGTTTTGAACTTCCATCCGGGGGTTCCAGATGTCGGCAGTAGAGAGTTGCTGGCTGTCGGGCTGGATGGCGCGACAGTTAGTGGTGGCATCTTTCTCCTAGCCGGCCCGGTTTCTGGTGCGGCCGACTAGAGTGTTGGGATGCTCGGTGACGCCGCCTTATGGCTCGTTGATGATCTTGCACTCGGCGGTGCTGTCCTTGGGCTCGATGTTGCTGAGCCTAGTGGCACCGGTCTTGGTCTTGGACTCAGCGGCCTAGGAGCTGCGCTGGCGGTGTCTTTAATCTTTAGGCTCCCAGCTGCTACACTCGGCCTACTAATTTTCTTCTTGCCTGGATCTTCGATAGGTTTCTTCCCCGCTCTCTTGGAGCTGGGCTGGGCAGCAAAAGGACTCAACGGCCTTTTCTTTGATTTTACGACCGATAAAGTTTGGGAGTCTTCATCAAACTCCTTACATTCCTGCAAGTGGTTCAACAGCATACATCACACATTGCAGAGCTATCCTGGATACACATCTACAAGTATTCATCGCAGATGGACAGCAAGGTAACATCAGCAAGAGTTACCTCCGGACAAGGCCTTTTTTGGCTGTAAGCCGGTGTGGCACGCTCGGCATCCTCTGTCTCGACCACCCAGCAGGCAAAATAATTAAGCAGGATGTTGGTCACCTTGTGCTTGTCGGTCAGGTTGGGATATTCTTGGCTGGGATCGTCTTTGCCCTTATAATCCCAGCCGAAGTGGCTCCTCAGCTTTAGTGGCCTAATGCGACGAGTCATGAAATGCCTGGCTACCCATGGACCAGTCAATCCAAAGCTCTTCAGCTTATCAATCTTTCCAATCAACATATATGCTTGGCCCATTTCCTCAAAACTAGGCACAGACGACCAGTTGGGCATGACCTCCGGAGGTAGACCAGTGGGAAGGGGGAGGTGTGGTTCAAGATTAGAACAATAAAACCACTCCCTATGCCAGCCTTTGATGGAGGATTTCAGGGGAATATGGATATAAATCTTCTTCATCTCGCTCCTAAGTTGGATGCTGGCCCCCCTAATCACTTGGACTTTGCTTTTGGAGGGCTAAGGTTTGATGTGGAACAAATATCTAAACAGATTCAAATGGGGCTCCACCCCCAGAAAACACTCACATAGATTTGCAAATATAGAGATTTGCAAGATGGAGTTGGGATTCAGATTCACCAACTCTAGCTCGTAGAAGGCAAGAAGCTAGCGAAGAAAATCCGAAGACGGAAGAGAAACAACCCGGTGGAAGAAAGAGGCGAAGACTACAGTCTCACCAGCTTGGGGTACTGGAATTGATTCTCCTTCCGCCGGACGCCAATTGATGACCTCATGGCTCTGCAATCTCAGCTGTCTCTCCAGATACTTCAGCTTAGTCGACCTGCAATCCAAAGTCGACAGAGACTCATCAGTCACCTCCAGGATTTCTGGCGCTCTCGGCATGGCTCAAGGCAAGGAAATTTGGGGGAAATGTGATTGGAGGCTTGGAATGGACGCGGAGGAGTGGGATCGCCCGAGTTTCGAGTGGGAAGCGCTAGCTATGGTGAACCCTAGCGAGGCGAGGTGCGAAATTTCGGCACGGAAGTGTCGATGTTTTACACCGGCAATATGATTATAGGGCTACCCGGCGGATGGAAACTCGGTGGATTGCAAAGGAACACGAGGAGATTTTATACTGGTTTAGGCCCTCGATGTGAGGTAATACCCTACGTCCAGTTGTGATGTATTCCTTTGAGGATTTATGTCGATCTATGATCTTCTCTTGTCCTCAGGGGGCGCCCTGCCTCCCCTTATATACTGGGGGACAGGGGTACAAGGTAGGAGTCCTAGCAGGATATGGCCAAGAGATCTCCTCTTAGAGATACAATTTACCCAACTAGGACTGTCTATTCCTTATTATACAAGGCAAAGTCTGCCGGGTGCTACTATATCTCTAATTACAAGGCTAGGCCCATCCTCTATCCGAGTGGCCCATATCCTTGTGATGAGGTACTCAGGGCCCATGGCCTCCACAGCAGCCCCTGAGACCTTCATAGTTGAGTCACAGCTGATGCCGAGTGCTCCTCCTCCATGGTGAAGATTGCCCGAGTGCATTGCTCCCGAGTACTCTTTGTCCGAGTGCGTCTTCTTCCCGAGTCCTGCTTCATGTCAGCTGGCAGTGAGGCTATGAAGGGCTCCATGTAGAGGTATGAATTGTGAGCACCGAATAGGTGCACCTATTAGGTGTAGCCCCCGACTATGTGCTTAATTGTGAAAACAATTAAACATAAAGTCAAAGATCTTTAACCTTGTAGTCTTTCCTGAGTAGTATACTACAGGTATATGAGACTCTTCGGTATCATGTCAACCGGAATATGATTTATAGTCTTTGCCGAGTAGCATGCCACTCGTATATGGGACTCTTCAGCTTCATGTCAACTAGAAGGGGTGTTTATAGTCTTTCCCGAGTGGCGTCCCACTCAGAAGTTAGACTCCTCAGCGTCATATCGGCTGCAAAGAATATTTATAGTCTTTCCCGAGTAGTGCACTACTCGGAAGCTAGACTCTTCAATGTCATGTTGGCTGGAAAATATTGCTCATGGCAACTGTTGGCCAAGCATGTAGGCCGAGTACCACTTTATGAAATTAAATCCATTGAGTGGTCAGGTGTACTTGAGAGATACCTGCATCCCCAATTTTGATGAAGACCAGCTTGTGACCCTTATATGGATATATCCTCAATACCTGGTGGATAAGACAGATACCCAAACACATGTGTTTAGCAATTAGGCCTTCATGAAGCATATCTGTTTATCTCATCGGTTCCTGTTGGTAGCACCAGCACTGTGATTTTAACATAGCCAGCAAGCAGCCCATATTGAGCGTGCTACTGTAGAAACTCATACCTTGGTGGCCCAATACCGACTATGTAGGCCTAGGCCCATGAATCGGAAACGGCTCTATAAAAAGGCGGGGAGAGAGAGAAAAGATTCCCTCATCTTCTCCAATCCTCCAATCATTTCATCTTCTAGCTCCTGCGCCGAAATTTCGCCTCCCGCCTCGTTAGGGTTCGCCATTGCTCGCTCTTCCCCACTGAAACTCGGGCGATTCTGCTCCTCCTCATCCATTCCAAGCCCCCGATAGCCTTTTCCCCAAAATCTCCTCACCCCCAGCCATGCTAAGAGCGTCGGAGATCCCAGAGGTGACCGATGAGGCGTGGCCAACTTCAGACTGCGATCGGTCCAAGCTGGAGCGATTGGAGAAGCAGTTGAGGTTGCAGAGCCACGATGTCATCAACTGGCGTTCGGCTGAAGGGGAAACGGTTCCGGAGCCCCAGGATGGTGAGACCGTCGTTTTCGCCTCTTTTTTCCACCGGGGTCTTTCTCTTCCTTCTTCCGAGTTCTTCCGCCAGCTTCTCACTTTTTATGAACTCGAGTTGGTGAATCTGAATCCCAACTCGATTCTGCAAATCTCCCTTTTTGTGACTCTCTATGAGTGCTTCCTGGGTGTGGAACCCCATTTGAATCTCTTTAGATATTGTTCCAAATCAAGCCCTAGCCCTCCAAGAGTAAAATCCAAGTAATTGGGGGGGCCGGTATCCAACTTAGAAACGAGATGAAGAGGACTTATATCAATATCCCTCTGAAATCTTCTCTCAAAGGCTGACATAGGGAATGGTTTTACTGTTCCGATCTTGAGCCAAGCCTTCCCCCTTTCATGGGTTTGCCCCCAGTGGTCATTGCCAAGTGGTTGTCTCTGCCCATCTCTGAAGAAATGGGGCAGGTCCACAAACTTGCTGGCAGGATTGATAAGCTGAAGAAAGCCGGGTTGACTGGTCCATGGGTGGCTAGACGTTTCTTGACTCGGAGCATGAGGCCACTGAAGCTGAGGTGCCACTTCGGCTGGGACTACAAGGGAAAAGGTGATCCCAGCCGTGAACATGCTGATCTGATATACAAGTACAAAGTGGCCGACACCCTACTGGATTTCTTTGCCAGCGGGTTGGTCGAAACTGAAGATATAGGGCAATCTATGGTGGCCTATAGCCAGAAGAGGCCACGCCCAAAGGTAACCCTTGCCGATGTTGTCTTGTAGTTCATCTGTTGTGAATGCTTGCAGATATATGCCTAGATTGGCTCCAGAATGTGTAAAATATGTTGTTGAACTGTTTGCAGTCATGTGAGGAGTTTGATGATGACTCCAGAACGCTGTCGGCCATGAAGTCGAAAAAGAGGCCGAGAAGCCCTTCTGCTGCCCAGCCCGACTCCAAGAGAGCGAGGAAGAGACCTGTTGTAGATCAGGGCAAGAAGAAGGTTACGATGCTGAGTGCCACAGCTGAGAGTCTGAATATAAAAGACACCACCGGTACAGCCCCCAGGCCGCTGAGTCCTAGGCTGGGACTAGCGCAATCGAGCTCAGCATCATCGAGCCCAATACAAGTGCCGCCGAGTACAAGGCCAAGTCCAGCGCCGCTAGGATCAGTAACATCGAGCCCAAGAATGGCGCTGCCGAGTACCCGGGTGCCCCAACCGGCCACACCGCAAGTGGGGCCGACTAGGACAGAAACACCGCCACCGACCACCGCACCCTTAGGCCCGACAGAGCAGCCCTCTAGTGCCGACCTCTGGATCACCCGAACAGCGGCTTAAGTTCTCCAAGAGGTAGGTTGCTCTGGGTCTTCTGGAAATCTTGTTCAGCATGATAGCATGTTGATGTTTGACTTGTTATGTAGGAAGCGGGCCAACATTGATCTCAAGGAGAGCGCTCTGGCTACTGTCGTCATCGAGCCAGCCCCAGCCGAGCCAGTGCCGGCGAGAGCGCCTACTGAGCTGGCGACGGTCCCAGTTGCAAAAACTGAAACCGTCCCGACTGCAAGGCCGCCGGCATCGGTCGACCAAGGGGCGGTTGTCGAGGCTGTCGCTCCAGTCCCTGAGCCAGCCCCTGAGGCCTCGGAGACTACCGAGGTGAGGGCCAGGACCCAGTCACCATCCTCGTTGCCATCGTCATCATCATTGTTGTCGTCATCGTTGTCGTCACCGCCTTCCGAAAGGCCGGATCTCACCAGGCTCGAAGCCCCTCCCTGCAAGTTCCCGAGGATGTTCCGGTGGACGGCCCCTGACGGAATTGCGAGGAGTTACAAGCATGACAAGGTCACGACGGAAAAGGAGCGTGAAGACTTGCTTCGTGCCGCAATCGCCACGTCCTAGGGGATTAAGGTATGAATCTCGTCGTATTGGAATCTTGGTAGTCCTCCTTGCACGAGTGTTCTGACACTTGACTTCGCCTTGCACTGTTTCTCCCTGAGTAGAAAATGGTTGACCGCTCGGAGAGGATGAACAAGGTCCTGACCTGGGTTGCCCCCTAGCTCCAAGAATTGGACCAGCTCCGGGCTTTAAAAGCCGAAGTGGAAGGGTGCAGCCAAGAGAGAGAATCTTGGCTGAGGGAGGCCGTTAATCAGCTCAAGACCAAGAATTGGGACCAAGCCAAGAAGATTGGAAGTAAGTTTCCAGAATGTCTCCCTGACTGATCCCTTAGTATTTTTCTCCAGCTGTGTCATTTTCCAACTACCCAGTTGTGTCTTGACTGCCATGTTGAGTGCTTGACTGTTCTGATGTGCAGCCCTCAAAGCCGAGCTAAAGACCCGAACAGAGGGAGAAGTCTAGCTGAAAGAGGCCGAGAAAGGCAAGGCTGGGCTTGAAAAAGACAAGGCCGACCTGACAAGGGCCGTGGCTGAGCTTGAGAGAGAGAAGGCCAACGTCAAGCTCGAGAAGGAAAAGATTGAACTGGAGAAGGCCAAAGCCAAGTGGGAGGCTGACTACGAAAGTAAGTCTCTACACTGACAATGATCTTAACCAATCCATTAATTGCTTCGTCTGCAGTTTGCCCGACAAGTTTACTTGTTGGTGAACCCGGGTAGCTGCTAGAGCCAATGCCCAAATCCAATTCCAGGCTTTTGTAGAGGAGATAAAGGTCATCAAGGAGTCACGGGAGATCCTTGCCGAGTCCGTGAAAGGGCTCCTTGGCATGATGGATCCTCGTCATGTGGGAACCAGCTCCAACACGGTGTCTCAGGTGCAGGCGTGTCTTAACGAAGCATCGAGTATCCTGAAGAGGTACTCGGATGAGCGCACTGTTGTCGGCGTGGCCCAAACCCTAGCGATGACCAAGTCGACCCCAGGGCAGACATTGAAGCCATCGGAGAGGGATTCGCCAAGGAGACGACACTTGAGGAGGCGCTAGAGCTGATAGCCAAGGCGAGGCTGACTGCAAAGGTGATCACCCGAGACCTGGGTATGTAAAAACAGTCCATCATGCAGTCGGTGTATATGAATTTTTGTAAAGACATGTGTAAATACATGTGCAATGCCGCCAAGCTCTGAATTATTACTTAGTTGTCATTAGCTTTACCCAATTATATAATCTGCGCTGAGTTGGTCTATAGGAACTTAATAAAATCGTTCACCGCAAAAAGCTGTACTCGGGCAAATATAACAAAGTCATTGCAAAACTTCATAACTTAAGTAAAACAGGCTCGTATATTATTGACAAAGCACATATAATACATGCAGCCCCCGACTCACTACTCGGTTGAAACAAGCGGCGTAGTGAGTCAGAGAAATCTGTACACATGGAAAAGTGTAAAACTCAGGTATAGAAAGGACGTAGCTGTTCTATATTCCATGAGTTGCTGATGAGGGCACCGTTTGGTCTTTAGTCGGTAGGCGCCTGGCCGCGTGACCTCAGCTATAATGAATGGCCCTTCCCATACTGGGGATAGTTTATGCCTGTCTTTGGTGGTTTGTATTTTTCTCAAGACGAGATCTCCGACCAAAAAGGCGCGGCCACAGACATTGCGATTGTGGTAGCAACATAGACCTTGAAGATACCTTGCCGACTGGATTATTGCGATATCCCTTGCTTCTTCCAACTGATCTAGTTCAATCAATCGGGTATTATTTGAGGTGTCTTCTGAGTAAGCCCGAACTCGCGGAGAGCCGAACTCTAACTTGGTTGGTAGCATAGCCTCGGCACCATAAACCAGAAAGAAAGGGGATTGCCCTGTTGCCCGACTAACCGTGGTTCTAAGAGACCATAGAACAGATGGGAGCTCTTGTACCCACCGGCCCGCATATGGTTGTAGTCGGTCGAATATCCTGGCCTTGATACCTTGTAAGACCATACCATTGGCGCGTTCAACCTGCCCATTGCACCACGGGTGTGCCACAGACGCATAGCAGATCTTGATGCCGAAGTCGTACAGAAATCTTGAAACACGCCGCCCGTGAACTGAGTACCGGTGTCCGTGATGATGCGGTTAGGGACCCCGAATCAGTATAATATACTCATGATGAAGTCCTTTGCTCGTGTCGCTGTTATGGTAGCAATGGGTTTTGCCTCAATCCACTTCGTGAATTTATGCACTGCGATGAACAAGTGTGTGAACCCTCCTGGCTCTTTCTTGAAAGGCCTGACCATGTCAAGCCCCCATACAGCAAAGGGCCAAGAGATTGGGATTGTTTGGAGTTCTTGGGCTGGGAGATTGGTTTGTCTTGTGTAGAACTGGCAACCCTCGCATGTGCGAACAATGTCTTTTGCATCTATTACTACTGTTGCCCAGAAAACTCCCTGCCGGTAAGCCTTTCCGAGTAACGTCCTGGATGCGGCGTGGTTGCCACATATACCCGAGTGGATCGACTATAGAATCTGCTTGCCCTCCTCAGTGGTGATGCAGCGCATGAGGACACCGGATGCACTTCTTCGGTATAGGTCTTCTCCGACGACTGGGAGGTCATCGTAATTTGAGAACAGGAGTCCGCCAATCTTGACATATGTGCAGTACTTCATCTATCGCTGGGGTAGGTTCGCCTCCCGACTGCTCTGGCATTGGTTTCTTCTTGACTGACGGCTCCATAAGTTGCTCGACAAAGATCCCTATCGGGACCACCTCTCGCTTGGATCCCATGTTTGACAATTCCTCTGTGGCGTCGTTGTATTGTCGTAGGACGTGTATTATCTCCAGCCCATCGAATTTGTTTTCCAGCTTGCGGACCTCCTAACAGTATGCCACCATGGTATCATCGAGACATGTCTAGTCTTTCATGACTTGGTTCACCACGAGTTGAGAGTCTCCACGCACAACCAGTCGATGAATGCCGAGTGATATAGCGATGTGGAGCCCGTGGATGAGTGTCTCGTACTCGATGACGTTGCAAGAAGCCGGGAAGTGGATTTGTAGAACGTACTTGAGTTTTTTGCCGGTGGGGGACGTTAGTATGACCCCGGCCCTGGCGCCGCCGATCCGTAGAGAACCGTCGAAGTACATTGTCTAGTACTCTAGCTTCGCTGTTGATGTAGGCATTTGAACTTCTGTCCACTCGACCACGAAGTCGGCTAGAGCTTGTGACTTGATAGCTGTCCGTGGCTGAAAGGTGATGTCGAACGCCATCAACTTGAGCGCCTATTTAGCGATTTGGCCAGTGGCCTCGCGATTATGCAGGACGTCCCCGAGTGGATACGTTGTGACCACCGTGACTTGATGTGCTTGGAAATAATGCACCAGCTTCCGGACAGTGATGAGTAGGCCGTACAGCAACTTCTGGACCTGCGGATATCTCATCTTTGAGTCAGCAAGGACCTCGCTGACAAAGTAGACTGGCCGTAGAATCTTCTGTATGTGACCTTGTTCGGATCGCTCGACCACCAGCACCGTGCTGACTACCTGAGTAGTTTCCGCCAGATACGACATTAATGGTTCTTGGGGCATTGGTGACGCCAACACGGGTGGTGATGTGAGAAATTGCTTGAAGTCTTCAAAGGCTTGCTGGGCTTCGGGAGTCCATTGGAAATTGTCTGCTTTCTTCAATACCTTGAAAAAGGGCATGCCCCGTTCGCCTAGTCAGGAAATAAACCGGTTGAGTGCCGCCATGCAGCCTATCAGCTTCTGGACGTCCTTCTGGCTAGTTGGGGGTGCCATGTTCATGATTGCGTTGACTTTCTCCAGGTTGGCCTCGATGCCGTGATACGAGACGATGAAGCTGAGTAGCTTGCCAGATGGCACACTGAAGGCGCACTTTTCCAGGTTCAACTTCATCTTGAATCTTCGAAGATTTTGGAAGGTTTCTCCCAGGTCAGCGATGAGGTCTTCTTTGGACTTGGTCTTGATCACCACGTCGTTGACGTAGGCTTCCACGTTGCGCCCGATCTGAGTGTGTAGATACTGCTGGATGGCCCGTTGATACATTGCTCCAGCGTTTTTCAAACCGAACGGCATAGTGATGTAGCAGTACACTCCAAATGGCGTGATAAAAGACGTCTTTAGGCAATCCTCCTCTTTGAGGCTGATTTGGTGGTATCCCGAGTAGCAGTCGAGAAAGCTGAGAAGTTCGCACCCTGCGGTTGAATCCAACACTTGATCTATTCTGGGTAGACCAAATGGATCTTTGGGGCACGCCTTGTTAAAGTCGGTGTAATCGTCGCACATGCGCCATTTACTATTTTTTTCCGGACTAAGACTAGGTTAGCCAGCCAATCCAGATGGTAGACCTCTTTGATGAACCCAGCTGCAAGGAGCTTGGTTATCTCCTCCTGAATAGCATCTTTGCAGTCTTGTGCGAAGCACCGTAACTGTTGTTTGACTGGCTTAGCGTCCGGCCTAATGTTGAGGGAATGCTCGATCACCTCCCTTGGTACACCAGGCATGTTAGAAGGTTTCCAAGCAAATATGTCCTTGTTCGCCTGGAGGAAGGTGAGGAGCACGTCTTCCTATTTAGGGTCGAGTCCGGTCCCAACTAGAGCAGTTTTGGAGGGGTCGGAAGGGTCCAAGGGGATCTTATTGGTTTAAGAATCCGCTGAAATTCCCGACTTGGCTGATTTTTTGGCCAGAACCTGATTGTCCTCACAAGGAGTTGTAGCGGATAGCCGAATGTTGTTGCGCCCGACTGCCACTTCTTGAGATTGAGCCAGCTCGTAGCTCTCCTTGTCGTAGGTGAAAGCTGCTTGACATCGCTGCGAAGAGAAAGAACTTTGGCTAGCCCTGGCATCTTGAGCATCATGTAGGTATAATGTGGCACTACCAAGAACTTGGCTAGTGCCGGCCGACCGAGTATAGCGTGATACGCAGTCTCGAAGTCGGCAACCTCGAAGCAGATATTCTCGATGCGAAAATTATTCCACGTGCCCAAAGTAACTAGCAGAGTTATCTGTCCGAGTAGAGTAGAAGACAGGCTGGGGATTACCCCGTGGAAGGGCATTGTACTCGGTCGTAGCTCTGAACGAGGAATCTTCATCTCGTCCAGCGTATTGGCAAACAGGATGTTGAGAGCACCACCTCCATCAATGAGAACCTTCTTCAGTTTGATGCTCCTGATGACCGGGTCCAGGATGAGTAATCCGATTGGGATGATCTGTGTAGTCAAACATGATTGGCGTTTCTGACCAATGCAGGTATTGAGGGGCATCTGCTGCAGAGACCGAATTGATTTCGCGTGCTGTAAGCTTCTGCTTCCTCTTGGACTCATATGCAGACGACCCTCCAAAGATGTGGTTGAGCTCAGCCTGGGGATCTTGGTAATCGCCGGTTGTGCCCGAATCTGGCTTGTCTTTATCGGTGCTAGATGTTGAAGCCTGCTCGGAAGCAAACTTCTTAAGCATGAAGCTGTCCTTAGCCACGAGCTTGCCCTTTGGATGAAAGGGGCATGGCACATTCATCACTTTTTGGTATTCGTTATTTCTCAGGGGTCGTGGCCGAGTACGCCCCACGGTAGCCACCACGTTATCCGACTTCCGCTTGCGGTTGCCGGATTTGTTCTGTGTTGGCCGGTCATTGTCTTTCTTGTCCTTCTGCTGGGGCTCTTTTTTGTCGTCGAGGGCCTGAGCGACCACGTCAGCCGAGTCGGCGTGCTTGTTCACCATATCAAAAAGAGCCTTGATAGAAGCAAGAGGTTTCCGAGTGAACTTGGCAATGAATGGGGCATCTTTGACTCCCCTGCGGAAGGCGGCGATGACGACCTCGGCCTTGATCATTGGGATTGAATTTTGCTTCTCGAAAAACCTCTTGATGAACTTGCGCAGACTTGTTCTTCCTTTGGTGCAACTAATAGAGATCGTGCTCAGAAGATGGCCTCTCGTAAGTTCCCTGGAAGTTGGCGATAAAGCATTCTCGGAGTTCTCCCCAGGAGCTGATTGACCTCTTTGGGAGTCCTGTTAGCCATGTCCTCGCGGAGTCAGCTAGAGCGACTAGGAGGTAGTTAGCCATGGCTTTGTGATCTCTTCTAGCTGCTCGGATCGCTAGAGTGTAGACCGTGAGCCAGGACTCGGGATTGGTCTTCCCATCGCACTTCTCGATTCCAATCGGCTTAAAACCCGATGGCCAGTCGACCTGTTGCAGCTCTTGGGTGAAGGCCGGTACTCTTTCATCTGCATGAGGACTCCAACTTTGACTACAACGGTGAAACCGCTCGTGGTGGAGGCCGAAGCACTCATTCTCGTCTTCCAGTCGGCGCTGCTCATCTTCCTCTCGTTGACGGCGCCGTGCGTTGATATCTTGCCGAAGATCACGTTGTAGTTGGCCTTGGAGATCTTGGTTGCCCCGATGGTCGTTTTGATGTCGACACCGCCGATCATTGTTGGGGTTGCCGAGTGCCGTCTAGTATGACTCCGTGTGCGGCTAACAGGAGCTGGCCGCTCGGCGTCATGTCGAGGCGGATGAGACCACTGTTGGAGAAGCCGACCGGTTGGTCGGTATGAGGGTATCACCCAACTATTGGTGTTGCTGACATGCAGCAGCGGTGATCATGGTTTTTATCCTAGCTATAGTCAGGGTGGCCTGGTGATCAGGTCCAAACTGGAGCGTGTCTTGTAGAGTTGCAGTGGCTACGACGTTTTGCTGAGACGTTACGAAGACGTCGTGGTCGCCGACTTGGGTTTGGAGGATTTGTTGTTGAGCAGTCTGCCCGGCCCTGCGCAGATCGTCGTTGCGGGCATCACGTTCGGCGTGCAAGCGTCTTGCTTCTTCCTCCCGTTGTTCTCGTAGTCGACGGGCCTCCTCCTCTTTCTGCTCGCGTAGTTGGCATGCCTCCTGAGTAGGAGTAGAGCCTTTGGACGCCATGAGGTCTTCGCGTGGTGGAGAGAAGCTTGCCTAACTTCTGCCCGACTTAGAGTCGGAATCAGACTAGTTGATGGGGGTGATTACTACTCTGACCTCCCTAGATTCAATCTCGAGTGGCTCTGGGCCGTATCTGAGTCAAACTCCAGGGGATCGGGTCTGCCACGTCAGATGCTGATTAAAGTTATCCATGGCGTTGCCGAGTCCGAACGGGAGATTGACGATCTCCTCCTTTCTTAGCCCCTCGGCCGGCTCAAGTCCAAGTACAAGTCGAACACCGAAAGAAAGAGTTGTCCCTAGACTTGGGCATGTTGAAGATTGCTGCAGCAAGTCGACAAGGGTTGCCGCAGCGTTACATGGGCTGACCGGCGTGGAGTCGGCTTGGTCTTTGGCCGATCGGATCAAGTCCGAGTCGGACAGGGTGAGGTTGCCGAATTTGTCGGCGATGAAGTCGAGGCTCCCGAAGGTGATTGTTTGCCCAGGGGAGAAGTTGATGCCGTCGACTCCAGTGATTGGATCCATCAGGCTTGTGGAAGATGATCTCGCCAATGCCCCTACCTGGCACGCCAACTGTCGATGTTTTGTATCGGCAATAATAATATGGGGCTACTCGTGAGACCTAAACTTGATGGATTGCAAAAGAACACGAAACAATTTATACTAGTTCAGGCCCTCGAGATGAGGTAATACTCTACGTCCAGTTGTAGTGTATTGCCTTTGAGGTTTTTCTGGTGAGATTTGCGCTATGCCCTCAGGGGGCGCCTTGCCTCCCCTTATATACCGGGGACAGGGTTACAGAGTAGGAATCTCAGTCGGATTCCGACCAAGAGATTTCCTTCTAAGAATACAACATGCCTGACTAGGACTATATCCTTTCCTTGTCGTACAAGGTTATGTATGCCGAGTCCTATTGTATCCCTAATTACAAGGCTAGGCCCATCCTCTGTCCAAGTGGCCCAAATGCTTCCCATGAGGTACCCGGGGCCCGTGGCCTCCACAATTGCCACAATCGACCGCAACCATCCACGAGTTCCCAAGGCGGACGATTACCAGAAGTTGATCAACGGCCTGTGTCCTTTCCATCCGAAAGGGAAGCACTCAGCCAAGAACTGCTTCACGCTCAAAAAGTTCATCACGGAGCAAACATCAACATCCGGTGAAGCCAAGGACAAGGACAAATCACACTCGGGCCCAGCAGGAGACTATCAAGACCCCATGCTGAGCTCAACCACATCTTTGATGGGCCATTGGCGTACGAGTCCACACGGAAGCAGAAGATGACTGTGCGGGAAGTCAACACCGTCTCTACTGACGCCCACAATACCTACGGTGGTCTGAGGTCGCCATCATGTTTGACCGCACGAATTATCCCGGCCGAGCGGCTCATCCTGGGCGCTATCTACTCGTCCTGGATCCAATCATCAAAAACGTCAAGTTGAAGAAGGTTCTGATTGATGGCGAGAGCACTCTCCACATTCTGTTCGCCAAGAGGCTCAATGAGATGAAGATTCCTCACTCCGAGCTGTGGCTGAGTACTTCTCCCTTCTACGGGGTAATCCCTAGCTCTCTTCAAAGCCACTCGGGCAAATCACCTTGCTAGTCACCTTTTACACGTGGGATAACTTTCGCACAGAGAACATTTGTTTCAAAGTTGCTGATTTCGAAACAGCCTACCACGCCATACTCGAGTGGCCGGCACTCACCAAGTTCATGGCGGTTCCCCACTATACCTACATGATGCTCAAGATACTAGGACCAGCAGGAGTACCCTCCCTACGCAACAATGTCAAGCAAGCCTTCACCTGCGACAAGGAGAGATGCGAGCTGGCACAATCTCAAGAGGCCGTAGTCGGAAGGACTAATATCCGACTAGCAACATCGACTTCCTAGGAGCACGAGGAGGTTCTAGCTAAAAAGTCCACCAAGTCAGGAATTTCAGTGGACAAGGACACCAAAAAGATCCCCCTGAACCCTTCTGACTTGTAACACCCTCGCCTTGGCAACATCTACAGTGATGCCAGAGAGGAAGCATCGTAGGAGATTGGCGTGAGCCAACTCCCACGGAACCGCGTTGCCGATACCAGTCCTAGGAAACCTTGCTGGTACCTGCGGTCAACCGAGATGTACCATAGAAACTAATTAAATATATAGTTATATATTATACCTTCATAAGTTGCAACTTCGAACAAGCCTTAAGCAGCAACCTTCACACAAAATAGCAGCAGTGGAACGACAGCGCAGCGAGAAGCCAATCCACAAGCAACGGCTTGGGATTAGGAAAGAAACCCTTATCTTCACTTCAACTTCACTCTTCCTGAAAAAGGGAGAAAGATAATGGATTGAGTACATACATACTCAGCAAGTCACGAGAAAAGTGTCAATATGCAATCCACTAAGGAAGGCTGGGGATTATTTCCCAAACATTTTATTCTGAAAACCCTTTTCAAAACTCTAAGTGTGGGTTGTCTTAGTGTAACTGGAAAGAGGCTCTCGCCTCAATCCTGTTGGTGAATTGCTTTGTAACAACTCAGGCAGACAAATCAGATTTTAAAAATTTTCTAGTCAAGTCTTTTCCTATACCGCTGGTCAGCCTGCGACAGTGGTTTAGTGGGTCTGCTCTCAGGCAGCTTTTCATCTATTAGTTTATGTTCACCTTCATCCTTTCCAGGACGTCAGCTCATTATTCTTCTATTATTTTCCTTTCACTTTTGTCCTATTCAAGACATTATCTCTTCTCATGTGGCTCCTCAAGCCATCCATAATCTCCATCTCAAACATACACTGCTTCCACTCGGGAAGCCTACCTATGATGCCATCTGACATCCCGATCCACACAGGACCGTTTCGGACCACGTATTGGTCATCCATCAGCCGACCTAGCCGATTCTGGTAACGGTTCCTAACCACAAACATGCTTTGCAAACCTTTTATATAAAAACAAAGCTACAATAAAGGAATCACTTCACATCGCCCATGACCGTGGGCATGACTATTCGGACAGTTAAAGACTCTGCAGAGGTGTACGCTTTACCCACATGACGCAAGCTTACTTCCCGCACTTGTCAGTTGGGGAAGGTTCACGACAAGGCCTTTCAGGAGTGTCTCCAGGATTGCCTGAAGCCAACTGGACGGGTCCTAGACCAAGTACCGGGCGAGTCCCAGACTCCTCGTACTCAGGATCCTATGGGTGCATCTCATATTGCCACCCTGGCAACTCCACATCCAAAGGCAACCAAGCCAATGCTGGGTCTACTAATTACTTGGCCAGGGATGTCCCATTCCACCCATGTGGTTGCACTATACTATGATCAATGTAATTCCCCATGGAATTGGTCCTTACATGTGAATACAAAGCATCTCCACCAAGGCGATCACTTTGTATCGCGGGGTTTTCACAAACATTTCTTCTTTTGCAAACATACCGACACCGCGTATCGGATTAAAAGATTTTATAAACCCAGGTTTTTCCATTGCGACCACACATGTGATTTAAGTGAAACCGTCGATACCTATGCTCATAGAGCATGGATGCCGAGGTGTCACTGAGGTGGAGCGACAAGCAATAGGGTTTTCCAGTCCTACGAGATATTGCAACTACTAGGTAGGTCCATCGGTTCGCCGCGTGAACCAAGGCCAAATCAAATTAATGTGCACACACTAAGATGCAATTTTGAAAACAAAACATTTTTCAATTTAGGGGCAATATGGTCAAGGAGTGACTTGCCTCTGACTTCGTCTTCAAATCTTGTGAAAATCCAACGTCCAATGACTTTCGAAATATCGACTACACGCAAAACAAGAAAAAACACACAAAACCCTAGAAATAAAGTATCATTATTAATAACTAATAGTGCCATAAGGTAGATCTCAATTTTAGAAAAATTTAGAAACTTGAACGGGATCAATCAGAGTTACGGATGAAAAGATATGGATTTTTGAAGTTTTAATGATTTTCTAGAATATAGGAAAAACATTTAATTGGATTTTGGAAAGGAATATTCCTCTAGAATATTCTTTGGCTGACAGGTGGGGCCCTATTGTCAGTGACTGGGAGAGAGAAAAGCTGAGGGGGGTAGTCACATGTCATTGAAGGAGAGAGAGGGGTATGACTAGGAGGTCCCATATGTCAGAGGACCCACATGTCATAGACTTAGGGAGAGTAAAAGGGGTGGGTCCCACATGTCACTGGGTGAAGGAGAGAGGAAGAGGCAGGGGCCCACATGTCACTGAAATGGGAGGGAGTAAAAGGGATGGGCCCACATGTAAGTGAAACATTTATAAAACTCTGGTTTAATTAGGTGTAGGGCCCACACGTAAGTGAGATGGAGAGGGGCTAAGCTGTTGGGCCCACTTGTCGGTGGCTTGAGGGGGATATGGGTGTGGGGCCGCATGTCAGAGATATAAGAGGGGAGGGGCCACCTATCGGCGGCTCATGACTTGGGTGAGCCCGCTTGACAGAGGGAGAACGGGAGAGCGAGAGCGAGAGAGAGAGATCGGGGGGGGGCGGAGGATCTACGGTGCTCGGCGCCCTGACCGGCGCCGGCGAGCAGCGGCAGACCACCATGGGAGAGAGCAGAGGAGACGGGATGCGACTTGGGCGGCTCGGATTGGCACCCGGGTCACCGGAGGAGGCTGGTGGTGAGTGGCACAGAGGGGCGGCAGCGAGCTTGCACGGTGGCGATGGATTACAGGCGTCGACGACCTCTAGTTGAGCGGGGGAAATAGGGGGAAAAGAGCACTATGCTCAGGGCTCGCGGGGATGGATAGAAGAGGAGAGGGGAAGGGAGGAGATGAGGAAAATGCTCACCGAAGGGATAGGAATTTCAGCGGTGGTGTCTCGGGCTCGAGCTCGGATTGGCGAGGCGGTGCGGCCGCGGTGAGGGACGAGGGAAAAGAGGAGGGCAGCCGGGTTTTAAAGGGAGCAGCGACGCTAACTGACGACGGAGAGAGGTGGTGCACGGGAGACGAGAAGGAATGGCGGTGGTGTGGCTTTCTTGTCGGCACGAGGGGCGAGGTGCAGCGGCTACGCCAGCTGAGGTGGCTTGGTCTGCGAGCGCGAAGCGGCAGGGGGAGACGGCGAGGAGGCCGAGGTGCTAGGTATGGCAACTGCGACGCAACGCGACGATGGCGGCGCTGTGAGCTCCACGTGAGCACAACGTCGAGCGGTCGGCAAGTGAGAGGAGGCAAACCATGAGGACGACGACCGCACATGGCGGTGTCAGGCGCGCATCCACGGCGCGGCCCGATAGGTGGGCCCAGCCTATTGGCCAGAGGCGGTGGCGAGCCAACAGACGCTAGCACGGGCGGCGCGTGCGCAAGGGGGATGGTCACTGACGAGTGGGCCTGGCCGACAGCGAGTGTGGTGAGGGGGTGAGCGATGAGCTGGGCCTTGGGCTAGCCTGGCTGCGCGTGGGAGAGGGAAGAGAGGAGGCTGAGGGAGAATAGCGGCCTAGATGGAACAGTAATGCTTTGCAATTTCCTAGGAATATATTTGAGATTCATTTGAATAGTTGAAGGGGTATTTGAATTTGGGGAATGGATTTTTGGGATCATAAAATCCTCAGGATTTTGTCAAGTTTCCAAGACCAAAGTTATTTTGGGAATTTTGAATTGGTTTTGGATTTTTGGAGGGAGGATATGCAAGGCAGGGATTTCTATGAGGTTTTGAACTTCAAAATTTGAAATTTTGGG
This sequence comes from Oryza meyeriana var. granulata, assembly GCA_003991445.1. Classification (NCBI taxonomy): domain Eukaryota; kingdom Viridiplantae; phylum Streptophyta; class Magnoliopsida; order Poales; family Poaceae; genus Oryza; species Oryza meyeriana. Next base: position 50,621 of record RYFJ01000419.1, on the reverse strand, counting down.
TCTGAGGATTTGAGAAGAGATTTTTTATGGAAATTAGATTTTCTTATGAGGAAAAAATTTTATTAGAGGGGTTGAGGAGGGGAATTCAAATTGTGAAATCCGAATTCGAGACTTAAATTTTTGGATCGGGGTTCGGATTGGGGAAGTTGGGGTTTCAGGGAGGGATAGATTGAAATCTCGGCACTTAGTCCTTAATTACACACAAAAATCTGAGTTTTTAGAAATTAGGGTTTTATTTAAAATAGGTTTTTAACGGCCCAAAAAATCGGGGCTTTACATGACCCCACCAAGACGGTGCTTGAGTCGGGACAGGACTCGACCCTAAATAGGAAGACAAGTTCGTCACCTTCCTCCAAGCAAATAGGGACATATTCGCTTGGAAGCCTTATGACATGCCTAGTGTTCCAAGGGAGGTGATTGAGCATTCCCTAAATGTTAGGGCAGATGTCATTGCGGATGCCAAGTCTATCAAACAACAGCTACAGCGCTTCGCTCAAAACCGAAAAGATGCTATCTGCGAGGATAACACCAAGCTTCTAGCAGCCAGGTTCATCAAGGAGGTCTACTATCTGGATTGGCTGGCAAATCCAGTTCTGGTCCAAAAGAAGAACGGTCAATGGCGCATGTGCGTCGACTACACCAACTTGAACAAGCATGTCTCAAGGATCCATTTGGTCTTCCCAGGATAGATCAGGTGGTCGATTCTACTGTGGGATTCGAGCTACTCAACTTTCTCGACTGCTACTCGGGATATCACCATATCAACTTGAAGGAGGAGGATTGTCTGAAGACTTCTTTCATCACGCTGTTTGGTGCATACTGCTATATCACTATGTCGTTCGGGTTGAAGAACACTGGTGCAATGTATCAGCGCACTATTCAGCAGTGTCCTTATACTCAACTTAGGTGCAACGTGGAGGCATATGTTGATGACATGGTGATCAAGACCAAGTTCCAGGGCAACCTCATCACTAACTTAGAAGAAACTTTCCAAAGTCTTCGAAGATTCAAGATGAAGCTGAACTCGAAAAAGTGCGTCTTCGGAGTACCTTCAGAAAACTACTCAGTTTCATCATTTCACACCACATCATAGAGGCAAACAAAGAGAAGATCAACGCAATCATGAACATAGTGCCCCCGACTTGCCAGAAGAATGTCTAGAAGCTGATCGACTGTATGGTGGCACTTAGGCGATTCGTTTCCTGACTAGGAGAACGGGGTATGCCCTTCTTCAAGCTTCTGAAGAAAGTTGACAACTTTCAATGGACACCCGAAGCCCAACAAGCATTCGAAGACTTCAAGAAGTTTCTTACCTCACCACCCGTACTGGTATCACCTAAGCCTCAAGAACCACTCCTGTTATATATTGCAGCAACTACTTAGGTGGTTAGCATGGTGCTGGATGTGGAGCACGAAGAAGCAGGTCATATTCAGAAGGTGCAACTGCCAGTCTACTTCATCAACGAAGTCCTGGGAGAATCCAAGATGTGGTATCCTAAGGTCCAAAAGCCATTATTTTGTCTACTCATGTGGAGGCCATGGGCCCTGGGTACCTCATGAGAAGCATATGGGCCACTCAGACAGAAGATGGGCCTAACCTTGTAATTAGGGATACAATAGGACTCAGCATATATTACCTTGCACGACAAGGAAAGGATATAGTCCTAGTTGGGCACATTGTATTCCTAGAAGGAAATCTCTTGGTCAGAGCCTGACTGGGATTCCTACTTTATAACCCTGTCCCCCGGTATATAAGGGCAGGTAGGGTGCCTCCTGAGGGCATAGCGCAAATCTCACCAGAGAAACCTCAAAGGCAATACACCACAACTGGACGTAGGTTATTACCTCATCTCAAGGGCCTGAACCAGTATAAATTGTTTCGTGTTCCTTTGTAATCCATCAAGTTTAGGTCTCAAGTTTAGGCCCATATTGTTATTGCCGGTGTAAAACATCGAAAGAAAGGAGGAGATCGTCAATCTCCCATTCGGACTCGGCGATGCCGTGGATATCTTCAACCAACATCCGATGCAGCAAACCCGATCCCCTGGAGTTCAACTCAGATACGGCCCAAAGCTGCTCGAGATTGGATCTAGGGAGGTCAGAGTCGTCATTACCCCCATCAACTACTCTGATTTCGACTCTAAGTCGGACAGTAGTTCGGCAAGCTTCTCTCCACGGCGTGAAGTCTTCATGGCGTCCAAGGGTTCAACTCCCACTCAGGAGGCATGCCGACTACACGAGCAATAAGAGGAGGCCCGCTAACTGTGAGAACAACAGGAGGAAGACGCAAGACGCCTGCAACGATGATCTGCGTAGAGCTGGGTGGACTGCTCAATAGCAAATCCTCCAAACCTGGGTCAGTGACCACGATGTTTTTGTAACTCCTTAGCAAAACATTGTGGCCACTGCAACTCTATTGGATACACTCCAGTTTGGGCCTGATCACCAAGCCACCCTGGCGATAGCAAGGATAAAAGCCATGATCACCGCTGCTGCATGTCAGTAGCATCAACGGCGGTCTCATTTGCCTATCGGTTGACTTCTCCAACGGCGGTCTCATTTGCCTCGACACGACGCCGAGCGGCCAGCTCTAGCCAACGGCACACGGAGTCACGCCACACGTCACTCGGTAACCGCAACAACAATCGACGGCACCGACATCAAGACAACCGTTGGGACAAGTAGGATCTCCAAGGCCGACTACGATGTGATCTCCGGCAAGACATCAACTCACGACACCGCGAACGCGAGGAAGACAAGCGTCGCCGACTGGAAGATGAGAATGAGCGCTTCGGCCTCCACCACGAGTGGTTTCACCGCCGTAGTCGGAGTTGGAGTCCTCTTACAAATGAAGGAGTACCGGCTTTCACCCACGAGCTGCAACAAATTGACTGACCATCAGGTTTCAAGCCAACGGGAATTAAAAAATATGGCAGGAAGACCAATCCCGAGTCCTGGCTCACAGTTTACACTCTAGCGATCCGAGCAACCGGAGGAGATCACAAAGCCATGACTAACTACTTCCCAGTCGCTCTAGCCGACTCAGCGAGGACATGGCTAACGGGACTTTCCAAGAAATCAATCGGCTCCTGGGGAGAACTCCGGGAACGCTTCATCGCCAACTTCCAGGGAACTTACGAGAGGCCATCTTCTGAGTACTATTTGTATCAGTTGCACCAAAGCAAGAACGAGCTCTTCGTGATTTCATCAAGAGGTTTTTCGAGAAGGGGAATTCAATCCCAATGATCAAGGACGAGGTCGTCATCGCTGCCTTCCGCAAGGGAGTTAGAGACACCCTGTTCATTGCCAAGTTTACTTGAAAATCTCCCACTTCTGTCAAGGCTCTTTTTGACATGGTGAACAAATACACTGACTCGGTCGATGCAGTTGCTGAGGCCCTGGATGACAAGAAAGAGCCCCGACAGAAAGACAAGAAAAACAATGACGAGCCACCACAAAACAAGTCCAGTAACCGCAAGCGCAAGCCAGACAATGGCATACTTGGCCATGACCCCCGAGGACAAATGAGTACCATAAGGTGATGAACGGGCCATGCCCCTTTCATCCAAAGGGAAAATACGCGGCTAAGGACTATTTCATGCTCAAAAAGTTTGCTTCCGAGCAAGCTTCAACATCTAGCAGCAACAAAGACAAGGACAAGCCAGATTCAGGCACAGCCGGCGACTACCAAGATCCCTAGGCTAAGCTCAACCATACCTTTGGAGGGCTGACTGCATATGAGTCCAAGAGGAAGCAGAAGCTCACAGCATGCCAAGTCAACTCGGTCTCTGCAAACGCCCCTTAGTACCTGTGTTGGTCAGAAACGCCAATCACGTTTGACCGTGCAGATCACCCTGATCGGGTTACTCATCCTGGACGCTATCCACTCGTCCTGGACCCGGTCATCAAGAGCATCAAATTGAAGAGGGTTCTCATCAATGGAGGAAGCGCCCTCAACATTTTATTCGCCAAAACGCTCGATGAGATGAAGATTCCTCGTTCCGAGCTACAGCCAAGTACAGCGCCCGTCCACGGGGTAATCCACGGCCTATCTTCTACCCCAATTGAACAAATAACTCTACCAGTTACTTTTGGCATGAGGGATAATTTCCGCACCGAGAATATCTACTTCAAGGTTGCCGACTTCAAGACTGCGTACCACGCAATACTAGGACGACCAGCACTAGCCAAATTCATGGCAGTGCCGCATTATACCTACATGATGCTCAAGATGCCTGGACCAGCCGGAGTTCTTTCTCTTCGCAGCGATGTCAAGCAAGCCTTCACCTACGACAAGGAGAGCTGCGAGCTGGCTCAATCCCAAAAAGCGGCAGTCGGACGGAACAGCATCTGACTAGCCGCTACAACAACAAGCAAGGACGATCAAGTCCCAGCAATAAAAGTAGCCAAGTCGAGAATTTCAAAGGCCAGTCTACTTTGTCAGCGTAGTCCTAGCCGACTCCAAGATGAGATATCCTCAAATCCAGAAGCTGTTATATGGCCTACTCATCATTGTCCGGAAGCTAATGCACTATTTTTAGTCGCATCAAGTAACTGTTGTCACGTCGTATCCACTCGGGGACGTCTTACACAATCGCAAGGCCACTGGCAGAATTGCTAAATAGGCGCTTGAGTTCATGGCGTTTGACATCATCTTTCAGCCACGGACAGCAATCAAATCTCAAGCTCTAGCCGACTTCATGGCTGAGTGGACAGAAGTCCAGATGATTACAAACACGGACAAACTAGAGTACTGGACGATGTACTTCGACAGTTCTCTATGGATCGGCGGCGCAGTGGCTGGTGTCGTGCTGATGTCACCCACTAGCGAAAAACTCAAGTACGTTCTCCAGATTCACTTTCCAGCTTCCCACAATGTTGCAAGTACGAGGCACTCATCCACAGGCTCCTCATTGCCATATCACTCGGCATCTACCGACTGGTCGTACGTGGGGTGTGGAGGCCATGGGCCCCAGGTGCCTCATGACAAGCATATGGGCCACTCGGACAGAGGATGGGCCTAGCCTTGTAATTAGAGATATGATAGAGTTCGGTAGACTTACCCTTGTACGATAAGGAATATACAGTCCTAGTCGGGCAAGTTATATCTCTAAAAGAAGATCCCTTGGCTGGAGTCCGGCTGGGACTCCTACATTGTAACCCCGTCCCCCAGTATATAAGGGGAGGCAGGGCGCCCCCTGAGGGCATGAGCAATCATACATCCTCAAAGGAAATACACCACAACTGGACGTAGGGTATTATCTCCCATCAAGGGCCTGAACCAGTATAAATCCCTTGTGTTCCTTTGCAGTCCACCGAGTTTTGATCTGACAAGTAGCCCTATATTCATATTGCCGGTGTAAACCATCGACAGTTGGCGCACCAGGTAGGGGCTTCAGCGAGATCAACCTCAACAAGCTCGATGGATTCAACAACCGGAGTCGACGGCAGCAAATTCTCCCACGGAGACACGATCACGTTTGGAAGCCTCAACTTCGTCCTCGACAAGCTCGGCAAACTCACCCTAGTTGACTCGGACTCGATCTGATGTACCGGGAAATCAGCCGACTCTACACCGGTCGGCCCACGTGACGCTGCAACAACCCTCGTCGACTTGCTACGGCGATCTTCCACTTGCCTAGGTCTCGGGACAACTCTCCCCTTCGGCGTTCGACTCGGACTGGGCCTTGAGCCGACCAGAGTCAGGCTAGGAAGGGGGGAGATTGTCAATCTCCCATGCAGACTCGGTGGCGCCGCGGACACCTACAATCTACAACCCACGCGGCAGACCCGATCCTCTACGGTCCAGTTCGGACATGGCCCAGAGCCGTTCGAGATTGGATCTAGGGAGGTTGAAGTCGGCATCACCCTGATGAACTACTCAGATTCTGACTCCAAGTCGGACAATAGTTCGAACACCAGTTCGGACACCGGTCTAGCAAGCTTCCTCCTTCACCGAGAAATCTTCATGGCTTCAACCCCCCCACAGGAGGTATGCCGACTACAAGAGCAGCAAGAAGAGGAGGCCCGCCGACTGTGACAACAGGAGGAGGCCGAACGTGAGGCTCACAACGACGAGTTACGTAGGGCTAGGCGAACCCCTCAGCAACAAATCCTCTAGACCAGAGTCGGCGACCACAATGTCTTCGTCATGCCACAACAGAACATCGTGGCCACTGCAACCCTGCTGGACACACTCCAGCTCGGGTCTTATCACTAGGCCACCTAGACTATAGCAAGGATCAAAGCCATGATTACAGCTACCACATGACAACAGCACCAGCAGTTGGGCGATACACTTATACCAACCAACCGGTTGGGTTCACTAGTAGCGGTCTCATCTGCATCAGCACGACGTCGGGTGGTTGGCTCAAGTCAGCCACATGCGGAGTCACGCCAAACATCTCTCGGCAACCTAAATAACAACAATCGGCGGCGTCCCCAGAATGATCGCTGGTTCAACCAAGATCTCCGAGGCCGTTTGCAATGTGATCTCCGCCAAGACATCAACGCTCGGCGCCACCAACACGAAGACGACGAGCGCCGCCGACTGAAGGACAAGTACGAGCGCTTCGGCCTCCACTACGAGCGGTTCCACTGCCATAGTCGGAGCTAGAGCCCTCACGCAGACGAAAGCGTACGTGCCTTCACCCAGGAGCTACAAGAGGTCGACTGGCCGTCAGGCTTCAAGCCTATAGGAATTGAAAAATACAACGGCAAGACCAATCCCGAGTCCTAGCTCACCGTATACACTCTGGCAATCCGAGCTACCGGAGGCGATCACAAAGCCATGGCTAACTACCTCCCGGTCGCCCTATCCGACTCGGTGAGGACATGGCTAAGAGGGCTCCCAAAACGATCAATCGGCTCCTGTGGGAAACACCGGGAACGCTTCATAGCCAATTTCCTAGGGACTTACGAAAGACCGTCTTTCGAGCACGATCTCTACCGCTGCTCCAGAGGATAAACGAGTCTCTTCGTGAGTTCATCAAAAGGTTTTCCGAGAAGCCCAACTCAATCCCAATGATCAAGGACGAGGTCATCATCGCCGCCTTCCGCAAGGGAGTCAAAGACGTTCATCGCCAAGTTCACTTGGAAGCCTCCATCCTCTGTCAGGGCTCTCTTCGATATGGCGAATAAGTACGCCGACTCGGCCGAGGCAGTCGCTGAGGCCTTCAACGAAAAGAAAGAGTCCCAACAGAAGGACCAAAAGGCCAAAGCCGACAACGAGCCAGCATAGAACAAATCCGGCAGCCGCAAGCGGAAGTCGGAAAACGTGGTGGCCAACGTGGAGCATACTCAGTCGTGACCCCCAAGGAACAATGAATACCAGATGGTGGTGAACGGGCCTTGCCCCTTTCATCCCAAGGGTAAACATGCAGCCAAGGACTGCTTCATGCTCAAGAAGTTTGCCTCCGAGTAGGCTTCAACATCTGGCGTCGACAAGGACAAAGACAAGCCAGATCTGGGCGCAGCTGACGATTATCAAGATCCCCAGGCTGAGCTCAACCATATCTTCGAAGGGTCATCTGCATACGAGTCCAAGAGGAAGCAGAAGCTAACAGCACGCGACGTCAACTCGGTCTCTACAGCAGACACCCCCAATATCTGCGCTGGTCAGAAACACCCATCACGTTTGATCGCGCAGACCATCCAGATCAGGATTCACACCTGGGACACTACCCACTCGTCCTAGACCCGGTCGTCACAAATATCAAGTTGAAGAAGGTCCTCATAGACGGAGGCAGCACGCTCAACATCCTCTTCACCAAGACTCTGGATGAAATGAAAATCTCTCATTCAGAACTGCGGCCAAGTACGGTGCCCTTCCACAGGATAATTCCCGACCTATCTTCAACACCCCTCGGGCAAATAACTTTGCTGATCACCTTTGGCACGCAGGATTACTTCCACACAGAAAATATTTGCTTCGAGGTCACCGACTTCGAGACTGCGTACCACACAATACTCGGACAGCCGGTGCTCGCCAAATTCATGGCAGTACCGCACTATATCTACATGGTGCTCAAGATGCCTGGGCCAGCCGAAGTTCTCTCCCTCCGTAGCGACGTCAAGCAAGCCTTCACCTACGACAAAAAGAGCTGCGAGTTGGCTCAGTCTCAAGAAGAAGTAGTCAAACGCGATAGCATTCAGCAAGCCGCCACAATAGAAGTAGAGAACGACCAAGTTCCGGCGAAAAAAGCAGCAAAGTCGGGAATTTCAACGGACTCTGACACGAAGAAGATCCCCTGGACCCTTCCGACCCCTCCAAGACTGCTCTAGTCGGGACCGGACTCGACCCCAAATAGGAATACACGCTCGTCACCTTCCTCCAGGCATGCTTGGGGTACCAAGGGAGGTGATCGAGCACGCCCTCAATGTCAAGATAGACGCCAAGCCAGTCAAGCAACGGCTATGGTGCTTCGCATAGGACCGTAAAGATGTTACTCGGGAGGCGATAACCAAGCTCCTCGCAGCCGGGTTCATCAAAGAGGTCTACCACCCGGATTGGCTAGCAAACCCAGTCCTGGTTCAGAAGAAGAACGGTAAATGGTGCATGTGCGTCGACTACACCGACTTGAACAAGGCATGCCCCAAAGATCCATTTGGTCTACCGAGAATAGATCAGGTGGTGGATTCAATTACGGGGTGCGAACTTCTCAGCTTTCTCAACTGTTACTCGGGATATCATCAAATCAGCCTTAAGGAGGAGGACTGCCTGAAGACTTCTTTCATCACGCCATTTGGAGCATACTACTACATCACCATGCCGTTCGGTTTGAAAAACGCTAGAGCAACGTATTAACAGCAATTCAGTGGTGTCTACACACTCAGATCGGGCGCAACATGGAGGCATATGTCAATGACGTGGTGATCAAGATAAAGTTCAAAGAAGACCTCATCGCTGATTTGGAGAAAACCATCCAATGTCTTCGAAGATTCAAGATGAAGTTGAATCCGGAAAAGGGCACCTTCGGCGTGCCATCCGGCAAGCAACTTGGCTTCATCGTATCGCATCGCGGCATCGAGGCCAATCCAGAGAAAATCAATGCAATCATGAACATGGCACCCCCGACAAGCCAGAAGTACGTCCAGAAGCTGACAGGCTGCATGGCAGCACTCAGCCGATTTATCTCCCGACTAGGCGAACGGGGCATGCCCTTCTTCAAATTACTAAAGAAAGCAGATAATTTTCAATGGACTCCCGAGGCCCAGCAAGCCTTCGAAGACTTCAAGAAATTTCTCACACCACCACCAGTGCTGGCGTCACCTATGCCCCAAGAGCCATTAATGTTATATCTGGTGGCAACCAGTCAGTAGTCAGCACGGTGCTGGTGCTCAAGCGATCCGAGCTAGGTCATATACAGAAAGTTCAACAGCCAATCTACTTCATCAGCAAGGTCCTTGCCGACTCCAAGATGAGATATCCGCAGGTCTAGAAGCTGCTCTATGGCCTACTCATCACTGTCCGGAAGTTGGTGCACTATTTCCAGTCGCATCAAGTCACGGTGGTCACATTGTATCCACTCGGCGACATCCTACACAACCGCGAGGCCACTGGCCGAACTAAATGGGCGCTCGAGTTGATGGCGTTCGACATCACCTTTTAGCCACGGACAACAATCAAATCACAAGCTCTAGCCGACTTTGTGGCCGAGTGGACAGAAGTTCAAACAACTACAACAACAAACAAGTTAGAGTACTAGATAATGTACTTCGACGGTTTCCTACGGATCGGCAGCGCCGGGGCCGGCGTCGTATTGACATTGCCCACCGGTGAAAAACTCAACTACGTTCTCTAGATCCACTTCCCGGCTTCCCACAACGCCGCCGAGTACGAGGCACTCATCCACGGGCTCCGTATTGCTGTATCACTCGGCATCTGCCGACTGATTGTGCGTGGAGACTCCCAACTTGTGGTCAACCAAGTCATGAAAGACTGGACATGCCTCAACGATACCATGGCGGCGTACCGTCAGGAGGTCAGAAAGCTGGAAAACAAGTTTGACGGGCTGGAGATAACTCATGTCTTACAACAATACAACGATGCTGCAAACGAACTGGCTAACATGGGATCCAAGAGAGAGGTGGTCCCGACCAGGATCTTTGTCGAGCAACTAATGGAGCCATCAGTCAAAAAGAAACCAGTGCCAGAACAGTCAGGAGATGAACCTACCCTGGCAACAAATGAAGTACTGATCATATCTCAAGATTGGCGGACTCCTGTTCTCAAATTCCTCATGAACAATGAACTCCCAGAAGATCGCATTGAAACCGAACAAAACAAACGTCAAAGCAAATGTTGCCTAGTAGTCGGAGAAGACCTGCATCAAAGAAGTGCATCCGGAGTCCTCATGTGCCGCGTCACACCCGACAAGGGCAAGCAGATTCTGTAGTCGATCCACTCGGGCATATGTGGCAGCCATGCCGCATCCAGGACGTTAGTCCGAAAGGCTTACAGGCAGGGATTTTTTAGCCAACAACTGTAACAGATGCTAAAGACATAGTTTGCACATGCGAGGGTTGTCGGTTCTATGCAAGACAAATAAATCTCCTAGCCCAAGAACTCCAAACCATCCCAATCTCTCGGCCCTTTGTAGTCTGGGGGCTTGACATGGTTGGGCCTTTCAAGAAAGCGCTAGGAGGGTTCACACACTTGTTCGTCGCAGTGGATAAATTCACGAAGTGGATTGAGGCAAAACCCGTTGCTACCATAACAGCGGCAAGAGCAAAGGACTTCATCATGAGTATATTATACCAATTCGGGGTTCCTAACCGCATCATAACGGACAACGGCACTCAGTTCACGGGCAGCGTATTTCAAGATTTATGTGACGACTTCGGCATCAAGATCTGCTATGCATCTGTGGCACACCCACGGAGCAATGGGCGGGTTGAGCATGCCAATGGCATGGTCTTACAAGGTATCAAGGCCAGGATATTCGACCGACTACAGCCATATGCAAGGTGGTGGGTACAAGAACTCCCATCTGTTCTCTGGTCTCTAAGAACCACGCTTAGTCAGGCAACAGGGCAATCCCCTTTCTTTCTGGTCTATGGTGCTGAGGCTGTGCTACCAACCGAGTAAGAGTTCGGCTCTTCGCGAGTTCGGGCTTACTCAGAAGACATATCCAATAATACCCGATTGGTCGAACTAGATCAGTTGGAGGAAGCTAGGGACATCGCAATAATCCAGTCGGCAAGGTTTCTTCAAGGCTTGCATCGTTATCACAATCACAATGTCCGTGGCCACGCCTTTTTGGTCGGGGATCTCGTCTTGAGAAAAATACAAACCACCAAAGACAGGCATAAACTATCCCCAATATGGGAAGGGCCGTTCATTATCGCCAAGGTTACACGGTAGGCTCGTACCGATTGAAGACCGAAGACGGCGCCCTAGTCAGCAACTCATGGAACATAGAACAACTACGTCCTTTCTATACCTGAGTCCTGTATTTTCTCTCATACATATGTATGAAGTTTTTCTCTGACTCACTACATCGCTTTTATTAAGTTCCTATAGATTAACTCGGCGTAGACTATATAGTTGGGCAAAGCTAATGATAACTAATTAAAACCAAGAACTCGGCAGCATTGTACACATATCTTACAAAAGATTTATATACACTGACTGCATGATGGATTGTTCTTACATTCCCAGGTCCTTGGTGATCGCCTCTGCAATCGGCCTCGCATGGGTGATCAACTCCAACACCTCCTCAGGTGTTGTCTCTTCGGCAAACCCTTCACCGATGGCCTCAAGATCCGCCCTGGGGTAGATTGACTTGGTCATCGCGAGGGTCTGGGCCACGCCGACGACAACACGCTCATCTGAGTACCTCTTCAGGATACTCGGGGCTCCGTTAAAGCTCGCCTGCACCTGGGAGACTGTGTTGGAGCTGGTTCCCACATGGTGAGGATCCATAATGTCAAGGAGCCCTTTCACGGACTCGGCAAGAATCTCCCATGACTCCTTGACGACTTTGATCTCCTCTGCAAAGGCTTGAAACTGGGTTTAGGCATTGGCTCTTGCAGCTGCTCAGATTCATTGGCAAGTATACTTGTTAGCCAAAAATGCAGTCGGAGTACCTAAAGGATTGGTTAAGATTGTTGTCAGAGGGAAGACTTACTTTCGTAGTCGGCTTCCACTTTGGCTTTGGCCTTCTCCAGTTCGGCCTTTTCTTTCTCGAGTTTGCCGTTGGCCCTCTTCAGTTCGGCCTTGTCTTTCTCGAGTTCGGCTTTGGCTTTCTCGGCTTCCTTCAGCTTGGCTTCCCCCTCTGTCTGGATCTTTAACTCAGCTTCGAGGGCTGTATATCAGAATAGTCAAGAACTCGAGATTACAGTCAAGACATAATGAGGCAGTCGGGAAACAACAAAGCTGGAGAAATGTATTTGGGATTTACTCGGGAAGACAAATATAGGAGACTTACTTCTGATCCTCTTGGCTAGAGCCCAATTCTCACCCCGGAGCTGGTCAACTGCTCTCCTCAGCCAAGTCTCCCTCTCCTGGCTAGACCGCTCCAAGTCGGCCTTCGAGGTCTGGAGCTGGCCCAATCATTGGAGCTGGGGGCGAGCTAGGACAAAACCTCATTTATCTTCTCTGAGCGGTCGACAATCTTCTGCTCAGGGTAAAACAGAGCAAAGCAGAGTTAAGCGGCGGAATACTAGAAATAAGGGAAATCGTCAGGAACTCAACATTGCAAGGCTCGCTACACACCTGGACCCCCCGGGATGCGGTGATTGCGGCACGAAGAAGAACTTCACGCTCCCTCTGCGCCGCCTCTTCATCGTGCTCGTAGCATTTCGCAGTTCCCTCGGGAGATACCCAGTGGAATGTTTTCAGGAACCTATGACGAGGGGCTTCAAGCCTAGGGAGATCCGTTCCCTTTGAAGACAACGATGACATAGACGGCGACATGGTCCTAGCCCCCGACTTGGCAGCTGATGGGGCTTCGGGGACTTGCTCGGGGGCTGGAGTAGCAGCTTCAGTATCTGCCCCTTGGTCAGCCAGCACTAGTGGCCCTGCTATCGGAACCGCCTCAGTCTCTACGGCTGGGGCGGTCGCCGGCTCGGCAGATGAGCTCACTAATGCTTGCTCGGCTGGGGCTGGCTTGACGACAGGAGCAGCTAGTGTGGTCTCCTTGAGATCGATATTGGCTCATTTCCTGCATAATGGATCAAACGTTAAGACACTACTATACTAAACAAGATTTTCAGAAGATTCAAAGTTATTTACCTCTTGGAGGTTTTGAACTTCCATCCAGGGGTTCCAGATGTCGGCAGTGGAGGGCTGCCGGTTGTTGGGCAGGATGGCGCGGTAATCGGCGGTGGCGTCTTTCTCCTAGCCGGCCCAGTTTCTGGTGGGATGCTCGGTGACGCCGCATTGTGGCTCATTCATGATCTTGTCCTTGGCGGTGTTGTCCTTGGGCTCGATGTTGCTGAGCCTGGTGGCGCCGGTCTCGGTCTTGAACTCGGTGGCTTGGGAGCTGTGCTGGCGGTGTCTTTAATCTTCAGGCTCCCGGCTGCAGCACTCGGCCTGCTAATTCTCTTCTTGCCCGGATCTTCGAATGGTTTCTTCCCCGCTCTCTTGGACTTGGGCTGGGCAGCGGAAGGACTCAACGGCCTTTTCTTTGATTTCATGGCCGACAAAGTTTGGGAGTCTTCATCAAATTCCTTACATTCCTGCAAGTGGTTCAACAGCATACATCACACATTGCAGAGCTATCCTGGATACACATCTACAAGTATTCATCACAGATGGACAGCAAGCTAACATCAGCAAGAGTTACCTCTAGACGAGGCCTTTTTTGCTATAAGCCGGCGTGGCACGCTCGACATCTTCTGTGTCAACCACCCCGCTGGCAAAATAATCAAGTAGGATGTCGGTCACCTTGTGCTTATCGGTCAGGTCAGGATATTCTCGGCTGGGATCATCTTTGCCCTTATAATCCCAGCCGAAGTGGCTCCTCAACTTTAGCGGCCTGATGTGATGAGTAAAGAAATGCCTGGCTACCCATGGACCAGTCAATCCGGAGCTCTTCAACTTGTCAATCTTATATATCAGCATATATACTTGGCCCATCTCCTCAAAACTTGGTACTGATGACCAGTTAGACTCAACCTCCGGAGGCAGACCAGTGAAAAGGGGTAGACGTGGTTCTGGATTTGAGCAATAAAACCACTCCCTATGCCAGCCTTTGAGGGAGGATTTCAAGGGGACATGGATATAAATCTTCTTCATCTCACTCCTGAGCTGGATACCGCCCCCCCCCCCAATCACTTGGACTTTGCGTTGGGAGGGCTGAGATTTGATGTGGAACAAATATCTAAACAGATTCAAATGGGGCTCCACACCCAAAAAACGCTCGCACAAAGTTGCAAAAATAGAGATTTGCATAATGGAGTTGGGGTTCAGATTTACTAGCTCTAGCCCATAGAAGGAAAGAAGCTGGCGCAAAAAATCCGAAGAAGGGAGAGACAGATCCCTATCGAAGAATGAGGCAAAAACTACAGTCTCATCACCTTGGGGCATCGGGATTGATTCCCCTTCAGCTAGACGCCAATTGATGACCTCACGGCTCTGCAATCTTAGCTGTCTCTCCAGATACTTTAGCTTAGTTGACCCGCAATCCGAAATCGGCCAAGACTCATCAGTCACCTCCGGGATTTCTGACGCTCTCAGCATGGCTCAAGGCAAGGAAATTTGGGAGAAATGCGATTGGAGGCTTGGAATGGACGCGGAGGAGTGGGATCGCCCGAGTTTCAAGTGGGAAGCACTAGCTATGGCAAACCCTAGCGAGGCGAGGTGCGAAATTTCGATGCAGAAGCTGGAAGACGAAACGATTGGTGGATTGGAAAAGATGAGGGAATCTTTTCTCTCTCTCCCCGCCTTTATAGAGCCTGTACTGATAAGTGGGCTTGGGCCTGCAAATTCGGTACTGGGCCACCAAGATATGAGTTTCTATAGTAGCACGCTCAATGTGGGCCGCTCGCTGGCTGTGTTAAAATCACAGTGCTAGTGCTACCAACAGGAACCGATTGGGTAATCAGATATGCTTCATGAAGGCCTAATTGCTGAACACATGTGTTCGGGTATCTGTATTATTCACCAAGTATTGAGAATATATCCTTATAAGGGTCACAAGTTGGTCTCCATTAAAATTGGGGATGCAGGTATCTCTCAAGTACACCTAACCACATATTGGATTAAAATCCATAAATTGGTACTCGGCTTACATGCTTAGCCAACAACTGCCATGAGCAAACATCTTTCCAGCCGACATGACGCTGAAGAGTCTAACTTCCGAGTAGTATACTACTCGGAAAAGACTATAAACAATTCTCCCAGCTGACATGAAGCTGAATAGTCTAATTCCCGAGTGACATACTACTCGGGAAAGACTAAAAAATATTTCTAGCGGATATGAAGCTGAAGAGTCTCATATACCAGTAGTATACTACTCGGGAAAGACTATAAGGTTAAAGATCATTGACTTTATGTTTAATTGTTTCACAATTAAGCATAAAGTCGGGGGGCTACACCTAATAGGTACGCCTATTCGGTGTACACTATTCATACTTCTACATGGAGCCCTTCATATCCTCGTTGCCAGCTAACATGAAGCAGGACTTGGGAAGAAGAAGCACTCGGACAAAGAGTACTCAGGAGCAATGCACTTGGGCAATCTTCACCATGGAGGATGAGCACTCGGCATCAGCTGTGACTTAACTATGAAGGTCTCAGGGGCTACTATGGAGGCCATGGGCCCCGGGTACCTCATGACAAGCATATGGGCCACTCGGACAGAGAATGGGCCTAGCCTTGTAATTAGAGATATGATGGAGCTCGGTAGACTTAGCCTTGTATGATAAGGAATATACAGTCCTAGTCAAGCAAGTTATATCTCTAAGAGGAGATCCCTTGGCCGGAGTCCGACTGGAACTCCTACATTGTAACCCCGTCCCCCAGTATATAAGAGGGGGCAGGGCGCCCCCTGAGGGCATGAGCAATCATACATCCTCAAAGGAAATACACCACAACTGGACGTAGGGTATTATCTCACATCGAGGGCCTGAACTAGTATAAATCCCTTGTGTTCCTTTGTAGTCCACCGAGTTTCGATCCGATGAGTAGCCCTATATTCATATTGCCGGTGTAAAACATCGACACGGGGATTCTCAACTCGTGGTCAACCAAATCATGAAAGGTTGTACATGTCTCGACGATAATATGGCGGCATATTGTTAGGAGGTCCAAAAGCTGGAAAACAAGTTTAATGGGCTGGAGATAACTCATGTATTACGACAATACAACGAAGCTGCAAACGAATTGGCCAACATGGGATCCAAATGAGAAGTGGTCCTGACTGGGATTTTTGTCGAGCAACTACTGGAGCCATCAATCAAGAAGAAACCAGTGCTTGAACAGTCGGGGGCTAAACCTACATCGGCAATAAATGAAGTGCTAATCATCTCTCAAGACTGGTGCACTCCAATTTTCAAATTCCTCTTGGATGACGAACTCCCAGAAGATCACAGTGAAGCCAAACCGATCAAACGTCGAAGCAAATGTTTCCTTGTAGTCGGAGAAGACCTATACTATCGAAGCGCATCTAGAGTCCTTATGCGTTGCGTCACACCCGAGGAGGGCAAGCAGATTCTGCAATCGATCCACTCAAGCATTTGTGGCAACCACATTGCATCCAGGACGTTAGTCAGAAAGGCTTATAGACAGGGTTTCTTCTGGCCGACTGCGGTAACAGATACTAAAGACATAGTTTGCACATGTGAGGGATGCCAATTCTATGCAAGGCAAACACATCTTCCAGCTCAAGAACTTCAAACAATTCCAATCTCTTGGCCCTTTGCAGTTTGGGGGCTTGACATGGTCGGGCCGTTCAAAAAAACGCCAGGAGGGTTCACATACTTGCTCGTCGCAGTGGATTCACAAAGTGGATTGAGGCAAACCCGTTGCTATCATAACAGCGGCACGAGTAAAGGACTTCATCATGAGTATTTTATACCGATTTGGAGTTCCTAACCGCATCATAACGGACAACGGTACTCAGTTCACTGGCAGAGTATTTCAAAATTTCTGTGACGACTTCGGCATCAAGATATGTTATGCTTCTGTGGCACACCCACGGAGTAATGGGCAGGTCAAGCGTGCTAATGGAATGGTCTTACAAGGAATCAAGGCTAGGGTGTTTCGACTGACTACAACCATACGCAGCGGCGGTGGGTACAAGAACTCCATCCTTTCTCTGGTCTCTAAGGACCATGGTTAGTCGGGCAACAGGGCAATCCCTTTTCTTCCTAGTCTGTTGTGCTGAGGCTATGTTACCAACCGAGTTGGAGTTTGGCTCTCCGCGAGTTCGGGCCCACTTAGAATACAAATTAAACGAAGACCGACTGGTCAAACTCGATCAGTTAGAGGAAGCAAGGGACATCGCAACTGTCCAGTCGGCAAGGTATCTTCAAGGCCTACATCGTTATCACAGTCGAAATGTTCGTGGCCGCGTCTTTTTGGTGGGAGATCTTGTCTTGAGATAAATACAAACCACCGAAGACAGGCATAAACTATCCCCTTTGTGGGAAGAGCCGTTCATTATCACTGAGGTGACACATCTGGGCGCCTACCGACTGAAGACTAAAGATGGTGCCCTTGTCACCAACTCATGGAATATAGAACAGCTACGTCCTTTCTATACCTGAGTCTTGTATTTCCTCTATACACATGTATAAAGTTTTTTCTCTGACTCACTACATCGCTTGTCCCAACAGAGTGGTGAGTCAGGGGCTGCATGTATTATGTGTCTTGTTAATAAAATTCGAGCTTGTTTTATCTAAGTTATGAAGTTCTACAATGATTATGTTAAGTTTGCCCGAGTATAGTTTTCAGAGGAGAACTTTTTCTTAAGTTCCCATCAATCTACTTGATGCAGACTACATAGTCAGGTAAAGCTGATGACGACTCAAAATAAACAAGAACTCAGTAGCATTTCACATATATTTACAAGTGCCTTTACAAAAGTTATATATACACCGATTGCATAATTGTTTTGTTCTTACATACCCAGGTCCTTGGCTATTGCCTCAGCCGTCGGCCTCGCCTTGCTGATCAGCTCCAACGCCTCTTCAAGGGTCGTCCCCTTGGCAAAACCCTCACCAATGGCCTCAATGTCTACCCTAGGGTATATTGACTTGGTCATGGCAAGAGTTTGGGCAACGCCGACTGCTACACGCTCATCCGAGTATTCCTTCAAGATACTCGGGGCTTTGTTTAGGCGTGCTTGCACCTAGGGGACGGTACTGGAGCTGGTCCCAAGAATGTGATGCTGCATGATGTCCAGGAGCCCTTTCGCGGATTCAACAAAAATTTCCTGTGACTCCTTGACAATCTTGATCTCCTCAGCGAAGGCGCTAAATTGAACCTAGGCGTTGGCTTTTGAAGCTGTTCAAATACATCAACAAAAACATTTGTTAGCTGAGACATGCAGTCAGAGCAACAAGCAGTTGAGTCATGATCATTGTCAAGTAGGAGACTTACTGGCATAGTCGGCCTCCACCTTAGCTTTGGCCTTCTCCACTTCGGCTTTGGACTTTTCTACTTCCTTCAGCTTGTTATCTTGTTTCTCCCTCTCCTGTGCCTAGGTTTTCAACTCGGCTTTGAGGGCTGCAACTCAAAATAGTCAAGAACTCAAGATTGTAGTCAAAGCTCAACAAGGCAGTCGGGAATCAACAACACTGAAGAAATACTACTTTGGATTCACTCAGGAAGATAACACAGAAGACTTACTTCTGATGTTTTCGGCTAGAGCCCAGTTTTCGTCCCTGAGCTTATCAACCGATCCCCTCAGCCATGTTTCCCTCTCTTGGCTAGTCTACTCCAGGTCGTCCTTGGCTACCTAGAGTTGGTTCAGTCGTTGGAGATGGGGGGCGAGCTCGGTCAGGACCTTATTTATCTTCTCTGAGTGATCGACGATCTTTTGCTCAAAACAAAACAAAGTAAGAAAGAGTCAAATGGTAGGGTACCAGATCAATAGAAACTGTCCAGAACTCAACATGGCAAGATTCACTACATACCTGGACTCCCCTGGACACGGCAATTATAGCACGCAGAAGAACTTCACACTCCCTCGATGCTGCTTGCTCGTCATGCTCGTAGCTCTCCGCGGCTCCCTCGAGTGTGACCCAATGAAAGGTTCTCGGGAGTGCGGAGGGGCTTTGAGACAGGGGAAGTCTCCTTCATCAGAAGACGACAACAATGTTGATGGCGATGGGGTTCTGGCTCCGAACTCGGCGGCTGTAGCGGCTTCAGTGATCTGCTCGGGGGCTGGAGCAGCAATTTTAGCACTCACTCCCTGGTTGGCCGGCACTAGTGGTCCTGTTGTCAGGACTACTTCAGCTTCTATAGCTGGGGGAGCCTCTGGCTCAGCAGATGAAATTATTGGTGCTGGCTCGGCTAGGGTCGGCTCGGTGGTAGGATCAGCTGGCGTAGTCCCCTTGAGATCTATGTCAACTCGTTTCCTGCACAATATATCAAATATCAAGACACTACCACATCGTTCAAGATTCTTAGAAGATTGAAGATTGTTTACCTCTTGGAAGTCTTGAACTTCCATGAGAGAGCTCCAGAAGTTGTCGGCAAGGGGCTTAATGGCTTGCTTGGCGGCAGAGAGCTACCGGCTGTTGGGCCAGTTGGCGGTGGCAACTTGGCTCTGGTCGGCTCTGTTCCTAGCGCAGCCAACTAGGGTGTGGAGGTACTCGGCGGTGCTGCCCTTGGGCTCGATGTTGCTGACCTTGAGCTTGGCAGTGTTGGCCTTGGGCTCGATGTTGCTGATCTCAAGCTTGGCGGCGCGGGCCTCGAGCTTGGAGACACCGGTTTTGGGCTTGGCGACCTGGAAGCTAAGTTGGCAGGGTCCTTGATCCTCAAGCTCCTCGGCGTTGCACTCGGCATGCTTTTCTTCTTCTTGCCTGGGTCTTCAATTGGTTTCTTCCCAGCCCTCTTGGAGCTAGGTTGGGCAGCAGAAAGGCTGGCTGGCCTTTTCTTTGTTTTGGTGACCGGCTGGTTCAGGGAGTCATCATCAAACTCCACACAGTCCTGCAAGTTATTCAACAACATACATCATGCATTGCAGAACTATCCAAGACAGATATCCACAGACATTCATCATAGATGGATAACAATGCAGTATCAGTCTTTCAAAATTACCTGTGGCCAAGGCCTGTTCTAGCTGTAGGGCGTGGGGGCGCATTCTATGTCCTCCGTCTCCACTACCCCGTTGACAAAGAAGCCGAGCAAGGTATCGATGACCTTGTTATTGTCAACTAAGTTAGGGTATTTGCGGCTAGGATCATCCTTGCCCTGGTACTCCCAGCCAAAGTGGCTCCATGCCTTCAGAGGCCTGGTGCGGCGGTTCAGGAAGCACCTCGCCACCCAAGGACTAGTCAGCCCCGAGCACTTCAGGAGGTCTATCTTCTCCATCAGCTGGTATACTTGACCCATTTCTTCATAAGTTGGCACTGAAGACCAACTGGGCAAAACTGTTGGTGGAGAACCGGTGAAAGGGGGCAGACAAGGTTAGAGATTAGAACAGTAGAACCATTCTCTATGCCAACCCTTGAGTGAGATTTTCAATGGGAAATTGAGATAAGCTTTCTTCATTTCGTTCCTCAGTTGGAGACCGGATCCCCCAATGACCGGGATCTTATTTTTCGATGGCTGGGGCTTGATATGGAACAACTACCGGAAAAGATTGAAATGGGGCTTAACCCCCAAAAAAGGCTTCGCATAAAGTGGCGAAGATGGAGATATGAAGGATAGAGTTGGGATTCAAGTTCACCAACTCTATTTGATAAAAAGAAAGAAGTTGGCGAAGAAAATCCGAAGAAGGAAGGGCAAGACCGCGATCGAAGAAAGAGGTGAAGATGACGGTCTCACTGGATATAGGCAATGGCATGGATTTCCCTTTGGCGGTGCACCAATGGATAACATCTTGACGCTGCAGACTGCTTCTCCAAGAGCTTCATCTTCAACGAACCACAGTCCCACATCGGCCAAACTCCGGCGGACATCTCTGGGATCTCAAAGGGGGCTCTTGGCATTGCTGGGAGTGAGAAGATTTGGGGGAAATACTTGTGGAAGCTTGGAATGGAAGCGGCGGAGCGGAATCGGGAGTCTCAAGTGGGGGACGCAAGATATAGCTAACCCTAGTGAGGCGGTGCACGAAATATTGGGCACGGAAGCTAGAAGACAAAACGATTGGCAGATTGGAGAAGATGAGGGAATCTTTTCTCTCTCTCCCCACTTTTATAGAGCCTGTGCTGATAAGTGGGCTTGGGCCGGCTAATTCAGTACTAGGCAACAAGATATGAGTTTCTAAATAGCATGCTCCATTGGGCCGACCGCTGGCTGTGTTAAAATAACAGTGCAGACGTTGTTTACAAAAACCGATTAAATAATCAGATATGCTTCATAAAAGCCTAATTGCTGGACACATGTATTCAGGTATCTGCATTATTTACCAGGTATTGAGGATACATCCTTATAAGGATCAACAGCTGGTCTCCATTAAAATTGGGGATGTAGGTATCTCTCAAGTACACCTAACCACAAATTGGGTTAAAATCCAAAAAGTGTTACTCGGCTTACATGCTTAGCCAATAATTGCCCTTAGCAAAAATTCTTCCAGCTGACATGATACTGAAGAGTCTAAATACCGTGTAGTATACTACTCGGGAAAGACTAAAATGTTAAAGATCTTTGACTTTATGTTTGATTGTTTCACAATTAAGCACAAAGTCGGGGGCTACACCTAATAGGTGCGCCTATTCAGTGCACACTATTTATACTTTTACATGAAGCCCTTCATAGCCTCGTTGCCAGCTAACATGAAGCAGGACTCGGGAGAAGAAGCACTTGGACAAAGAGTACTCGGGAGCAAGGCACTCGGGATTTCTTCACCGTGGAGGATGAGCACTCGGCTTGAGCTGTGACTCGACTATGAAGGTCTCGGGGGCTGCTGTGCAGGCCATGGGCCCCGGGTACCTCATGAGAATCATATGGGCCACTCGGACAGAAGATGGGGCCTAACCTTGTAATTTGGGATACAATAGGACAAGGCATATATTACCTTGCACGACAAGGAAAGGATATAGTCCTAGTCGGGCACGTTGTATGCCTAGAAGGAAATTCCTTGGTCGGAGTCTGACTGGAATTCCTACTTTGTAACCCTATCCCCCGGTATATAAGGGGAGGCAGGGCGCCCCTAGAGGGCGGATCAGAATCATAGCACAAATCTCACCAGAGAAACCTCAAAGGCAATACACCATAACTGGACGTAGGGTATTACCTCATCTCGAGGGCCTAAACCAGTATAAATTGTTTCGTGTTCCTTTGCAATCCATCAAGTTTAGGTCTCACGAGTAGCCCATATTATTATTGCCGATATAAAACATCAACAACTCATCACTGTCCGGAAGCCAGTGCATTATTTCCAAGGGCATCTGGTATCAGTCGTCACATCGTTTCCACTCGGAGATATTCTACATAACAGCAAAGCCACCGGTAGAATCGCTAAATGGGCACTGGACTTGATGGTGTTCGACATCTCTTTTCAACCACAGACAACAATCAAGTCTCAAGCACTCACCGACTTCATAGCCGAGTGGACAGAAGTTCAGTCGGCTGCATCTGCGGACAAACTTGAGTACTGGACAATGTACTTTGACGGTTCTCTACGGATCGGCGGAGCAGGGGCAGGTGTCATGCAGACATCACCCAACGGAGAAAAACTTAGATACATCCGTCAGATTCATTTTCTAGGATCTCACAACGTTGCCGAGTATGAAGCACTCATCCACGGGCTTTGTATCACCATATCACTCGGTATCTGATCTTTGGTTTTTTGCGGGGATTCACAACTCATGGTGAACCAAGTCATAAAAGATTGGTCATGCTTGGATGACAACATGACGGCATATTTCCACAAGGTATGCAAGCTGGAGAACAAGTTTGACGGACTGGAGATTATGCACGTTCTTCGCCAATACAATGAAGTTGCGGACGAGTTAGCCAACATGGGATCCAAACGTGAAGTGGTCCCAACTGGTGTCTTTGTCGAGCAATTACTGGAGCAATCAGTTAAGAGGAAGCCAAACCTTGTGCAATCGGGGGCTGACCTAGAACCCATGGAGGTCCTCATCGTTTCTCAAGACTCTCGGGCCCCAATTATGCAATTCCTATTGGAAGACGAGCTCCCTGAAGACCGCAATGAAGCCAAGCAAGTCAAGAGCCGGAGCAAGAGCTTTATCATAGTCAGGGAAGACCTATATGGTCGAAGTGCATCCAGAGTTTTCATGCGCTGCGTCACACCCGAGGAGGACAAGCAGATTCTGCAGTCGATCCACTCGGGCATCTATGGCAACCATGCTACATCAAGAACGTATGGAGAGGCTTAAAGACAAGGATTCTTCTGGCCGACTACGATTATTGACACTAAGACACTTGTTCGGACATGCGAGGGAGGCTAATTTTTCGCTCAGCAAACACATCTCCCAATACAAGAGTTGCAAACAATTTTGATATCCTAGCCCTTCGCAGTTTGGAGGCTTGACATGGTTGGGCCGTTCAAGAAAACACCAGGAGGGTTCACAAATGTTTTCATCGCAGTAGACTATAGTATTTGTGGACGTAGAAGTCATCTAGTACCAAGGTATTCGTCGATATGCGAACATAAAGTGGGACAAGAGATTATACTGGTTCAGGCCCTAGGGTTGGGTAATAGCCCTACTACAGTTTATATGTATTGGATGGGTTTTAACCAAGTACAAGGATCTATATAAATTATCTACCAAATCTACCAACTATGGACAATGGGATACAATAGTCGGGGGCTTGGCTGAAAGACTTCCCCTGGCTTGGCGCATTTGGACTTGTAGGCTTATGATTCAATGCCCTCCCCTTTTGAGAGGCGTTGTATTTATACCGATTGTGGAGGCCATGGGCCCCGGGGTACCCTCACAGAAGGCAAATGTAGCCACCCAAATAGGAGGTGGGTTGGCTCATGTAATTAAAGATAGAATAGAACTCGACTTTATGTTACCTTGCACGACAACGAAAGGGACAAAGTCCTAGCCGAATACACCTTGTACAGATAAAGGTTGTATCCGGTTGGATTTCCTACCTTGTAACCCTTGCCCCTCGACCTATACAAGGTAGGCAAGGAGCCCTCTCGAGGGAACAACTCATACACAAGCGAAAGCAATCCATCACAAACAGGATTAGGGTATTACCTCAAGCCGAGGGCCTAAACTTGTTTAAATCTTCTTGTCTTTTAAACCCATCCAGCTTTAGGTTTGACGTATAGGTCCTACATCTTTATTACCGATATACAACATCGATAGTTGGCGCACCAGGTAGGGAGAAGCGCCGAGATCATCTACACCAAGTTTGATAGATCCAATCTCCGACATCACCTTCGCTACCGGGCAGGCCTTTCTCTTCGGGAGCCTTGACTTTCTCACCGACGCCTTCGACATCCTTTCTCTTTCCGAGTCAGAGACAAACCGATCGGAGTAAGATCCGGTCAACCATGCGTCGGTTGGCCTCGGCAACGCTGCAGTAGTCTTCGACAACATGCTTAGGCGGAAACCTTGATCTACATGATTGGAGGCAACACACTCTTCTGGGGTTCAACTCGGATATGACCTTACACCAGTCGAGATCAGATCTAGGAGGGATGAGGTTGTCAACTCTCCACTTAGTTTCTCCAACACCGCAGCTGTCTTCCACACCATCCTCCAGCAACATCCTCGGTCCGACATCTCGGAGGCGACCCGATCTCTTAGAATGCAACTCGGATACAACCACATGCTAGTCGGAATTGGATCTAGGGAGGTCGGGGTCATCAACCCTTCAGTCCACTTCTCCGACTCCGATAACCATTCGGAGAGCAGTACGAGCAGTTTCTCACCTCCCTGAGAGGTGTTCATGGCATACAAAGGAAATTCAAGCCCTAGTCAAGAAGCCTGCCGATCGTGTGAGCACTAGGAAGAGGAGACCCGCCGACCACATGAGCAACAGGAGGAGGACTGACACCGACAAGCAGATCGGGACGCTCGCAACCATCAACTACGCGAAGCATCGCATCAAGCACAAATAGACATCCTCCAAATTAGGATAGGCAACCACGATGTGTATGTAACCCCACAACAGAACGTTGTGGCCGCAGCAACCCTACTTGACACGCTGTAGGAGAAAGACTGACCGCCACAGAAGAACAAGTGACAAGCTCAAGGGCTCATAAGTTCAAACGCAAGGATGGCACCTGTATTCCTAACTCGTAGAATACTGAACAGCTAATTCGCTTTTTATTTTTCTCCTTTTTGTGATTTTCTCGTTCGAGTGGTTTATTTCGTTCTCGACTTACTATTTAGTTGGTAATCCAACTTAGTAGTAAGTTGGGGGCTGCACTTAATAGGTGCACATTCTATTTTTTCTCTTAACGGTTGCGAAAGTACTTGAATAGCATGAATTATGATCCGTGAAGCTTTGCTTGATGAAGGACAAACTCAAGTCACCCAAAACACATGTCTGGGAAAGAGCTATGCGCTGACTCCCGGCGCTCAAGGGCTATGACTAGTCGGGCAGAGTGTTTATGTAATGAGTCAACTACTCGGGGAAATTAAAATCAATAAAAGCTCCGGCTGGTTTTCCTACCTTGTAACCCTCACCCCTCGACTTATATAAGATGAACAAGGAGCCCCCTCGAGGGAGCAACTCATATACAAGTGAAAGCAATCCATCACAAACATGATTAGGGTATTACCTCATGCCGAGGGCCTAAACCTATCTAAATCTTCTTGTCTTTTGAGTCCATCTAGTTTTAGGTCCGTGGTATAGCCCTTACATCTTTATTGCCGATATACAACATCAACACTGATAAGTGACCCCTTCTCTAAGTAAAACTCAGAGACTCCTGAATAGGACATGGACAGAGTAAACCTTGTCGTAACCGAGTCGGACTGTGGAGTCCTCCTCTATTCGGAATACGTTTCCTTCTCTGCCCGTGACTTTATCCATATCTAGGCTTCACCTTCCATATATTATTAGGTATACAGTATTTCTGGTGATGTATATCCATGTATACATGGTATGCCATATCTACTACACTGATAGCATCCATCTTTGAAGCACATGCTTGTTGCATACCTGGTAAGCCTAGGTGACCCATCTCTTGTAGGTAATACTATTAGTGTCACCAGGACACTGTCCAACTGCATCCACATGCTCTTTTGTTTGAGTTAGTATAGCGAACAAAGTGTCGGTGGAGGAGACATTAAGTGATAGTGTCCTTGGTAAAAAAAATTCATGTTTTCTCTATATATATGTTGTTTGATGTGCAGTTTTTACCTACACAGTGAGCAAATCCTACCAATAGTAGAAACCCAAGAATGCACATTGCAGTTGCCATTGTTCCAAGTGGTTGCCACATGAATATGAAACATGAATTTAGACAGAGTTAGTTACAATTAAAACAATGACAAATATATTTGTCCCACGCGTAAGGGCCAACAAGGTCATTTCACATTTGATGCCACCCATGATGTGGCACCCGGTTGGCATGAAGATTGTCGGTATACAAAATATGGCATACCCCAAGGAGTATGGAAAACACCAGTTTATACATAGAATACCTACATCTACACGTGAAGGACTCCCCTAAATGAGCGTAGCCTTCTGAATAGATAAGGAAAACAAGACCAACTTCGGACTAGTAGAGGCTTGATCAACTCGGACTGAACTACAACGAAGATTTTCAAGAATAGCACTATGAGTCCCTCATGGATACGAAGGGACCCAGGGGTATAAATACATATCCCCAAAAGGGGGACAAGTCGAATCAAGTCAACACAAGCCACAACAATCGAGCCATGCCAATATCAAGACCTAGATCCCCCAAGCCACAAGCTTCGAGAATCCTCGACGATCCATCTAACCACCATCTTGTTGGAATCCCCAACAAGACAACATATTATGTTTAGGATAGAGACATACACATTTGTATCTATACTTTTCCCCATATCAATACAAATATCGGCCACCTGGCTGACAGGAGTACAGTTGATTACTCTAAGGAGGCCCGAACCTATATAAAAATCACTCTTCGTTTGGCAGGAATCTCCTTCATGAGATACAGCACGCAAACATGACCTAGGTATATCAGTTTCTTATTGTCAAGATTTATATAACGACAAAGATCCCTCCAAAATGGCATGCGAGAGCACGGGTGTGGGGACCACATGAAAAATAATTCAAGATACTCGTAGGATGATATTTCGGAATGCGTCATCGAAGTCAGCGGCATAAAGATAATTCAACTACCACCCGCACCCCCTCCACTCCTGCTGCTTGCCACCGCTGCCCCTTTGTTTTGCTGCCATCAAGACCTTCAAAAATTGAACCTTATCATCATTGGGGTTCCGTTTTTGTAGTTTTTAGAAGTCCCTCCAGCCATCGTTGTCGCCTACCTGTCTATCGGCCCAAGTATGCCACCTGTGTGCCCCTTTTCCATCGCCACCCCCTCATTTTCATTGTAATAGGGATCTTAAAAAAAGTTGGATGCTACTGTCGTCGTTGGGGTTCTATTTTTGTAATTTTTAAAGTCACTCCAGCCGCCGTCTTACCCTCTGCTCTAGCCTGCCACCCCCAACTCTGTCACCCTTACAGTGTTATCCATTAGTATAAGATGTTAAAAATAGTGGGACGAGGTTTAAGGAATAGGTTGGATGGCAAAAAAAAAATTACATAGCATCCTAGATGGAAATTTAGGGAGTCAGATTTAGCAAGTTCCTTCGAGCATCTCCAATAACCTCTATATCCCACTCCCTGTTGTTATAATTTGGCAATTCTCTCCATAAACCAGCTCTAACAGCTTTTCTATCCAACACTGTAAATCTAAGAACTCCCTATAATATTTAGTTCAATCCTCCCCAAAGTAGGGAGGCCCCATTCCACTCCCTATTTTTATTCTTGTTTATCTTCTTTTATTTTGTTTGAATGTGCATTCTTCTTTTATTTTATTATTAAAAGTTGGTGCTGCATGATGAGTTATTGAATGATAAAAAAAATATAGGAGAGTGAAATATATGGGGTTATATTTGGGATGGATTACATAGCAAAGAAATAAAGGGATTTATTTTTTAAGGTAGCTCCTTATATAGAGATTTAAAGAGGTAGTTGGAGATACTTTTAGCACTATGACTCTTTTTTTTTGGAAAGATAGGATTGTAGGAGATCTATTATATTAATTTACATAGCTTAAAAAATAGACATCACTTTTACTCTGGATGTCTAGAAATTACTAAATAATTGGAGTAAAAAAAAGAAAGATTTCGACCATTGGGTTGTGGTCGATCTAATTATAACAGAAAAGGAGGGGAGGGGCGTCGGGGGGAAACGAGGGGTGAGGCGAGGAGCGCCGGGAAGGATAGGTGCCAGGAAGAGGAGGCAGCCAAGGAGGAGGGCCGCCGGGAGAATGTGGAACTGTGGCAGCGGCGGTGGCAGGCGGAAGGGCGGTGGCAAGGCAGGAGATGGGATGCACTGTGCGCGATAAAAGCCCACGGTGAAATTTCACCTGTGCCAAAAAAAAAGTGAAATAGGGGTTGGCTATAGAGCCCTCACGAATGGAGGCTGTGATCACAGAGGGATTTGGGGTGTTCCTATTTTGAGGACCATAGTAGAGACACTGGATCTCTTTTTTTTTTCTTTTCTTTAAAAACCCGTTTAGGGTCTTAGTTTAGGGCCTCGCTGAAAATGCTCTTAGGTATCACATCCGGTAAAATTACCGATAAAACTACTCATGAAGACTAAATAAACCAATATTGATGATTAAGAGATGTTGTTTCATGCTTTAGGGCCTATCTTTCCAACCGAGTATGAACTCGGCCGTCGTCGTTCGAGTTCGGAAAGGCAACACAGTTACAAGTACAATGGGGCCATCTGGCCATTGGCTGCCATCTCCTGCCGCCGCCGTCTGCGTCGGCGTCGGGAGACGCAGCACGGTTCGTCCAGTCAGCATCCCGTCCCTCCCTCCCTGCTGTGCTGCTGCTCCGAAATTCCAACGTCTTTTCCCTTTTCCAGCGTGCCCGCTTGCTTCCAAACAAAAAGGTCGGGAAGGCCAAAGAAAGAAAAACTAAGGAAACAAAACAAGAAAGCTGCGGGAAAGGGCGAGATATTACACACCCCCACAGAGAGAGGACAGAAAAAAAATCTCTCTCCTGTACATGCATATGCATGTATCGCGTCTGATTTCTTGTTCTCGTCGGGAGGCGTGAATGCCTTTCCGCAATTACCAAAAGGAGTTCGACAAAATAAAAAGGGCACTGGCAATTTCAGTATTGTAAACTGTAAAGGCACGTGAATTTTCGTTTCCGTAGGGGGTGGGGGGTTTTCAATTTCGGCAAATTAGGAAAAACGCCTGAACTAACAGGAAACGTAGTCCAAGAGTATTTGGAATTTTGGCTACTCCCTCCGTGGCTCCGTTCAAAAGAGAGTAAAATTTTAGTATTTAAAATTTTTCCTACAAAAAATATATTTTTAGCTTATGAAGAGTATAAGTACTAGCCAAGTGTACTGGCATTAGTACCTTCTGTCCATCAAAACAATAGTTTTTCGTAGGGCACTAAGATAATTTTATGGAAGTATTATTTTCACGAGGTCATTACTAGAATTGTGCTCTTTTTCTAACGGAGGTGTCCGCTGTTGGAAAAGAAACTTCGGTTTTTTTATCGTGTCATCTTGTGACTTCGAGGTGTACATTGTCCACACTAGGAGCGTGTCGAGCCTAAGTCTCGCGTGGCACATCGAAGGGGTATGGGTGAAGTGCACGTACTCCTATCATACCATGCGATTGGGCATCCACTTAGCCAAGTTTTTAGTTGTTCTTGTTTTAAATAATAAGAGGAGAGAAATAACTGGAAGAGTAAAGTATTGGGTTGGTCCTTAAACTTTCAAATGGGTCATTTAGGCCCCTATACTTTCAAAATATAAAATTAGCATCCTAAAATTGTCTGGTTTTGTCAAATTGGTCCCCGTACTCTTAAAATACAAGATTAGCATACTAAACCTGTTTTGGTGTCCATCATTAGTCCAAATGGTCGCTGACCCGCTCCACGCGCCGATGTGGAAGCAGAATGAATCTGGTGAGAGTTTCAACCGTAAATATACACATACTCCCTCAAAGACATGTGGTTGAAATAAGGACATAAAAATCAAATCCTTCTACCCCTCAAAGATATATGGTTGAAATGAGGACATAAAAAGCAAATCCTCATGCCCCCTCAAAGACATATGGTTGAAATAAGGACATAAAAATCAAATCCTTCAACCAAAATCCCAAGTTCACATCGTGTCCCCTGTTCTTCGCATGTGTATGTGTTGTGTTGACCAATATGTATGTTATATTTGCCAATGGTTGAAATTAGAGTAAAATGCATGATCAGTAACTTCTAAGGTGGTTTCATCTAGATACATAAACTTGTAAACTACATATTTACATTCCTAAACTTACTAAATACATCATTCCGGTCCAAAATCCAACGTGGCAAATCACATGGACACTGACATGGCACCTTCAATAATCCTACACCGGCTGACAAGTGCACTCACATAATTTCTTTTTTCTCCTTTTTCTTTTTCTTGACAACATCTGGGAAATTCAAGAAAAATGAAAAAAAGAGAAAGGGGCGAGCAGCTCGAGCTTCAGTGGCGAAGACAACCTCACCAGCATCTAGAGAGGAGGGAGCTCGTCGGCACGATGGAGCTCGCGTGCGAGGGCGGGGACAGGAGGAGAAGGGCATGAACGGGGAGCTTGCTAACTTGCAGAACCAAGGGGGTTCGGTGAGTAGGCGGGAGACCTTGTTGGCACCTGGATCCGGATGCCTGGATCCGCCGCCAGTGCCGCCCGATGCCATTCTTGTCTGTCGCCGCCCTTGATTCGGTCTTCGTCCGCCACCGCTTGTCTCAACCCCATTGTCCTAGGCCCGATGCCGGAGTCGACGCCTTCCACCAAGATCCAACAGCGCACGGCGATGAGCTCCAATTCGGCCTCCCTACGTGAGCCCGACAACTGGCTGAGGGCAAGCTCAAGCTCCGCTTTGGTCTCTCCGAGCCGCTGATGTTGCTCCCAGTTGCCACCGGTCTTGGAGGCGATGACGGTTGGTCATCATCCTCCTCGGACATGGGGACTCCGGTGGATAGTGGCGGCAAGGAGAGGAGCAGTGGAGGGAGGAAGGGAGGCGCCACCACTAGAACCGCCACCGATCCACCGAACGGAGAAGGGAGGAGAGAGGGAGTGTGGGGAGTGAAACAAAACGAAATAGAAAAAAGTGGATGGCCCCACTTGTCAGCATCCCTGTGGTATGCCACGTCGGATTTTTATGCTACGTCAGTGTCCATGTGTCATACCACATTGGATTTTGAATCAGAATGATACATTAAACAAGTTTAGAGGGGATGTAAAGATACAGTTTATAAGTTTATAGACCCAAATGAAACCTCTTCACAAGTTTAAAGACCGTTCATGCTATACTGACATTCTAGAAATGGTGTACTGAATCCAGAATGGCTTCATGTCAGCATGCCACGTCATGCCTAGAGCGGTTCGTAAACCGTTTGGATCAGCGATAGACAATAAAACAAGTTTTGAGTGCTATTTGTACATATTAAAGTACAAGGACCCAAGTGACACGGTCAAACAACTTTAGGTGTTAATTCTGTATTTTAAGAATACAAGGACCTAAATAACGTAGCCGAACAATTTTAAGGACTGGCCCTACGCTTTAAGATATCAGCTTATAACAAAAGGGTGTTCAGTGTTCATCAGAGAAAAAGAATCTCAATCGCAAGTCTTCAACTAAGGTCCCAATGCTATTGCAGTGAACAATTTTTTACATACAACTTAACAATGGAAGAGACTAATTCTAAAACAGAAAGTACTAGAGAAAAAACAGGACAAAAATTTGGAACCCAGGAGAACAATTCAGTTCAGTCCACATGCATGGATCCTATCGCCTATCGGGTATAGGACTAGTCTACCACCTCCCTTCCCGCCAATTTCATAGTTTAAATTTCTGCAAGCTGAACAGGCCATTCCAAGCACCTGGTCACTTGAATTGGAAACCAAAACCAGAGGTAAGCGACCACCTTCTCCTCGACGTCCGGGATCTCCACTGCTGCCCCGCCATCGCGGTGATGGCAACCGTAGCCTACTCGTTGCTGTCGAGGCTATGATCGAAGCGTCGTGGCTCACCGTCGTCTCTTTCGCCTTCATTAGTCAAGTCACTCGGAGCGGCCTCCTCTTCGCTGTCGCCACCGTGGTCCTCATCGTCGTCGTCGGCGGCGTAGAGGTTCAAGTCGAGGCTGAGATCGCCTCTCCGACGCTTGGGTTCACCTGAGAGCTGGCCCTCCTCCGACTTCCTCTTAAGATCACCGGATAGCAGCAGCTCATCCAGCCACACCCGCCGGATGCTCACCGCGTCGACGGTGGCATCCAGTCCGTCCACGGTCACCTCGCCGTCTACTCCTCCCTCGCTGCAGCGACCACTACTATCCTGGCACGTCGTCGCCGCCACCGAGTCCGGAAACAGGAGGCTCGATGTAGTATCAGCACCCTGTTCGTCGAGGCTTTCGCTTTGGCCATGATCGGCTGGTGTGCCAAATCTTAAGCGTAGCCCCGAAGAGCTTGAATTCAGCTCATTTTGCGCCTCGCCGCCACGGTTCACCGTTGACGTTGAACACCACCATGGCTTCGGTGAGGCAGTGGATGCCTGATCATTGTGGCTGTCTGAGTGAACACTCTGGCACAAGCTGCCCCATTTCCTCCTCAACTCCATCAGCTCATCCTGCAACCACAAGCGTAAAATCAACTCGATTATACCCTTGTTTTCGTCGATGGAGAGTCGGAAATCATCAATTTCAGGAGATTTCTTCCTAGGATTACCTTGTGTGATGTTTGGGGCTCGTTTGCCTGTGGCCAGCCGGGGAAATAGGTCAGAGCAAGGGTGGTGCCGTCTGCCTTCGCCCTCACCAGCGATGCTTCCTTCTCATAGCCGTCGGCGCACTCGGCGCAAAGGGCCAGCACGCCGTCGTCTCCTCCCAATACAAGATCCAACATGGGGATCTCGCCAACCTTGGTGATTTTCCCATCTTCTTCTGCCTCGTTGCTACACATGGAAACAGGAAGATAACATTAAGTTCCATTGCTCTCTGTTTCAGATGTCAGATGCTGAATCATATTAAGTTTCCTGTTGTGACGAAATTAAAGTGAGCATGGCACATATCCAAACCTCTTTTGATGACGGAAAGTACAAGCAAAAGGAACCAACAAACTACAAGGGTTCACCTACTACAATGGTGTACCAAAAATAAATGAACCAATGCTGTTTTTTTCACCATCAGAGATTCAGGCTTTCAGCTTTCCAGCCTTTTGTACAAGTAGAAACTGCATGGCTCAGAAACAAAGAACCTCCAAACAAGCTCCCAAGAACAAATAAGAATCATCCACACAAAGCCATCCTGTTCATACTTTATACAAATACTACTACTTCAAATCTTAAATTTTATGGTAAATCAGAAAGGTCATTAACCATTTCTCAAAACTATTCAAAACTTATATCTCGTGCAGCATACTCACTTGCTAAACTAAAAAAAAGAAATGTCATTAACCATGTAATGCAAGCATCAGACTGTGCCTGTCCAAACAGAGCACACAAATCCAAAGCAGAGCAGAGGATAACAGGTGACAGCAACACATCGGTAGGGCACAGTCACAGCAAGGCGAAAGGAAACAAAGCATATGAACGAACAGAGCGCACTGTCGAGCACCTTGGGGCTGGAGCAGGAGGGGCGCGGCGGCCGAGGGCCAGGCCGGTGCCGGCGTCGGCGGGGACGACCACGGGCTGCAGCGACCACGTCGCCTCCAGGAACGGGGCCCGGCGCCGCCGCTGCTGCTGGCACCGCATGTACGTCTGGTAGCTCGCGGCCGCCACAAGCCAGGCGCGCCCGCCCGACGCGGCGCGGAGCTCGGCCAGCAGGCGTGCCATCTCGGTGATCATGTGGTCCTCGGGGGCGGAGTACTCCGCGAGGGCGTGGTGGTGGTCGTCTTCAATGGCCCAGCGCATGTCACCGACGTAGATGACCAGGCCGGCTGCTTTGGCGTCGGCGATGGAATTCGCGGTCCGGCGTAGCTCGGCCACCTGAGCGTCGACGTCGCCGCGGGTCATGAGACGGAGATGGAGGCAGGAGAGGTGGAGCCTGAGGACATGCGCGCCGCGCAGCTCGTCCGGGACGTCGCCCGTCTCCAGCCGCCTCATGAGCTCAGCGACCGATGCCTCGGCGACGGACACCGAGTCGCCGATGACGACGGGGTTGGTTTTTGGCCCCTGCTTCCGCACCATCACATCCATGATCGCCCTGACGTCCTCCTTGCACGACGAACTGGTGCCAGGATGGTGCAAGAACTGCGCCGGCGACGACGCGCCGCCGCCGCCGCTGGCGTGCGCATCGAAGTCATTGTACTGCGGCTCCACGGAGAAGAGAGGCGACAGGCACGTGGCAGGGGAGGAAGACGAGTAACAGATGTGGTGGCCGAGGCTCGGGAGCCTGGCGCTCTCCTCCTCGAGGCTGCTCTTCACGGCGGCGCTCGAGAAGCCGGCCTCCCGCATGACCCGACTCACGCTGGGGTCGTCAAGGATGGAGATGATGAGCTGGTCCAGCTCCACCTTGATCGCAAGAGGAGGCTGCTGCTGCTGCGAGTACAGCTGCTGCGTTTGTAGCGCGGGTGGCGGCTGCAGGCTCTGCAGCTCGATGCAGCCGCGCCGCTGGTTTGCCTGCGCGCGCTTGAGCGCGGCCATGAGCGCGTTGGACAGCGTCGGGTCGGGCTGGACGAGGGACGACGACGACGACGGCGCAGCGGAGCCCGCCGAATTAGACGACGTCGGCGAGCACAGCCGCCCGCCGTCGGCCATTGCATTGGTGGTGGGGAGCCGGTTGAGCGCAACGTTGTAGCAGAGCTCCAGCGCCCTGCACTGGAGAGGGTGCGACGCCGCGGCGGGCGCGCAGGCGGCCACGGCTGGGTGCGCCCTGACGCAGGCGCGCCTGAGGAGGCCGTAGGCGCAGCACGACGGCCCGTCCCCGGAGCAAGCGAACGGAGGCGGGTCGGACGGCGACGAGGACGACGAGGATGAGCTCCTCAGCAGCGTGAACGCCACGTGCAGCGGCGTGAGCTGCGCGTGGCTGCGGCGGCGCGCCAGCGCCAGGGCCAGCTTGAGCACCGCCGCCGCGTCGGCGGACAGCGCCTGGTGCACCGTGTAGCCCCCCGCGCGCATGGCCCCCCGGCCGCCTCACCCTTGCTACTGCTATGCTAGTCACTCACAGGCACAGTGGTGTGTGCAGTGCAGGGGAGGGAGAGCTTGCTGGAATGCTGGCTGCTGCTGCTTCGCCAGTTCACCTTTGGTAGGTTAGCTTTGTGTGTGCACGGTAGAGCAGTAGTAGTAGTAACAAAATTTTAGGGCTTTATAGAATGAGTACACTAGAATGGGAAAGTAGAGTGGTTTTCACAGGTCAGGCTTTATCCCTGTCATGTTCTTTTACTCCCTCCTTTGTGTGGCTTTTGTAGCTCCTCTCTGCAGCTAGAGAGGGGTTGGGATTAGTTTTGTCTCTTTTCTACTGCTACTACTATTGCTGCTGCTGCTGCTGCTGCTGCTGCACCTCTTTTCTTTCTGCTGCCCTAGTGGCCTGCCAATCTGAATGCCATGCCAGTATGCAACCTTTCTTTGTCTGTTCCTTTCTCATTCTTTTCCGTCCACTTTGCCTTTGGTTTTTCGTCAGTATCAGGCATCTTTCCCTTTCCACCCTGCAGATGGTGCAGGTAGCTAGCTAGAAACTGTGACAATATGGTGCTAAAGGTTCATTTTCGCTTGTGGGCATCGCCCAGACGCCCACCGTTGAGCCAACCACACGCTAACCAATTGCAAGGCAGCAATGCATGCACAGCAAGCCGCGCTAACCCGCCCCCAACCGGAGCAGCGGGCGCGGCGGAGTCACGAGGAGCGCCATCGCATGCCCTGCCATGGCGTGTATATGCGCGAGCTGATGGACAAGCACACCACACCAGGCGGGGGAATACCCCCCTGTCATTCCATTCCATTCCATCGTTGTTTCTCCATGGACCGGCACGCCGCCGTACGCGGTTGTGGCGCTGTGCCATGCAGGCATGCAGCCAGCAGCAGCAGCGGCAAAGGCGACCTTTTGATCCTTGGGACTCCGTGCATGTCAAGCACAGTGATGAGAATGTGAGACGAGACGGAGATGCTGCTGCGAGGCAGGCACAAGCAGCGCGATGTGTTGGCTGGCCGGTGGCGCCCACTGGCCCTGAGGCGGAGGAATTCGAGGAGTGCAAAGGCTAGGGTGGTCGATCTTTTTCCTCGGAGTCCGGGGAGGCGTTACTTCGCTATCTCTCCGCCTGTGCGACCGCCTTTCTTTGACTACTCACCCAAAACAAAAGGCAGCCCCCGCCGACCGCCCGCGTGCCGTTCCCTCACAGACGCAGTGGATTTTACAACAAGGCAGGCTTTGCCGAAACCGGTCAAAGTTAAAAAAAAATCAAATTGGATTTTATATTTTTGATAAAATTTGGTTGAATTTCACCGATAGCTGATAGTTTTTAAATGGTTTTCATGAAAACTGGAGGTACCGCTCAGATGCGATTTAGAAAAGCGGTCTGGTTTTATCAACCATGCAAAGGAGGTCCCT
Source organism: Oryza meyeriana var. granulata (assembly GCA_003991445.1). Taxonomy (NCBI): domain Eukaryota; kingdom Viridiplantae; phylum Streptophyta; class Magnoliopsida; order Poales; family Poaceae; genus Oryza; species Oryza meyeriana. Next base: position 13,804 of record RYFJ01000419.1, on the reverse strand, counting down.
CCTCGCATAGGACGTTGCGGCTCCCGTCGTAAGCTGATGCAATGTGACATTACAGCTCAACGGTGGTGGCAAGGTGGCAGGACGAACTGGTTGGCCAGCGTGGGAGGTGTCGCCGGTAATTCCCATGCATTCGTAGCACGGACGACGGATTTTGTGGTGGAGGTTTCAGGGTACCCAAGTTGGCGTGGAAGTCCTCGTGTGGGCCCTATATGATAGGTGGAAGTGCCGGCTGGCTTTGGCTAGGCCTGGCTTGGTTTGCCTTGGCTGGTTTACGGTATGGGCCAAGGTCAGTCATGATGGGGCTGGGTGTAACACCCTGAAATTATCCCTATATAAAATATTGTGCAAAAAGGAATTTTCAGAAATGGAATTAAAAGTCTCAATGAGTGAAAAGAATAAAATTTGAAAAAAAATCTGAGGTAAAATGGGCTGGAAAATAATTTTATAAAATTCTTTGCTTAATTATTTAATTTCTGGAATTTTCTGGGAATTAATTGATTAGGGGAAGTAATTTCGGCAAAATAAATAAGCTCACGGCAGTGAAATAAAAAGAGAAAGGTTTTTAAAATCCCCTTCGCAGCCGCTGGGCCAGATCTCGGCCCGTTGCTGTGCTCAGCCTTCCTCTCCCGTGCCCCTGCCGTGCCCGTGCCCCTGCAGTGCCCGTGCCCGTGCCCCTGCCGTGCCCGTGCCTGTGCCCCTGCCGTGCCCGTGCCCGTGCCCCTGCAGTGCCCGCGCCCGCGCCCGCCTGTCGGGGTCGTCGTCGTCTTCCTCGCGCCCGAAGGCGTTGTAGCATCCGAGCGCCGCCGCCGCGAATCTCGCCGAATCCGTTTGCCTCGGACCCGTTCTCTCCAAATCGGTTGAGGGAAAACCGAGTCCTTATCCGCCTCTACCTAATCCCCAGGAAACCGGAGCTGAATCGTGCGTGGAACGGAGCCCCGAAGCCTCCCGAGTCGGTCTCTTCTCTCTCCCTCGTCGCCGCCGCAAAACCCGTCGAGCCCGAGCCGGAGTCCGCCCCTCTTTGCCTTAAATAGTGAGCCTGGAACCCCTAGGGTCGTTTTCGCCCTTTAGATCGAGCTCGAGCCAGCCCTAGCCGCCTCCCCGTGCCTTGCGCTTGTTCCGCCGCCGTCGCCTCAGCCGCCGTCGGAGTTCGCCGCCGCCTCGGTTAGGTTCGCCGGGTCCCGCCGAAGCCAGGCCGCAGCCTCGTAGCCCTCGGGAACCGCCGGAACGCCATCGTCGACGAAGACCCGAAGCCCGCCGCCGCCTCAAGCTCGCCGCCGGCTGTCTCCATCGCCGTTCTTCGCCGTCTCGCCTTCGGTAACGATCGCCTCGACCCCCTTTATCCTTTCCCGCTCTCCCCGTGTGTCGCCGCCGTCGCTGTAGCCGTCGACCATCGGGTTTAGCGTCGCCGCCGTCGCTGTAGTTGTCGCCGTGGTCGCCGTGTGTGCGCCAGCTCGTCGCCACCTCAGCGCCGTAGCCGAACCGTAGCCGACCCGACCGGGATCGATGCCGGCCGATGGATCTCCTCGGTTAGATCCCATCCGTCCGATCCAAACCCTAGAGAGCCCAGCCCCTCGTGGACCTCGGTGGACTCGGTTCACCATGGACCCGATGCCTCCCTCGCTCTGACAGTGGACCCCACTGGTCAGCCGAGAGTCCCCTCTCTCCTGTGACGTCTTAAATACCTTTTTCGGAATAAAATTAATTCAATGATGACACAATAAATCAGTTAATTCTGTTGCATAGGCTATAAAGGGTTAAAACTTCTAAAGATCATAACTAATTCATACGAACTCGGTTTGAGGTCGTTCAAGTCTCTAATTTCTCTAAAAATCATGAACTACCCATTAAAAATATAACAATGTACTGTTCATGTGTGTTGATGTACTGTTTTTGCCATTTTGTTATTTGCCTATAGCTACCGACGCTCAGGAAGAGGCGCAGTTTGTAGAAGCAGGTGTCGAAGACTGTGTGGAGCTGCAAGGCAAGTCACACAGATTCCTCTTTCTCATTGAACATATTGTTCCTATGATTAAAGCTATGTTTTCTTTCAACGCTGCATTTATTTTGGAATGTCATCGGGACAGGAAAACCCTAACCTTGGTTATAGCCCTTTTGAATTGATTACTTGACCTTGTACCTATGGGATAATCTTGACTAGCTACCTTTATTTACTGGTTAGCTAGAATAACTCTAGGACTCTGCTTAGCCATGCCTAGCAATTAATAGAATAACTTATGGGTCATCATAATGATTTCTATACTATTATTCAGTCACAAGGAATGATGATCCCTTTACGACGTGGTCGTATAAGGACAATTTAATGGTTCACTAAAACTTGACTAAAAGGGTGGGTTGCGAGCACCATGGTTGGTGTTGTTGCTAGCGGTGCTCGTGACAGTTAAGGACCGGTTCGCGGACTACTTGTTGCGAAGCAACACTCGTGCTAACCACAAGCCAGCATGGGTAATGGTAGGATCCAATGTGTAGTACGTCCAACCGGGGTCCACCATGGTGTGTTGTGGCTGTGTCAATAAGACCACCATGGCTGCGTCAATAAGTCCATGTTTTGGGCGTTGGATCGTTTCCCAGACTCAGAACCCGATCAGTTCTGGCCGGAAACTGGTGGTCCAGCGGGTGGCTTCCTTGTTGTGCGGGTTACATAGAGGATCTTATCGCAATTCCTTACCGAGATACCGTGGTGGTATCAAGGGGCACAGTGATGTGTTGTGGAGTTGTCTCTTGTGGGTAAATTGGTACATCTCTGGCCAGAGTAAAACTGTTCGAATAGCCGTGCCCACGGTTAAGGGCGGCCTAGCAATGTTTTCTGTGATTAGTCCCACACTACTTAAATTTAATGGTTGAACAGTGGAACATGTGTAGCTCCAGGTTGGAGTGGTTGGGCCTATACCGTTTTGGTGAGCGGTATAGCGTTGATTAATCCTATTATTTAAGTACCGTTTTATTACTCTCTCAAATGTTTTATTAAATGCTTTTATGCAATTATGAGCCATACTATGCCCTCCTTTGTTATCCCGTGCACTTGCATATTTGCTGTGTGGCTTGCGGAGTATGTCATATGCTCACCTTGCAATCAACAATCATTCAGAGGAGGACTACAGCGAAGAGGACTATTTGGAGGACTAAGAGGGAGCCCAGTCAAGTGCGTGGAGTGGGAATCGTCACGCTGTTGTTTATTTATCCGCTGTTAGAACTTTATTATTTGAGAGGTACCATTCACCTCTGTAATAAATGCTTACGCTATGTAAACAATTACTTTGACTATCAATTTTGTCATGTGTGCCTCGGTTGATTCCTGGACGAGGATTTACACACAATAAAACTCCAGAATTTTGGATGGAAATTCTGGGCGTGACAAGTTGGTATCAGAGCCACCTTGACTGTAGGAAAAGCCCCTTGGTACCCTAAGAGCCCTCTGAAAAAAAAAAAATTTTAAATTAGAACTATTCTTCCCCCTTCATTCCTTTGTTTTGGATAAACTTTGTTTTGCTAATTTTGTCAAATCCCTATATCTTTCTTTTATACTTTGTAGATGGCCAACCGAGAGCCAGTACATCTGTTCGGAGTGGGTGGATTCGTCAAGGAGTTACGAGATATGGCCTTCGCCATAGGGTACAATCTAGCCCCAGAATACAGACAAGTCACTCACAACCCTAATGAAGAGAAGTGCCGCGTCCGCCTCACGATTTCCAGTGAGCGAGAAGGAGTCCCATCCATGATCTTTGGAGCTGGAGGAAGAAATTATGAGCATGCCTGTCAAGAAGTAGCTTTGGTGGCCATTGGAGAACTTCGTCAGCGTTTTGCCGTCCGGTTGCGGAATACAGCATATCGGTATCATCCGGCAAGAACCCACGATGATGAGTACAGCAGTTATCAAGACCCCGGAGCAGAGAACAGTGCAGCCACTCAACGACTGGTAAGGATGTTGAGTGCCATGGATGATGTTCATGCAGAGGTGGTAATTGCAGCTCATGACCGGGAGAATGAGAATCGCACCAAGATCTGCAGGCTACAAAACCAAGTGGATCGGTTGAAGCAAGAGTTGGCCTTAGCCAAAGGAGAAGCACCCCCTGGAGGAGCTAGGATTCGCACTACTGCAAGGAAGAGAGTTCGTCTTCCACCTCGGATTCAGTTGGCGCCAAGGACCCGTGTACTCAATGACCAAGTCTTGTTACGGGTAGTTCCACCAGTAGCACACGCCGATGATGCAGACGACGACTCAGAGGAGTCAGAAGCCAGCACACCTTCGGAGGGATCGGAGGACAGTGGAGCTCGCACCCCCTCTGAAGTGGAGTGGGGATCAACTCAAGACGATGAAGCAGAACCTGAGCACAACGAGAATGCTGGGAGGAATCTTTCGCCCCGATGAGAAGTCTTGGTGTCACCTTAGCATCAGTTACCCTAGATCGTTGTGTTAGCAGTTGTGTGATTAGGAAATGCTTGTGTGTGTGGGGATTAGTCAGCAGTTATGTCAGGGTGTGGTGATGTAACTGTTTATATTAGGAGTTTCTTGGTGGTGTGTGTTTAAACTAGACAAATGTTAATCACTCAGTTCAGAACAATAAAGTGAAAGTTTAAGTAATATGAAATCTGTCTCAAGGACGTTTCCCTTTCTTCTCGTCTTTGCTCTGCAGATGGTGAACACACGTAACGGCGGTAATCATGATGGAAACGGTGGGGACAACAACCGTAGAGGAGTGCCCAACGGACCGCCACAGCAGAATGACAACCTGACCATAGCCCAAGTCTTGGCTAACCAGACACATCTGATGAACATGATGTTCCAGCAGATGCAACAACAACAGAACCAAGCACCACAGCAGGCGCCTCCTCCTCCGCCTCAAAACAAGCTTGCGGAATTTCTGCGAGTGAGACCTCCTACGTTCTCTAGCACAACTAATCCTGTGGAAGCAGGGGATTGGTTGCATGCTATTGAAAAGAAGTTGGACCTTTTACAATGCACAGATCAAGAGAATGTCTCTTTTGCCTCGCACCAGCTTCACGGCCCAGCTTCTGAGTGGTGGGACCACTTTAGGACCAACAGAGCGGATGGACAGCCGATCACTTGGGCTGAGTTCGCAGCTGCTTTCAAGAAGACGCATATTCCTGCGGGAGTAGTGGCGTTGAAGAAGCGGGAGTTTCGAGAATTGAAGCAAGGGAATCGGTCGGTGACTGAGTTCCTTTATGAGTTCAACCGGCTTGCCCGTTATGCGCCGGAAGATGTTAGAACTGATGACGACCGACAGGAGAAGTTTCTGAACGGACTGAATGATGAGCTTTCAGTTCAACTACTCTCTAGTGACTATGCAGATTTTCAGAAACTGGTGGACAAAGCCATCCGCCAGGAGGACAAGCATCACAGGATGGAGCAAAAGAAGCGCAGGATGGCAAGCTTCCGGTCACAACAATCCTCTAGTCAGAGGCCGCGTATTGTGGGACCACCGCAGACTCAACAGGGAGGATCTTCATCGGCACCTCGTTTGCAGCGCCAGGTCTACCCCAACACCACTGGTGGCAACACTGGAGTAAACCGTCCTTCCCCTCGGCCAGCCCTGGTCACAGCAACTAACCAGCCAACCAAGAAGGAAGTTGGTGGGAAACAGTTGACCTGTTACAACTGTGGAGACTCAGGGCATTTCTCCAATCAGTGCCCTAAACCCAAACGCGCCAGGCAAGCAGCGCCAGGACAGAATCCCATGGGCGTGGGTAAAGCTCGGGTAAACCACGTCACCGCAGAGGAAGCTCAAGCCGCGCCAGACGTCATCTTGGGTATGTTCCTTGTTAACTCTGTACCTGCTACAGTGTTATTTGATTCTGGTGCTACCCATTCCTTTATGTCAGTAAGATTTGCTAATGAACATGGGATACCTATTGAAAAGATGAGGAATACCATGGTAGTAAATACTCCGGGTAGCCGGATGCCCGCCAACCGTTGCAGTCCATCTGTAACTATAGAAATTCTGGGAGTGTCTTTCCTAGCTTATCTGTTCCTGATAGAATCCAGAGATATTGATGTCATCCTAGGGATGAATTGGTTAACTCGGCACCACGGAATTATAGATTGTGCCACAAGGACCGTAACCTTAACTTCTGACCTGGGAAGGAAAGTGATCTTTCGTGTCCTCAATACATCATCTCCTCCAACCTCTTTGAACCAGGCAATCCTAACCGAAATCCCTGTAGTACGGGATTACCCAGATGTTTTTCCGGATGATCTACCGGGAATGCCACCTAAAAGAGAAATTGAGTTCAGAATAGACCTAGCCCCAGGCACTGCCCCTATCCACAAGAGACCATATAGGATGGGAGCTAATGAGTTGGCAGAAGTGAAAAAGCAAGTTGAAGAGTTGCTGGCCAAAGGCTACATCAGACCAAGCACGTCGCCTTGGGGAGCGCCGGTTATCTTCGTGGAGAAGAAAGATGGAACTCAACGGATGTGTGTGGATTACCGTGCACTCAATGAAGTCACTATCAAGAATAAGTACCCTCTACCACGGATTGATGATCTGTTTGATCAGTTAGAAGGAGCCACAGTGTTCTCCAAGATAGATCTTCGTTCAGGTTATCATCAGTTAAGGATTCGGGAAGAAGATATTCCCAAAACAGCTTTTACTACTCGGTATGGGTTATTTGAATGCACAGTTATGTCTTTTGGATTAACTAATGCCCCTGCATTCTTCATGAACTTGATGAATAAGGTATTTATGGAATACTTGGATAAGTTTGTGGTGGTTTTCATAGATGATATCCTTGTCTATTCCAAGACCAAAGAAGAGCATGAGCAGCACCTTCGCATCATTTTGGAGACCCTTCGGCAGCACCAGTTGTATGCCAAGTTGAGCAAGTGTGAGTTTTGGCTTCCGGAGGTGCAGTTTCTTGGACATGTCGTCACTGCAGGAGGGATTGCGGTAGACCCAACTAATGTTGAGTCAGTAACCAAGTGGAAGCAGCCGCAAACGGTTTTGGAAGTTCGAAGTTTCTTAGGATTGGCGGGATATTACCGTCGATTCATAGAAAATTTTTCCAAGATCGCGAAGCCCATGACTCGTTTGCTTCAGAAGGATGTAAGATTTTTATGGACCCCAGAGTGTGAGCAAAGTTTTCAAGAGTTGAAGCAGAAGCTTGTAACTGCACCTGTGTTGATCATGCCAGATCCCAAGAAAGGATTTCAAGTTTACTGTGATGCATCTCGGCAAGGTTTGGGATGTGTGTTAATGCAAGAAGGGAAGGTGGTGGCATATGCCTCACGGCAGCTACGGCCTCATGAGAATAACTATCCTACCCATGATCTGGAATTAGCAGCGGTAGTGCATGCCTTGAAGATTTGGAGACATTACCTCATAGGTAATAGTAATGAAGTTTTTACAGACCATAAAAGTTTGAAGTATATTTTTACCCAGCCAGATTTGAACTTAAGGCAACGCCGATGGTTGGAGTTGATCAAGGACTACGACGTCAAGATACATTATCATCCAGGGAAAGCTAATGTAGTGGCAGATGCCCTCAGTCGGAAAAGCTACTGCAACGCCATGGAAAGTCAGCAGCTATCGTTGGAGTTATGTGAAGATTTTGGACGGTTGAATCTGAGTATAGTCAGCCAAGGATTTGTGGCAGCCTTGGAAGCACGACCTACCTTGGTAGATCAGGTTCGAGAAGTGCAGAAAGATGATGCAGACATTTTGGAAATCAAGAAGAACATGAAGAAAGGGAAAGCCATTGGATTCTCGGAGGATGAACAAGGTACCGTGTGGTTCGGAGAGCGAATCTGTGTGCCGGACAAGGAGGAATTGAAGAAGCTGATCTTAGATGAAGCTCACGGAACACAGTATTCCATTCACCCTGGCAGCACCAAAATGTATCAAGATCTGAAGGAGAAATTTTGGTGGTCTAGTATGCGGAGAGAGATAGCAGAATATGTGGCTGTTTGTGATGTATGCCAGCGTGTAAAGGCTGAGCATCAGAAGCCAGCAGGATTGTTACAACCCCTTAAGGTCCCTGAATGGAAGTGGGAAGAAGTAGGAATGGATTTCATCACCGGATTGCCGAGGACCGCATCGGGATTTGATTCCATATGGGTCGTGGTGGACAGACTTACAAAGGTAGCCCACTTCATACCGGTCAAGACCACTTATTCCGGTAATAAGTTGGCAGAGTTGTATATCGCCAGAATCGTATGTTTGCATGGAGTGCCACGCAAGATTGTGTCAAACAGAGGAAGTCAGTTTACCTCTAAGTTTTGGCAGCGACTGCAAGAAGAGATGGGTACTCGATTAAACTTCAGTACTGCTTATCACCCGCAGACGGATGGACAAACTGAACGGGTAAATCAAATCCTAGAAGATATGTTGAGAGCTTGTGCCATTGACTTCGGTGGAAGTTGGGACAAGAGTCTACCATATGCTGAGTTTTCTTATAACAATAGTTACCAGGCAAGTCTGAAGATGGCCCCGTTCGAGGCTTTGTATGGACGGAAATGTCGCACGCCCTTGCTTTGGGATCAGACGGGAGAACGACAAGTATACGGGACAGATATCCTACGGGAAGCGGAAGAAAATGTGAAGATCATACAGGAACGACTTCGAGTAGCACAGTCTCGTCAGAAGAGCTATGCGGATAACCGCAGAAGAGATCTTAGTTTCGAGGAAGGTGACTATGTGTATTTAAGAGTCACGCCACTCAGGGGAGTACACAGATTTCAGACTAAAGGGAAGTTAGCACCACGTTACGTGGGACCTTACAAGATACTGGAACGGAAAGGAGAAGTTGCTTATCAACTAGAGTTGCCTTCTACCTTGACGGGAGTACACGATGTCTTCCATGTGTCTCAGCTGAAGAAGTGTTTGCGAGTACCAACCGAAGAAGCTGACCCAGAGCAGATTGAGGTTCAGGGAGATCTGACTTATGTCGAGAAGCCCATTCGTATCCTTGAGACCATTGAAAGGAATACTCGGAATCGAGTGATCAGGTTTTGCAAAGTTCAATGGAGTAACCACTCGGAAGATGAAGCCACGTGGGAACGCGAAGATGAATTGAAGTCTGCGCACCCGCACCTCTTCGCCTGAGCTTGCGAATCTCGGGACGAGATTCTGTTTAAGGGGGGTAGGTTTGTAACACCCTGAAATTATCCCTATATAAAATATTGTGCAAAAAGGAATTTTCAGAAATGGAATTAAAAGTCTCAATGAGTGAAAAGAATAAAATTTGAAAAAAAATCTGAGGTAAAATGGGCTAGAAAATAATTTTATAAAATTCTTTGCTTAATTATTTAATTTCTGGAATTTTCTGGGAATTAATTGATTAGGGGAAGTAATTTCGGCAAAATAAATAAGCTCACGGCAGTGAAATAAAAAGAGAAAGGTTTTTAAAATCCCCTTCGCAGCCGCTGGGCCAGATCTCGGCCCGTTGCTGTGCTCAGCCTTCCTCTCCCGTGCCCCTGCCGTACCCGTGCCCCTGCAGTGCCCGTGCCCGTGCCCCTGCCGTGCCCGTGCCCGTGCCCCTGCCGTGCCCGTGCCCCTGCCGTGCCCGTGCCCGTGCCCCTGCAGTGCCCGCGCCCGCGCCCGCCTGTCGGGGTCGTCGTCGTCTTCCTCGCGCCCGAAGGCGCTGTAGCATCCGAGCGCCGCCGCCGCGAATCTCGCCGAATCCGTTTGCCTCGGACCCGTTCTCTCCAAATCGGTTGAGGGAAAACCGAGTCCTTATCCGCCTCTACCTAATCCCCAGGAAACCGGAGCTGAATCGTGCGTGGAACGGAGCCCCGAAGCCTCCCGAGTCGGTCTCTTCTCTCTCCCTCGTCGCCGCCGCAAAACCCGTCGAGCCCGAGCCGGAGTCCGCCCCTCTTTGCCTTAAATAGTGAGCCTGGAACCCCTAGGGTCGTTTTCGCCCTTTAGATCGAGCTCGAGCCAGCCCTAGCCGCCTCCCCGTGCCTTGCGCTTGTTCCGCCGCCGTCGCCTCAGCCGCCGTCGGAGTTCGCCGCCGCCTCGGTTAGGTTCGCCGGTCCCGCCGAAGCCAGGCCGCAGCCTCGTAGCCCTCGGGAACCGCCGGAACGCCATCGTTGACGAAGACCCGAAGCCCGCCGCCGCCTCAAGCTCGCCGCCGGCTGTCTCCATCGCCGTTCTTCGCCGTCTCGCCTTCGGTAACGATCGCCTCGACCCCCTTTATCCTTTCCCGCTCTCCCCGTGTGTCGCCGCCGTCGCTGTAGCCGTCGACCATCGGGTTTAGCGTCGCCGCCGTCGCTGTAGTTGTCGCCGTGGTCGCCGTGTGTGCGCCAGCTCGTCGCCACCTCAGCGCCGTAGCCGAACCGTAGCCGACCCGACCGGGATCGATGCCGGCCGATGGATCTCCTCGGTTAGATCCCATCCGTCCGATCCAAACCCTAGAGAGCCCAGCCCCTCGTGGACCTCGGTGGACTCGGTTCACCATGGACCCGATGCTCCCTCGCTCTGACAGTGGACCCCACTGGTCAGCCGAGAGTCCCTCTCTCCTGTGACGTCTTAATACCTTTTTCGGAATAAAATTAATTCAATGATGACACAATAAATCAGTTAATTCTGTTGCATAGGCTATAAAGGGTTAAAACTTCTAAAGATCATAACTAATTCATACGAACTCGGTTTGAAGTCGTTCAAGTCTCTAATTTCTCTAAAAATCATGAACTACCCATTAAAAATATAACAATGTACTGTTCATGTGTGTTGATGTACTGTTTTTGCCATTTTGTTATTTGCCTATAGCTACCGACGCTCAGGAAGAGGCGCAGTTTGTAGAAGCAGGTGTCGAAGACTGTGTGGAGCTGCAAGGCAAGTCACACAGATTCCTCTTTCTCATTGAACATATTGTTCCTATGATTAAAGCTATGTTTTCTTTCAACGCTGCATTTATTTTGGAATGTCATCGGGACAGGAAAACCCTAACCTTGGTTATAGCCCTTTTGAATTGATTACTTGACCTTGTACCTATGGGATAATCTTGACTAGCTACCTTTATTTACTGGTTAGCTAGAATAACTCTAGGACTCTGCTTAGCCATGCCTAGCAATTAATAGAATAACTTATGGGTCATCATAATGATTTCTATACTATTATTCAGTCACAAGGAATGATGATCCCTTTACGACGTGGTCGTATAAGGACAATTTAATGGTTCACTAAAACTTGACTAAAAGGGTGGGTTGCGAGCACCATGGTTGGTGTTGTTGCTAGCGGTGCTCGTGACAGTTAAGGACCGGTTCGCGGACTACTTGTTGCGAAGCAACACTCGTGCTAACCACAAGCCAGCATGGGTAATGGTAGGATCCAATGTGTAGTACGTCCAACCGGGGTCCACCATGGTGTGTTGTGGCTGTGTCAATAAGACCACCATGGCTGCGTCAATAAGTCCATGTTTTGGGCGTTGGATCGTTTCCCAGACTCAGAACCCGATCAGTTCTGGCCGGAAACTAGTGGTCCAGCGGGTGGCTTCCTTGTTGTGCGGGTTACATAGAGGATCTTATCGCAATTCCTTACCGAGATACCGTGGTGGTATCAAGGGGCACAGTGATGTGTTGTGGAGTTGTGTCTTGTGGGTAAATTGGTACATCTCTGGCCAGAGTAAAACTGTTCGAATAGCCGTGCCCACGGTTAAGGGCGGCCTAGCAATGTTTTCTGTGATTAGTCCCACACTACTTAAATTTAATGGTTGAACAGTGGAACATGTGTAGCTCCAGGTTGGAGTGGTTGGGCCTATACCGTTTTGGTGAGCGGTATAGCGTTGATTAATCCTATTATTTAAGTACCGTTTTATTACTCTCTCAAATGTTTTATTAAATGCTTTTATGCAATTATGAGCCATACTATGCCCTCCTTTGTTATCCCGTGCACTTGCATATTTGCTGTGTGGCTTGCGGAGTATGTCATATGCTCACCTTGCAATCAACAATCATTCAGAGGAGGACTACAGCGAAGAGGACTATTTGGAGGACTAAGAGGGAGCCCAGTCAAGTGCGTGGAGTGGGAATCGTCACGCTGTTGTTTATTTATCCGCTGTTAGAACTTTATTATTTGAGAGGTACCATTCACCTCTGTAATAAATGCTTACGCTATGTAAACAATTACTTTGACTATCAATTTTGTCATGTGTGCCTCGGTTGATTCCTGGACGAGGATTTACACACAATAAAACTCCAGAATTTTGGATGGAAATTCTGGGCGTGACACTGGGCTAGGCCATCATCAAACAATTGGAGTGCAAAAAATAGTGCTGCCTGGGAATTTCATGAAAAAAAAGGAAAATCTATGGGGAGGTTGATAATTCATAGCTTAGTTGATTTGAATTTTTTAATTTAGATTTTGAACTTCCCTCCAACCTAGAAATTTGGAAATTCAAACTTTTGTTGGAATTGGAACTTCAAATATACAAAAGGGCCACTTTGGAAAAAAAAATCTCCAAAAGGGAAATCCCCCTATTTATTTGATTCCTAGCTTTGGTTCTTTTTAATTAAATTATTCAAATTTCCTTCAAATTAATGTTTCAACTATATTTGATTATCCTTTTTAGGAAATATCATATTCTTGTATTTGAATAATATTCTAAAGTTGCAAATAGCATAAGGAGAAGGTCCCATTAGAAAATTGGAAATTTCAAATTGAATCTATTTTATAATCTGATGTATTCTTTTTGAGACTGTTGCGACTCGGACTCAAACCGAGATGCTTGAGCACCGCTTCCTAACATGCTGTTCGAAACAGCTTCTAGGTTTGGCTTTTTCTCTCTTTTTTCGTAAGCATGCTTCCCAAACTGCTAAACGGTGTGTTTTTTACAAAAATTTTCTATATGAAAATATCTCTAACAAATCAAATAGATCTATTTTCATGTTTCTAATAGTTAATACTTAATTAATCATATGCTAATGATGTTTCTCTTTTACGTGCAGCTTATAAGCCACACCATTAAGCTAATTCAAACACTTCCTAAGAGCAGCGTGTTTACCAATTTCACAATGGCAACTAAGTTGAAATAACAATAACAAGCAACTTAAAAGAATATTAATTATTTTCTCGTGAATCGTTGAGATTGGTAGAGTCCATAGAATTTAGGATATTAGAAATTTATTATATGGGAAATTAACTTTTAATTTCCCATTTTTATTAATAAATTGATCTAGGTGCATATTATTTCAAGATTTGGGACCGGCTCACTTTTGTACTTCCTTTTCAGCCAGAAGGATGTCAACCTAATGTTGTAATTTATAGGTTGGAAAATAAATTGGTATTTAATTTCCAGGTTAATTGTATTGTCTTCCATTTATTCGAGGTTGTCAATTTAATCTTTATGTTGGTTAGGTGCCACCTTGATACTTTTCAGTTGATTACTATATTTATTTGCAAAATAAAGCACTTAAGATACAACGTGATACAAGAAAAGTTTTAAAAAATTTAAATTTTGTGTACATTGGGTATTATCCAGGATTTCCAGAATGTTACATAGACATGTCTACACTGCACTTTTACACCTGTGATGTGATGGCGGCATTCCCGCACGACCAGCTGCGAGACAGCATCAGGTTAGCACTAGCGGATGTGGTGGCAGCTCAAGATGGATGATCTGGGCAGAAGTTTTGTTGAGGCACACAGAAGTAGGGGTGGCAATTTCTCTGTAGAGGCCGGGTTCTTGGTGGAGATCTGTCCTTATAGGGGGCAGGTAGGTGTCATTTTTAGACCCGTGGGTAGTCAGGGTCAGGCCTCGGTTATAAAGCGGGTGCGGGTCAAGGGAGGATCTTGTCACGGCTTAAGAATTTTTTTTCAATTCTTAGAGT
>RYFJ01003114.1:0-27500 GCA_003991445.1 Oryza meyeriana var. granulata | reverse complement strand
ACTCACCTATCAGCACAAGAGATGTAGACTATACCAATTTCTTGGCCATTTGCACTATCAAGAAAGCACCAGGAAGATTTACACGTCTCTTTGTTGCTGTTAATTGAGCCCAAGCCCGTTCCTATGATTACAACGGTTTGAGGTACTTAATCAAATCATTACGGACAACAACACTTAGTTCATAGGTGGTGTGTTCAAAGATTTTTGTGAAGACTTTGGTGTTAAAATCTATTATGCTTCAGTGGCACATTTGCGGAGCAATGGGCAGGTGGAACGAGTCAATGGTATGGTACTTCAAGGCATCGAGTTTTTGGTCGCATTTGCCTGGGCAGGTGGAACGAGTCAATGGTATGGTACTTCAAGGCATCGAGTATTTGGTCGCATTTGCCCGTACATGGGATGATGGGTCTAGGAGCTTCCTTCTGTCCTTTAGTCAGGTCATTGGTCAGTCCCCCTTCCTTTTGTTGTATAGCATAGAGGCAGTATACCAACGGAATCTGAGTTCGGATCTTTACGAGTCCAGAAGTATAATGAGGACAAATCCGCTGACTGGTCGAACTTGATCAGCTCGAAGAAGCTAGAGAGATTGCCACGATCCAGTCAGCTAAGTACATATAAGGCATACGTTGCTATCAGAGTCCTAATGTTCAAGGCCAAGCCTTTTCAGTGGGAGATCGCGTACTGCGAAAAATCCAAACCACTAAAGATAGGGCACAAATTATCTCCCATATAGGAAACGCCGTTCATTATTGATGAAGTGACATGCCTAGGGCCTTATCGTCTCAAGCGTAAGGATGGCATGCCTAGGAGCTACATCCTTTGTACACTTGACTATTGTATCTTACTAAGTTTTTCTCTATGAATATATTGTCTTTCCTCTAACTCACTACATCATTGTTTTTCCCATTGAGTAGTGCGTAGGAGGCTACACATGTTATGCCATGTCTCTATTTTCTAATTCTTTGTAAATAGTTGTTCGAGTCGTTCTCATTCCAAGTAGTGAAGTTTTGTAACCGATGAAGCCAGATACCTAACAAACGTGCTAACAGGATAAGAGCCTAAGCCAACTCCTAGCACTCTGGGTCCCAAGGCTAGTCGGACAGAGTGTATAACGCAAGAAATTAAAAAGCTACTCCGGCAAATTAAAACTTAAAATACAAAAGACTACAAACTTAAAATCATTCCATACAAACATATGTACAAGCAGTGCTACCTAATATGTTGCATCGTTTTCACAGCTCTAGGTTTTTGACAAGTGTGGCAGCAGCCCCTTGAGCTTCATCATTTAATGGTAAGGCTTGATCTTCCAAGCACGTCTCTACAAAGCCCTCACCGACTACTTGGATTTCCACTAGGGGACATAGTGATTTTACGATGCCAAGGGTCTGGCTCGAGCTCAGAGTGGCTTTCTCCTTCACAAGATTCTTCAATGCCTCTGGAGTGGCTTGAAGCTGTGGGAGTTGATCACAATCACCTGAGCTTGGTCCAGCACCATCCGAGTGCAGGATCTCCAGCAAGGGCTTGGCAGCGTCGACTATTGGTTGATTTGACAGCTCGGCGCGTTGCATCTTCTTGTTGAACGCCTCAAACTATGATCTTATCTTTACCTTATAATCTATTCCATAAGGAGAAAATATGAGGAAGGTGAAAGGTTGGTACATTTGAGTATGCGGTGGAAACTGAGTATGTCACCTTCAAGACCTTTCTCTGTGTGGGATTTCATGTTGGTTGTTTTATCGGCTTAGAGATAAGATAACGAATAGAATCCGTGATCGGTGGATTCAACCGAACCTCCTAAACCGAAGGAAACCCCCGAGCCCCACTAGTGCACATATAAAAGAGAAATTGGAGAAGAACGGGACGCCGCTCGGTCTCCAACTACAAACCCTAATTGTGTCCGATCCACAAATGTACTAGAAGGGGTTCGTGTGGTCTTCATCAATCCATCCGTCGGCGCACACACGCAGAGAAGCATCAAGAAGAAGAGGAAGCAGAGAAGAAGAAGAAATCAAGTCAAGATGGCTTCACAAGCAGGTCAGTGATTAGAATTAATTTTCCGCATAGGTGATTGAATTTCTAAGGGGATTAATCTCAGTGAATCAATTTTATTCAACACTGTAATTTAGTTTCTCCAACACTTCACAGCTTGAAGACCTTCAACTTCCTTCTGGAGCCTATCACATTTTTAAGACAACACAAGGGTCGCATGCTCATGGGCTGATGAGACAAAGGGAAGATTTTCAGAAGATATTTATGAGGCTTGAAGGAAATGTACATAGGGAAAAGAGACTAACCTCTATGGGATCCGATCATATCAAACTTTTCATCTTGCAGGCTTTAGATTTTCGCCAGGTGTGAGTTCTCTCTCTGCTGTGCTGACTACTGAATTTGATCTTTCTCCTTTGTGATTTGCTCCAACCGAGCAATCTGAGGGGCAAGCTTGGCTAGAGCTTCAGATTTTTTCTCTAATCAGTTGGAAATTTGCTAAGGATATCATGAACAAGGAAGATGCACGGCTTGTTATGTGTAATAGGTCGGGAATGGCTAAAAGAAGTATTGAAGACGTACCTAGACCAACTTTGAAGATTTGATAGCTGCCTCATAAAGCGCTATTCTTTCTTGCTTCTCCTGTCACATTCCTCCAGGTGAAGCGCTTAGGAGGATTGGGGTTTGCCATAGTGTCCAGGCCATGTGCCCCGGGTACCTCAAGGAAGGCCACTCGGACAGAGGGTGGGCCGATCCCTACAATTAGAGATAGAGTACGACTCGGCTTTATATTACCTTTCATGACAAGAAAAGGGATATAGTCCTAGCCGGATACTCTATGTATCCGACTGGGTTTCTTACCCTGTAATCCTCATCCCTCCAGTATAAAAGCAGGGGTAGGGAGCCCCCTAGGGCATATCACAATCTCACCAAAAAATACCGCAAAAGCAATACACCACAACTAGAAGTTGGGTATTACCTCACACTCAGGGCCTGAACCAGAATAAATCTTGTATGTCCTTTCGAATCCATCGAGTTTTGGTCTGACAAATAGCCCCATATAATTATTGCTGATACAAAACATCGACAGGGTCTGAAGTTTTGGCCCTTTCCAGAGTCGAGGTAGATGGTGATGGAGATAGAGAAGGAGGGCTGGGATCAGTCGGCAGATCATCTAGGACTAGACCCGTCGACTAGTGGGCTGATTTGCGGCTGGCTGAGGTATCCTGTGGTCCCTCGAGGAAATTTTCGCCCTCACCGCTAGTCAAGGTGGCCTTACAAGGAAGAGATTCCACCAAGGACCCCTTCAGATCATCATATCAAGGTTTCCTGAATCAAAACCAAACAAAATCAATTGGAGGAGTGCATATGACAGCATTGATAATATTGTTGGTTGTTTTATCGGCTTAGAGATAAGATAAGAGATAGAATCCGTGATCGGTGGATTCAACCGAATGTCCTAAACCGAAGGAAACCCCCGAGCCCCACTAGTGCACATATAAAAAGAGAAATTGGAGAAGAACGGGACGCCGTTCGCTCTCCGACTAAAAAAAAAAACCCTAACTACTGTGCCCGATCCACAAACGCACTAGAAGGGTTTCGTGAGGTCCTTCTACATCTCAACACCGGCGACCAAGATTGATCAAGCCAGCGTTGGCACACATCGGCACAGAGAAGCAACAGAAGAAGAAAAAGGAAACAGAGAAGAAATCAAATCGGGATGGCTTCACAAGCAGGTCAGTGATTAGAATTAAATTTCCGCATAGGTGATTGAACTTCTAAGGGGATAAACTCAGTGAATCAATTTTATTCAACACTGTAATTTTAATTTCTCCAACAAATATCAGTTAAGAAGATACAAGTACCTGTTTGAGTTCTTTAAGCAAAACCGTGGCTAGCCTGCGCGAGGAAGATCTTGGCTGGCAGCCCGCCAGTTGGTGATGGGGCGGTCGGCGGCGGAGCGGTTGGTGACGCAGAGGTCAGCGGTGTAACTATATAAACAACAACAGACCAGGCCGAGGGTCTGAACCTATATCCACAACAAGAGGACAGATATTACCTCTCTCCGAGGGTCTGAACCTATATAAACATCCTTGTCTTTTGCAACCATCGAGCTTTAGGTTCGATAAATAGCCCCTCAATCATTATTTCCAAAACAAAACATCGACACAGATAGTCAAATTGTGAAAATGATCACAAACCAGGCTGGTCTGACCGTTGCTATAAGGCCGGTCCGACCGCAGTTTCAATGCCAGTTTGACCGTGGTTATATGGCTGCTCTTACGGGGGGGTTGCAGCCCCCAGAATATAGCTGGGGACATGAGTTCAAAAGTGATCAAATAGCGCAATTGATTGTTCAAAATTTGGTAGATGCTTCAAAAATTCAGGTTAGCTATTGGAGGATCCAAGCAAGAGGGAGGGCTGATCGAAGAGTTTGGCAGTAAGCATTTGAATACAGTTAATAGAGAATTATATCGTGGAACAATTTAGATGGCAATCAATGGAAAATTGCTATGGATAAAGTGCTTTAGGGCATTTGTGGAATTTATCAATCGGCTTGGGGATAATTTGTTTTGCTAGTTCACTGTCCTAGTGTCAATCTTTTATATCCGCAATAATGAATATGTGGCGATGCGTCATCACACCTAAATTTGGATGGATTTGAAAGACAAGAAGATTTATAAAGGTTCAGGTCCTCAGCGAGAGGTAATACCCTACTCCTGTTGTGATGCATTGCTTTTGGTGTGTATCAGTTGTTCCCCGAGGGGGCTCCCCACCCCCCTTATATGTGACAACGGGTAAGGGTTACAGGGAAGAAAACACAATCGGATATGACCCAGGTTTCCCTTATTTATAGATAGAGTACTCGGCTAGGATTCTACCCCTTTCCTTGTTGTGTAAGGTAACATGAAGCCAAGTTCTACTCTATCTCTAATTACATGGGCCGGCCCACCTCCGGTTCGGATGGCCATATTTGCCTCTTGTTAGGGTACCGGGACACATGTCCTCCACACCTAGGTTGAGCAAGGTGATTTATCGGTCGCTGATTATAGTACATTAATGATGATAAGATGAGCGATAAACGTTCGAATGCTTTGGAAGAGGTTAAAAATATGAAAAGAGAAGGAAGGCCAAAGCCTATTATAGTGAGAGATGTAGAGTAAAATGGTTTGGGAAAACGTTCATATGATTACAGACTTGGTTTGAACAAACGATATTTCTGTTAGGACCTAAGGGTGAAGATCTCGGTAAGTAGCACCTAGTTTGACCGAGTTGTGTAAAATGGTTCTTGATAATTCCTACTTGGTTATCGCCCAAAGACTACGTGTTCTAGGCTTTTTGGCTCACAAGTTTGCCAAATAGGCAAGGGGGGATGTGTTGACAACCAAATTTGGCCCGAGTCTACATTTGATAAGAATTTGAGTCAAATTTGGAAAGACCAGACCTTTCCCATGAATGTCCGTCTGATCGCCTTTGTGAGGCCTATCCAACCGGAGGCCCAATGGCGGTCCGACCCCAAGTATGCGGGCACTCAGATAGGTAGCCCCGAGTCCTAGTCCAAATAAGGCAGTTCTTGTGTTTCCTTGCTTGGGCCTGAGGTTTCTTGAGTCCAAACTGATCTCTAAGGGCTATGGCCAATTCAATTGATCGCTCTCTCCCCCGACAATCAATCAATCAATTTGTTCTGTATTGCCTTTGAGGTTTCTCTGATGAGATTGGTTGTGTCTTCTCCAGTGATATCGTGCCCCAAGGGGCTCCTTGCCTCCCCTTATATACCGGAGTGGTAAGGTTATATGATAGGAATCCTAGTCGGACTTGACCAAGGGATTTCCTTCTAAGAATACAACGTACTCGGCTAGGACTATTCCTTTTCCCTTCTCATGCAAGGTTACATATGCTGAGTCCTATTGTATCCCTAATTACAGGATTAGGCCCATCCTCTATCTGAGTGGCCATAAAGCTTTCCATGTGGTACCTGGGGCCTATGGCCTCCACAGTAGCCCCTGAGACTTTCATAGTTGAGTCATAGCTGATGCCGAGTACTCAGCCTCCTTGCTGAATACTTCCCGAGTGCCTTGTTCTTGAGTACCCATTGTCTGAGTACCTCTTCTCCATGTCCTGCTTCATAGAAATATGAAGGGCTTCATAGAAAAAAATAAATAGTGTGTGCCGGGTAGGCGCACCTATTAGGTGTAGTAACCTTTAAATCTTTCCCGAGTGATATATTTCTCATGAATTGGATTCTTCAGCATCATATCAGCTGGAAATATTTTTGCTCAATGGTATTTTGGCTAAGCAAGTCAGCCGAGTACCACTTCATGGATTTTAACCCAATATGTGGCTAGGTGTATTTGAGTGATACCTGCATCCCCAATTTTAATGGAGACCAGCCATTGATTCTTGTAAGGATATATTCTCAATACCTGTTAAATAACTCATATATCTGAATACATGTGTCCAACAATTAGGCTTAATCATGAAGCATAGCTGATTATTTTAATCGGTTCTTGTAAAATAGCATATGTACTGTGATTTTACAACAAACAGCCGTTGGCCCAATAAGACATGCTATCTAGGAACTGAAATCCTACGTTACTGAGCAAGCTGGCCCAGACCATCTACCCAGCGCAGGCCTATAAATCAGGTGAGAGAGAGAGCAAAGATTTCCCTTTCTTCCCCAAATCTCCAAACGCTTCGTCTCCTAGCAAACGCGCCCAAATATCCTCATCCCTGCTTTCATTCCCATCATCCAAGAGCCTTTCCCCCTAGATCCATGCTCCAAGAATGCCGAAAGCTCCCTTTGACATCTCCAACATGCCGTCGGGGTCATGGCCTACATCCGACGCCTGCTCGACGAAGCTGGCTCTCCTGGAGAGGACGAAGTGCCTCCAACCGAACGAGCTTATCAACTGGCGCCCCACTATCGGTGAGTCGATCCCCTCTCTAGGTCCACACAAACTCGTGGTTTTTGCTTCCTTCTTCAACAGTGGATTCGCTCTTCCCGCTTCTGATTATTACAAGATCGAGCTCATCCACCTCAACCCCAACTCTATCCTCCAGATTGCTATTTTTTTTTAACTCTTTGTGAACCCTTCCCGGGGATCGATCTCCATTTCAACCTCTTTCGCTTCCTTTTCCATGTCAAGCCACAACCATCCAAATCCAAAATTCAGGTGATAGGGGGAGCAGACCTTCAACTCTACAATGAGATGAAGAAGGCTTACTTGCATGTTCCCCTGAAGACCTCGCTGAAGGGTTGCCACCAGTAGTGGTTTTACTGCTCTAACCTCGAGCCCTCCTTGCAACCCTTCAGTGGAAATCCCCCCACGCTACTGGAGAGCTGGACTGCATTGCCATCGTAGGCCGAGATGGTCCAGCCACAACTACTGCTGGAGAAGATAGATGCCTTGAAGGACATGGGGCTGATTGCGCCCCTAGGTGGCTAGGACATTCCAGAATTGTCAGATTCAACCCCAGAAGGCCAGGATTCAACTCGGCTACGAATATCAGGGGAAGAAGGACCCAACTCGGGAGTGCACCGACTCCGTCAACAAGGATGTCGTCACTGACACCTTGCTTGGCTATTTTATCAATGGAGTCACCGAGACTCTAGACGCCGAGAGGGCCCCCAAGCCATACTACAAAATATCTTGTTTTTTCATTGTCTTGATGCTTGTCTGCAATGATTGGCATGAACATTGTCCAATTAAATTTGCCTTCATACATGATGTTTGCAGGAATTCACCGAGTTCACCTCGAAACCTCCTAGCCGATTGGCTAGTGAGTCTAGAAATCGGCCGGCCAGCCCCTCAGCTGTCCAACCCAGCCCCAAGAGGGCTAGGAATCAACTCATGATGGACCAGGCCAAGAAAAAGAGCATGCCAAGTAAGGTATCAGGTGGTCTAATGATTAAATACCCCAGTAGCATAGCCCCTGCACCGACCAGCCCCAGGACCATACCGCCAACAACTCCTTCGCCCCAGTCAGTCGTGCCTAGTGTGGCACCGACTGGGCCGAGTTCTGCACCACCTACCGTCGCTCCTCAGAGCCTGACAGTAGGCGGCACATCACCACTAAGTAGGCCTTCGGCCCCCTCACTGACTACCTCCACCCTTGGCACATAGGGTTGGATTCAAGCCTTCCAAAAGGTATAAAATCTTCAATCTTCAGGAATTGCAATATCTTGATTGTAGTGTGACCTTGCAGGAAACCAAGTGACGCCGATCCCAAAGGGATAGCGCCACCGACCCCCGTACCTGCCTCCGTCCCAACTGAGGCCGAACCCGCAGAGCCCCGGCCCAAGCCGAGTGCCGTCCCAGCCCCCAAGGTTAAGACAACCCACTCGTCCGGGCCACAAACTTCACCCAGTCGGGATACCGCAGCTAAAGTACCGATTGTCGAGCCCATCGAAGAGCCAGCACCACTAGTAGATCCAAGACCCAGAACTCCCTCTCCTCCGCTCTACTCATCCTCAGAAGGCAATGACCTCCCCAGACTCGAATTTCCTCTGCCAAACTTCCCCGGGTGTTCTATTGGGTCACCATGGAGAGCGACGAGCAAACCTTCGCACTGAACAACGAGGCTGCCCAGGGGAGCGAGTCAAGTTGATGGATCCCTGGGTAGATATTGAGGCAGTTGGCGAGGGCTTCGCTGAGGGCATTACCTCAGAGGAGGGCTTGGAACTGATTAGCCAGGTTAGGCCTACCGCTTAGGGGATGGCCGAAGATTTGCCATTGTAATTATGAACATTTAAGTAGTCGGCGTTCAAGGAAAACAAAAGACAATGTGTAAATGTTGTAAATGCTTTTCCTGTTTGTTGTTATATCTTGCTGAGTATGTGATTTTATCTTAGCCATCATTAGTTTTATCTGACTAACCATTTTATGCCGAGTGAATTGATGTTATCTTTAAATGGCGTTTGCCCCACGGGACTGTAATCGGCACAAACGTACCATACTCATTATCAAACTTCATGGCTTAGATAAAATAGACTCGATCGTTATAAGCAACAAGAAACATGTTATCCTCATGTAGCCCCCCACTCACTACTTGGTTGGAACAATCAACGTAGTGGGTCAGAGTAACAAACTTTATTTATATATATGTGAAAGGATTACAATACTCAGGTATACAAAAGATGTAGCTGTTCTATGTTCCATGAGTTGTTGACTACGACGTCGTCTTCTGTCTTCAATCGGTAGGAACCCAGACATGTCACCTCAGCGATAATGAACAACCTCTCCTATAAGGGAGACAATTTGTGCCTGTCTTTGGTCATTTAAATTTTTCTCAAAATGAGATCTCCCATGGAAAAGGCGTGGCCATGACATTACGACTATGATAACAACGCAGGCCTTGAAAATACCTTGTCGACTGGATAGTTGCGATGTCCCTTGCTTCTTCCAACTGATCTAACTCAACCAGTCGGTCTTGGTTTGACTTATCTTCTAATTGGGCCCGAACTCGCGGATAGCCAAATGCCAACTTGGTTAGTAACACATCCTCGACACCATAAACTAGGAGGAAAGGAGATTGCCCTGTTGCCCAACTAACCTTGTTCGTAGTGACCAGAGAACGGAAGGAAGCTCTTGCACCTACCACCCTGCATATGGTTGTAGTCGGTCAAACATTCTAGTCTTGATACCTTATAAGACCATGCCGTTCGCACGTTTGACCTGCCCGTTGCTTTGTGGGTGTACCACAGAAGCATAACAGATCTTGATGCCAAAATCATCATAGACATCTGTCGATGTTTTACACTGGCAATAATATTATGGGGCTACTCGGTGACCTGGAATTCGGTGGATGGCAGAGGAACACAAGAGAATTATACTGGTTCAGGCCCTCGATGTGAGGTAATACCCTACGTCCAGTTGAGGTGTTATTCCTCTGAGGTGGTTTTGCGATCAATGATCTTGCGTGCCCTCATGGGGCGCCCTGCCTCCCTTTATATACTAGGGGATAGGGGTACATGGTAAGGATCCCAGTCGGATACGACCAAGGGATTTCCTTCTTAGAGATAGAATCCTATCCGACTAAGGCTATGTTTCCTTATTATACAAGGCACAGCCTGCCGGGTGCTATCTTATCTCTAATTACATGGTCTGGCCCATCCTCTATCCGAGTGGCCCATGTGCTGGTAATGAGGTACCCGGGGCCCATGGCTCCCACAACATCATGAAAGATGCCACCAGTGAATCGAGTGTCGTTGTCCATTATAATGCGGTTCGGAACTCCAAATCAGTATATAATACTCATGATAAAGTCCTTTTCCTTGGCCGCTGTGATGGTAGCAACGGGTTTTGTCTCAATCCACTTTGTGAATTTATCCGTTGCGACAAACAAGTGTGTGAACCCTCCTAGCACTTTCTTGAACGGCCCAACCATGTTGAGCCCCTAAACTGTAAGGGGCCAAGATATTGGAATTGTTTGTAATTCTTTAGCTGGTAGTTGTGTTTGCTAAGCGAATAACTGGCATCCCTCGCATGTCTGAACTATGTCTTTGGCCAGAATAATCCTTGCCTGTAATCCTTTTCGACTAACGTCCTTGATGCAGCATGGTAGCCACAGATACCCGAGTAGATGGACTACAGGATCTGCTTGTCCTCCTCAGATGTGACACAGTGCATGAGGACTCTGGATGCGCTTCGACGATAAAGGTCTTCACCGACTACCAGGAAACTTTTGCTTCGACGGTTGATTTGCTCGGCTTCACTGCGATCTTCTAGGAGCTCGTCTTCCAGTAAGAATCAGATGATTGGGGTCCACCGGTCTTGAGAGATGATTAGCACTTCCTTTGGTTCCAAGGTAGGTTCAACCCCCGATTACTTTTGAACAGGCTTTTTTTGACTGATGGCTTCATTAATTGCTCGACCAAAATTCTAGTCGGGACCACTTCTCGTTTGGATCCGATCTTGGCTAATTCATCTACAGCTTCATTGTATTGGCATATTACATGTGTAATTTCTAGCTCATTGAACTTGTTTTCTAGCTTCCATACTTCCTGACAATACACCGCCATGTTGTTGTCTAGACACGTCTAGTCTTTCATAACCTAGTTTACCATGAGTTGAGAATCCCCGCGAACTACTAGTCGGCAGATGTCGAGTGATATGGCGATGTGGAGCCCGTGGATAAGTGCCTCGTACTCGGCGACATTTTTAGATGCTAGAAAATGTATCTAAAGGACATATTTAAGTTTTTCTCCAGTTGGTGACATCAAAACGACGCCAGCCGCTGCTCCACCGATTCGTAGAGAACCATCGAAGTACATCGTCCAGTATTCTTGCTTGTCTATTGATGTAGCCGTCTGAGCTTCTGTCCACTTGGCCACAAAGTCGGGAAGTGCTTGTGACTTCATTGCTGTTCGTGGCTGAAATACAATATCAAACGCTATCAACTTGAGCGCCCATTTATCAATTCTGCCAGTTGCTTCATGATTGTGCAGGACGTCCCCGAGCGGATACGATGTGACGATTGTAACTTGATGCAACTAAAAATAGTGTACCAATTTTCAGATAGTTATGAGCAAGCCATATAGCAGCTTCCGGATTAGGGGATATCTCATCTTGGATTCACCTAGGACTTCGCTGACAAAGTAAACTGGCCTTTGAACTTTTTGCATGTTGTGGAGGACATGGGCCCCGGGTACCTCATCACAAGCGTATGGGCCACACGGATAGAGGATGGACCGAGACATGTAATTAGAGATATAGTAGCACCCGACAGACTTTGCCTTGTACAATAAGGAATATACAGTCCTAGTCGGGTAGATTGTATCTCTAAGAGGAGATCCCTTTGCCGTATCCGGTTGGGATTCCTACCTTGTACCCCTTGTCCCCCAGTATATAAGGGGAGGCAGGGTGCCCCATGAGAGCAAGAGACGCACGCGCGTACACGAGCTCATAGAAGCAGACACAAATCCTCAAAGGAATAACACCACAACTGGACGTAGGGTATTATCTCACATCGAGGGCCTGCACCAGTATAAAATCTCCTTGTGTTCCTTTGCAATCCACCAAGTTTCCCCTTGCTAAGTAGCCCTATAATCATATTGCCGGTGTAAAACATCGACAGTTGGTGCGCCAGGTAGGGGCTCCAGCGAGTTTTTCATCTACAACAGGAGGAGTCGAAGGCAACAAATTCTCCCCTGGAGACACAATAACCTTCAGAAGCCTCGACTTCGTCGCCGACCAGATCGGCAATCTCTCCTTGGTCGACGCAGATCCAATCCAACCGGTTGAGGAACCAGCCGACTCCGCGCCAGTCGGCTCACAAGACGTTGCGCCAACTATCATCAATCTAATGCAGCAATCTTTTACTTTGCTGAGCCACGGGACAACTCTCTCCTTCGGTGTCCGACTCGCACTAGGCCTTGAGCCAGCCCGGGTTGGGCTAGGAAGGGGAGAGATCGTCAATTTCCCGTGCAGATTTGGTGACACCACAGATCTAGGGTTCAGTTTACACAGATCTACACTTCATGCAGCAGACCCGATCCCCCACGGTTCAGTTTGGACATGGCTCAGAGCTGCTCTAGATTGGATCTAGGGAGGTCGGAGTCGTTCTTACTCCGATGAACTACTCGGACTCCGACTCCAGGTCGGACAACGGTTCGAACACCAGTTCGGACTCCACTCTAGCGAGTTTCCTTCTACGTCGCGAGGTCTTCATGGCTTCAACTCCTCCACCAAAGGTACGCCGACTACAAGAGGAGCAACAAGAGGAGGCACGCCAACTACGGCAACAGGAGGAGGCCGACCGCGAGGCTCGCAACGATGAGCTACGCAAGGTTGGGCTAACCGCTCAGCAACAAATCCTCCAAACCAAAGTCGGCAGCCACGACGTCTTCGTCACGCCACAACAGAACGTCGTGGCCGCTGCAACCCTGCTGGACACACTCCAGCTCGGGCCAGATCACCAGGCCAGCCCGACTATTGCTAAGATCAAGGCGATGATTACAGCTGCTGCCTGTCAGCAGCACCAGCAGTCAGGCGACACACTTGTTCCGACTAACCGGTTGGGTTCTCCGGCAGCAGGCTCATCTACATCAGCAGGACGCCGTGCAGCTGGCTCAAGTCAGCCACATGAGGAGTCACCAGAACGACCGATGGTTCAACCAAGACCTCCGAGTCCGCCTACAATGCGACCTACGCCAACGCTCGGCGCTGCGAACGTGAAGAAAATGAGCACCGCCGAATGGAGGACGAGCACGAGCATTTCGGTCTTCACCACGAGCGGTTAACCGCCGCGGCTAGAGCCGGAGCCCTCACGAAGATAAAGGCGTTCCAGCCTTCACCCATGAGCTACAGGACGTCGACTGGCCGTCGGGCTTCAAGCCTACGGGGATCGAGAAATACGACGGCAAAACCAACCCCGAGTCCTGGCTCACCGTATACACCCTGGCAATTCGAGCTGCCGGAGGTGACCATAAAGCCATGGCAAACTACCTCTCGGTCGCCTTGGCCAACTTAGCGAGGACATGGCTAATAGGGCTACCAAAGCGGTCGATCGGTTCCTAGGGAGAACTCAGCGAGGACATGGCTAACATGGCTAGCATTGCACATATATTTACACATGTTTCTATAAAAGTTTATACACACCGACTGCATGATGGAATGTTCTTACATACCCAGGTCTCGGGTGATCACCTCTGCAGTTGGCCTCGCTTTGGCGATCAGCTTCAGCGCCTCCTCAGGTGTCGTCTCCTCGGCAAACCCCTCCCCGATGGCTTCAATATCTCCCCTTGGGTAGATAGACTTGGTCATCGCTAGGGTCTGGGCCACGCCGGCAACAACATGCTCATCCGAGTACCTCTTTAGGGCACTCGGTACATCCTTAAGGCGTGTCTCCACTTGGAAGATCGTGTTGGAGCTAGTTCCCACATCGCGAGGATCCATGATGTGAAGGAGCCCTTTCACGGACTCGGCAAGGGTCTCCCGTGACTCCTTGACAACCTTTATCTCCTATGCGAAAGCTTGAAACTGGATTTGGGCATTGGCTCTAGCAGCTACCTGGGTTCACCAACAAGCAAACTTATCAGGCAAAACTGTAGATGGGGTAATTAATGGATTGGTTAAGATCAATGTCAGGGCGGAGACTTACTTTTGTAGTCGGCCTCCCACTTGGCTATGGTCTTCTCCAGTTCAAATTTTTCCTTCTCGAGCTTGGCGTTGGCCTTCTTCAACTCGGCCTTTTCTTGCTCAAGCTCAGCATTCGCCCTTGTCAGGTCGGCTTTGTCTTTTTCAAGCCCGGCTTTGGCTCTCTTGGCCTCCTTCAGCTGGATTTCTCCCTCTGTTCGGGTCTTTAGCTCGGCTTTGAGGGCTGCACAACAGATTAGTCAAGAACTCAACGTTGCAGTCAAGACACAACTGGGCAGTCAGGAACAACACAGCTGGAGAAATATACTAAGGATTTGGTCAGGAGGAGGCATTTTGGAGGCTTACCTCTCATCTTCTTGGCTTGGTCCCAATTCTTGTCCCTGAGCTGGGTGACGGCGTCCTTCAGCCAAGTTTCCCTCCCTTGATGGCGCTCCTCCAATACGGTCTTCAGGGCCTGGAGCTGGTCCAATTCTTGGAGTTGGGGGGCAACCCGGGTCAAGACCTCGTGCATCTTCTCCGAGCGATCAACAAGCTTCTGCTCGGGGAGAAACAAGTCAAAGCAGAGTCAAGCTTCGGAACACTCGTGCGAGGAAGACTACCAAGATTCCAATACAATGGAAATCATACCTGAATCCCCTGGGACACGGCGATTGTGGCACGAAGCAAGTCTTCACGCTCCTTTTCCGCCGCAACCTCATCATGCTTGTAACTCCTCGCGGTTCCGTCGGGCGCTAGCGGAATGTCCATGGGAACTTGCGGGGAGCAGCTTCGAGCCTGGGGAGGTCCGGTCTGTTCGGAGGAGCAGACAGCAACGACGACGACAGCGACAAGGACGACGACGGGGTCCTGGCCCCCAACTCGGCAGCCTCTGGGGCCTCGGGGGCTGGCTCAGGGGTTGGAGCAGCAGCTTCAACGGCCACCCCTTGGTCAGCCGGTGTTGGCGGCCCCGCAGTCGGGACCGTCTCAGTTTCTACAACTGGGACCGTCGCCAGCTTAGCAGGTGTGCTCTCTGGCGCTGGCTCGGCTGGGGCTGGCTCTACAATGGGAGTGGCCAGAGCGGTCTCCTTGAGATCAATATCGGCCCGCTTCCTGCGTAACGAGTCAAACATCAAGACACTACCACGACGAACAAAGTTTTTAGAAGATCCAGAGCAACTTACCTCTTGGAGAACTTAAGCTTCTGCCCGGGTGATGCAAATCCCGACGGTGGGTTGCGACCGGCTGTTGGGCCAGTCGGCGTGGCAGTCGGCTGTGGCATTTTTATCTTGGTTGGCCCCACTCCTGGTGCAGCCGGCTGGGGTACCCGGGTACTCGACAGCGCCATCCTTGGGCTCAATGTTGCTGAGCCTGGCGGCGCCGGAGTTGACCTTGTACTCGGCGCCACTCGTGTTGGCCTCGATGATGCTGAGCTCGACCGCACCGGTCCCGACCGTACCAGTGGGGTCTTTTATCTACAAACTCCCAGCTGCGGCACTCGGCCTCATAGCCTTCTTCTAGCCCTGATCTACAATAGGTCTCTTCCCTGCTCTCTTGGAGTCGGGTTGGGCAGCAGAACGACTTCTCGGCCTCTTCTTCGATTTCCAGGCCGACAATTTTTGGGAGTCGTCATCGAACTCCTCACATGACTGCAAGCAGTTCAACAATACAAATTATACACTGTGGAGCCAATCTGGGCAGATATCTGCAAGCATTCACCACAGATGAACTACAAGTTAACATCAGCAAAGGTTACCTTCGGGCACGGCCTGTTCTTTCTGCAAGCCACTACGGACCGATCTGTGTCTTCAATCTCGATCACCCCGCTGGCAAAGAAATCAAACAAGATGTCGGTCACCTTGTTCTTGCCCACCAAGTCATCATATTCCCGGCTAGGATCGCCTTTGCCCTTGTAGTCCCGGCCAAAGTGGCACCTCATTTTCAGCGGCCTGATGCACCGAGTCAAGAAGCGCTTGGCCACCTAGGGACCCGATAACCCGGTTTTCTTCAGCTTGCTGATCCGGCCGACTAGAGTGTTAACCTACCCCATTTCTTCAGAGGTGGGCAGAGATGACCACTCGGCGATAATCACCGGGGGCAGACCCATAAAAGTGGGAAGGCATGGCTCCAGATTGGAACATTAAAACCATTCCTTATGCCAGCCTTTGAGAGAAGATTTCAAAGGAATATCTAAATAGATCTTCTTCATCTCGTTCCTAAGTTGGACACCAGCCACCCCCAATTACTTGGATTTTATTTATCACACAGTTTAGTAGGTCGGACCTAACCGATGCAACACAAACTTATGATAAGTTATACCCAATAAGCCGATAAATCTATGCATGCATGATGTGATATATCTACTCGGCCTATGAGATCAAACCAAACTGATGTAGCCGTAGATAGAACAGATATATCATGGTAAGCCAACTACCGTAGGCCGACTAGAATATCGGACCTAACCGAGGAAGTCCTAGCCGATACGATAGTCGGGGTAACAAGACTTACCCTCTCGCAGGAGGTCGAACTTAACCGATGTAGCCCGGCTCGAGAAGCAAGAACCCGTTGAATAGGGTGGCGATGCGCCGAAGTTTGTATTGATCTGTTTGATGATTTACATGGTCCCCGGGCATATGTATTTATACCCCGAGTTGATACTGTCCTGATCGGATACGAAACAGGAATTTCCTAACTATAAAAGGAAAATTAACAAGCCCTGATCGAACACGAGATCAGGTTTCCTAAAAAAAATTATCTTTGCCTAATTACAGATAAAATATTTAACTGCCTTTCCATGGTCTTCACGATCCTTTCTCAAACTCGGTTTCTTCTAGATTAAACCCCGTTAATTGACTGTAATATTTCCTTAACCGAATTTAATAAAGAACGGCACCAAATTTTGGTGTTAACAACTGCGCCCTTCCACGGGATAATTCCCGGCCTGTCATCAACTCCACTCGGGTAGATCACATTGCCAGTAACCTTCGACACGCGGGATAACTTCCGCATGGAAAACGTCTGCTTCGAGGGTGCCAACTTCGAGACCGCATACCACGCGATACTCGGACGACCGGCACTCACCAAATTCATGGCGATACGCACTACATATATGGTGCTCAAGATGCCAGGGCCAGCAGGAGTCCTCTCCCTACGCAGCGATGTCAAGCAAGCCTTCACCTGCGACAAGGAGAGTTGCGAACTGGCTCAATCACAAGAGGTGACAGTCAGGCGCAACAGCATCCGGCAAGCCGCCACAACTGAAGTCGAGCAAGATCAAGTTTCGGCAGCGAAAAAGGCAGTGAAGTCGGGAATTTCAGCGGACTCTGACACGAAGAAGATCCCCCTGGACCCTTCCGACCCCTCCAAGACTGCCCTAGTCGGGCCCGGACTTGACACCAAATAGGAAGACGCGCTCGTTACCTTCCTCCAAGCCAACAAGGATATATTTGCGTGGAAACCGTCCGACATGCCGGGCGTTCCTACGGAGGTGATCGAGCATGCCCTCAATGTGAAGACAGACACCAAGCCAGTCAAGCAACGGCTGCGGCATTTCGCTCAAGACCGCAAGGATGCTATTCGGGAGGAGATCACCAAGCTCCTCGCAGCCGGGTTCATCAAGGAGGTCTATCACCTGGATTGGCTGGCAAACCCAGTTCTGGTTCAAAAGAAAAATGGTAAATGGCGCATGTGCGTCGACTACACCGATCTCAACAAGGCGTACCCCAAGGACCCATTTGGTCTTCCCAGGATAGATCAAGTGGTAGATTCCACGGCCGGGTGCAACCTACTCAGCTTTCTCGACTGCTACTCGGGATACCTTCAAATCAGCCTGAGGGAGGAAGACTGCTTAAAGACATCTTTCATCACACCGTTTGGAGCGTACTGCTACATCACAATGCCATGTGGTTTGAAAAATGATGGAGCAACCTATCAGCGGGCAATTCAGCGGTGTTTGCACACTCAGATTGGGCGCAACGTGGAAGCATACGTCGACAACGTGGTGATCAAGACCAAGTCCAAAGAAGACCTCATCGCTGAGCTAGAAGAAACCTTCCAAAATCTTCTAAGATTCAAGATGAAGTTGAACCTGGAAAAGTGCGCCTTCGGTGTGCCATCCGGCAAGTTACTCGCCTTCATCGTTTCGCATCGTGGCATCGAGGCGAACCCGGAGAAAGTCAACGCAATAATGAACATGGCTCCCCCGACTAACCAGAAGGACGTCCAGAAGCTGACGGGCTGCATGGCGGCACTCAGCCGATTTATTTCCCGACTGGGCGAACGGGGCCTTCTTCAAGCTACTCAAAAAGGCAGAGAATTTCCAATGGACTCCGGAAGCCCAACAAGCCTTCGAAGACTTCAAACAATTTCTCACATCACCTCCCGTGTTGGAGTCACCTATGCCCCAAGAACCGCTAATGCTATATCTGGCAACAACCACTCAAGTAGTCAGCACGGTGCTGGTGGTCGAGCGATCTGAACAGGGTCACATCCAGAAAATACAACGGCCAGTTTACTTTGTCAGTGAGGTGCTTGTCGACTCGAAGATGAGATATCCGCAGGTCTAGAAGCTGTTATATGGCCTACTCATCATTGTCCGGAAGCTGGTGCACTATTTCCAAGCACATCAAGTCACGGTGGTTACATCGTTTCCACTCGGGGATGTCCTTCTGATGAGGACATCATGTCTTTGGATACACACTTACAACCTCTTCATGATGAACAAGATGTGCAACTGATCCAAGGACCAACTACTCGCGCACGTGGCCGTCAACTTAATCGCCAGGTGAATGCGTTCCTAAGCTTATATGAGAATATTTCTACGAATGGTATGCTATTTAATTCTTGTGATGATTTTATTGTTCTTAGGAACCTGGGAGAAGACCATGGAGAATAACTCAAGAAACACATATTGAAGTGGAGACAACAAGTGCAAGTAAACTCCTATTCCCGAAACCGATTCAGTTTCGGGCTGGGAGACAGCATCAATTTCAAACGGCCATAACTTTTGATCCAGAGGGAGTTACAGGGCCTACAAGTACTTGATGGAAAGCTTATGAAGTCTACTTTCAGATGGTTTTGGCTTCACATCAAAATTCCTCCTGAGCTGTCCGGAATCATCAAAACAAGACATGTACCTCTTCTAATCCGAGTCTGTTTTGGGCTTTGGGCCTTGTAATTGTGTCGTGGGCTAAACCCATGAGGAGTGCGCCCCTCACAGGGCAAACCCTCATCCTAGGACGTCCTAACTCGTATATATTTCATAGCCGCCACTGTTTAAGTCGGGTTTTGCTTAGATTATTCTATCCTTGAACAGTTTCGCCGTTTATCGGTTTGTGAGACCCCAACTCGAGAGTATAATCATTCATCTGCAATTGAGTTGCAATCTTTCTTGTTCTTGCTTGTGTTCTTTGATTCACATGCAGGGATTAGCCTTCGTGGCAAGGTCAACCGGGCAGTGCACAGTTGATAACGAGAGGAGACGTGGTGCTGCGATTGCAGGGTTCGGGTCTTGATGATCAGAAGCCGGATCGTGAGTGTCGATTCTCCACCAAATCGATAGTTATCTTTACCTAACGGAAGATCGGGCACCCTGTTGCCATCACCTTCATAATCGCGAGGCCACCGGCCGAATCGCTAAATGGGCACTCGAGTTGATGGCGTTCGATATCACCTTTCAGCCACGGACAGCAATTAAATCACAAGCTCTAGCCGACTTCGTGGCCGAGTGGACAAAAGTTCAACTGCCTACATCAACAGCGAAGCTAGAGTACTGGACAATGTACTTTGATGGTTCTCTACGGATCGCCGGTGCCGGGGCTGGAGTCATATTGACATCCCCCATTGGCGAAAAACTCAAGTACGTTCTACAAATCCACTTCCCGGCTTCCCACAACGTCATCGAGTACGAGGCACTTATCCACGGGCTCCGTATTGCGATATCACTCGCATACATCGACTGGTTGTGCGCGGAGATTCCCAACTCATGGTAAACCAAGTCATGAAAGACTGGACTTGTCTGAATGATACCATGGCGGCATACTGTCAGGAGGTTCGCAAGCTGGAAAACAAGTTCGATGGGCTGGAAATAACACATGTCCTGCGCCAATACAACGACACGGCAGACGAATTGGCAAATATGGGATCCAAGCAAGAGGCGGTCCCGACAGGGATCTTTGTCGAGCAACTTATGGAGCCATCAGTCAAGAAGAAACCGGCACCGGAGCAGTTGGGAGGCGAACCTCCCCGACAACAAACGAGGTACTGCACACATGTCAAGACTGGCGGACTCCTGTTACCAAATTTCTCTTGGACAATGAACTCCCAGAAGATCGCAGTCAAGCCGAGCAGATCAACCGTCGAAGCAAAAGCTTTCTACTAGTCGGAGAAGACCTGTACCGAAGGAGCGCATCCGGTGTTCTCATGCGTTGCGTCACCACTGAGGAGGGCAAGCAAATCCTGCAGTCGATCCACTCGGGCATATGTGGCAACCATGCCGCATCCAGGTGTGGGTGCCATGGGCCCTGGGTACCTCATGACAAGCATATGGGCCACTCGGATAGACGATGGGCCTAGCCTTGTAATTAGAGATATAGCTAGATTCGGCAGACTTCGCCTTGTATAGAAAGGAATATACAGTCCTAGTCGGGTGCATTATATCTCTAAGGGGAGATCTCCTAGTCGTAATCCGATGGGGACTCCTACCTTGTGACCCTGTCCCCTAGTATATAAGGGGAGGCAGGGCGCCCCATGAGGGCAGGTGCACACAAGTTCATCAGAACTACCACCGTATATCCTCAAAGGAATACATACAAACTGGATGTAGGGTATTACCTCACATTAAGGACCTGAACCAGTATAAAATCCCTCCGTGTTCCTTTGCAATCCACCGAGTTTACATCCACCGACTAGCCCCATATATTTATTGCCAGTGTAAAACATCGACACTAGGACGTTAGTCGGAAAGGCTTACCGGCAGGGATTTTTTGGCCCAGAGCAGTAACAGATGCAAAAGAAATTGTTTGCAAATGCGAGGGTTGCCAGTTCTACGCACAACAAACCAATCTCCCAGCCCAAGAACTCCAAACTATCCCTATTTCTTGGCCATTCACAGTATGGGGGCTCGACATGGTCGGGCCCTTCAAGAAAGCGCCAGGAGGGTACACACATCTATTTGTCGGAATTGACAAGTTCACCAAGTGGATTGAGGCCAAACCCGTTGCAACTATAACAGCGGCACGAGCAAAAGACTTCATCATGGGTATGCTATACCGATTTGGGGTCCCTAACCGCATCATCACCGACAATGGTACTTCGTTCACGGGTGGCGTATTCCAAGACTTCTGCGAAGATTTCGGCATCAAGATCTGCTATGCATCTGTGGCACACCTGCGGAGCAACGGGTAGGTCGAACGAGCCAACGGTATGGCCTTACAAGGCATCAAGGCCAGATATTTGACCGACTACAACCATACGTGGCCGGTGTGGTACAAGAACTCCCATCTGTTCTCTGGTCTCTCAGAACCACGGTTAGTAGGGCAATAGGGCAATCCCGTTTCTTTCTGGTCTACGGTGCTGAGGCTATGCTACTGACAGAGTTACAGTTCGGCTCTCCGCGAGTCCAGGCCTACTCAGAAGACGTCTCAAACAATACCCGATTGGTCGAGCTGGATCAATTGGAAGAAGCAAGGGACATTGCAACAATCCAGTCGGCAAGGTATCTTCAAGGCCTGCGTCGCTACCACAATCGCAATGTCTGTGGCCGCGCCTTTTTGGTCGGGGATCTCGTCTTGAGGAAAATATAAACCATCAAAGATAGGCACAAATTATCCCCAATATGGGAAGGGCCATTCATTATAGCCGAGGTCACGCGGCCAGGCGCCTACCGACTGAAGACCGAAGACGGTGCCCTTATCGGCAACTCAAGGAACATAGAACAGCTACGTCCTTTCTATACCTGAGCTTTATAATTTCTCATGTGTACAGTTTCTCTGACTCACTACGCCGCTTGTATCAACCGAGTAGTGAGTCAGGGGCTGTAGGTATATATGTGCTTTGTCAATAACATACGAGCTTGTCCTACTCCAGTTACGAAGCCTTACTACGACTCATGTTTGCCCGAGTACAGTTTCTTACATCGAGCGATTTTATTAAGTTCCGACAGACTAACTCGGCGTAGACTACACAGTCAAGTAAAGCTAATGACAACTGAGTAATAATTCAAAGCTTGGCGGCATTGCGCATATATTTACACATGTTTTCCACAAAAGTTTATACATACCAACTACATGATATGTTGCTCTTACAGACCCAGGTCTCGGGTGATTGTCTCAACAGTCGGCCTCGCCCGGGCTATCAGCTCCACCGCCTCCTCGGGCGTCGTCTCCTCGGCAAACCCCTCCCCCATGGCTTCAATGTCTGCCCTCGGGTAGATTGATTTGGTCATCGCCAGGGTCTGGGCCACGCCGGCAATGACATGCTCATCTGAGTACCTCTTCAGGGCACTCGGTGCATCCTCAAGACGTGCCTCCACTTGGGAGATTCGGCTGCAGCTGGTTCCCACAGGGCGGGGATCCATCAGATCAAGGAACACTTTCATGGACCCGACGAGGGCCTCCCGTGATTCCCTGATAACCCTTATCTCCTCTGCATAAGACCGATATTGGGCCTGGGCATTGGCTCTGAGGTCTGCCCGGGTCCACCGACAAGTAAACTTGTTAGGCATGGCTGCAGATGGAATGATTAAAGGTTGGTTTTAAGATCGATGTTGAGGTGGAGACTTACTCGCGTAATCGGCCTCCCACTCGGCCACGGTCTTCTCCAGTCTAGCTTTTTCTTCGCCGAGCTTGATGGTGGCTTCTTTTAACTCAGCTTTTTCCCGTTCGAGCTCGGCGTTGGCCTTTGTCAGTCAGCCTTGTCCTTCTCAAGCTTGTCCTTGGCTTTCTCGGCCTCCTTCAGCTGGGCTTTCCCCTCTGTTCGGGTCTTTAACCCGGCTTCGAGGGCTGCACGACAGATTAGTCAAGAACTCAACCTTGCAGCCATGACACAACTGGGCAGTCGGGAACAACGCAGCTTGAGAAATTCATCACTGGTTCAGTCGGGAAGAAGCATTCGGGGGATTTACCTCTAATCTTCCCAGCTTGGGCCCAAGTTTCATCCCTGAGCTGGGTGCGGCATCCTTCAGCCAGGCTTCCCTCCTCGGGTGGCGCTCCTCCATCTCGGCCTTCAACGCCCGGAGCTGCTCTAATTCTACGAGATGGGGGGCCATTTCGATCAGGATCCCGGTCATCTCCTTGTTACGATCAACAAGTTTCTGCTAAGGGAGAGAACAAGTCAAGAACGGAGTTAGACGTCAGAACAGGAAGACCACCAAGACTCCATCGCAAGAATCATACCCGAACCCCCTCGGACCCGGCAATGGCGGCGCGGAGCAAGCTTTCACGTTCCCTTCTCGCCACGGCCTCGTTGAGCTTGAACCTCCTCGCGGTCCCATCAGGCGCCGTCCAGGTGAACGTCCGAGGGAACTTACGCGGAGGAGCTTCAATCCGAGGAAGGTTGGGATCTCCGGCGCCGACGACGATGACGACCATGACGGCGACGGGGTCCTGGCCCCCACACTGGCATCCCCTGCGGCCTCAGGGGTCGACTCGGGGCTCCAGCAACGGCCTTGGCAGCGGGCGTTGACTCGGGGGCTGGGGCAGCAACCTCAGTAACCGCCCTTTGGTCGGGCGGCACCAGCGGCCCCGCAGTCGGGACCACCTCAGTCTCCGTGACTAGGCTGGCCACCGGCTCGGCGGGTGTGCTCGTGGGCGCCGGCTCGGCTGGGGCGGGCTCTTCGAGGGGAGCAGTCAGAGTGGTCTCCTTGAGATCGATATCGGCACGTTTCCTGCATGG
Source organism: Oryza meyeriana var. granulata (assembly GCA_003991445.1). Taxonomy (NCBI): domain Eukaryota; kingdom Viridiplantae; phylum Streptophyta; class Magnoliopsida; order Poales; family Poaceae; genus Oryza; species Oryza meyeriana. The sequence goes on along the minus strand of RYFJ01003114.1, from coordinate 3,549 downwards.
CAAAACAGACATCAAAATACTACTGCAACAGAAAAGAGCCTCAGAAGATCCGGAGCAGCTTACCTCTTGGAGAACTTGAGTTTCCCGCCGGGCGACCCAGGTCCTAGCGGAGTGCTACGCCCGGTTGTCGGCCTAGTCGGCGAAGTAGTCGGCGGCGGCACGGCAACTGGAGGTGGCCCTGTCCGAGGCGTGGCCGACTCGGGCACCTCTGTGCTTGGCGGCGCCCGCTCCGATCGTCTACTCGGCGGTGCTTTTGCTGGGCTCGACAATGTCGAGCTCGGCCGTACTGGTCCCAACCTGGGACTTGATCGCCTGGGCGCCGCGGTGGCGGTGTCCGTTATCTTCAGGCCTCCTACCACGACACGCGGCGTCATGGCCCCCTCGCCCCGATATAGAACAGGCTTTTTCCCCGCTCTCTTGGAGTCGGGTTGGGCAGCAGCAGGGCTCCTCGGCCTTTTCTTCAATTTAACGGCCAACAACGGGCGGGAGTCTTCATCGAACTCCTCGCATTCCTACAGAAGATTCAATAACATATATCACATAATGCTGGGCAATCGCAGATATAGGCCCACAGGCATTTGTCAAAGAAGAAGGACAAACATTACCTTGGGACGGGGCCGAAGGAAGCTGAATGGCACGATCCGGCGTTTATCGTCCTCGGTCTCGATCAGCCCCTCAGAGAAGTAACCAAACAGGGTCTCGGTCACCTTGTACTTATCGGCTGACTCGTGGCTTACTCCGTCAGGATCATATTTGCCCTTAAAATCCCAGCCGAACGCGCCCCTCAGCCTCAGCGGCTGGATGCGCTGAGTCAAGAAACGCCGAGCAACCCAAGGCCCAGTCAGGCCAGCTTCCTTAAGCTTTTCTAACTTTTCCAACAATTGATGCACCTGGCCCATTTCCTCAAAGGTTGGATCTGCTGACCAATTTGGTAAAACTACTAGTGGCAAGCCGGTGAATGGACACAAGGAGAGAGCCAAATCTGTGCAATAGAACCACTCCTTGTGCCAGCCTTTCAAGGAAGATTTCAAGGGGAGATAAAGATATGTTTTCTTCCCATCACTCCTCAACTGGAGACCAGCCCCCTCAATCACATTGATATTATTCTTGGAGGGCTAGGGTTTGATGTGGAACAGTTGCCTAAAGAAATTAAAATGGGGCTCCACACCCAAAAAGCACTCGCAGAGAGTAACAAATATGTAGATTTGAATAATCAAGTTGGGATTCAAATTCACCAACTCCAACTCATAGAAGTCAAAGATGCGACAGAAGAACGCAGAAGAGGGAAGGCACAAACCCCGATTGAAAAAAGAGGCAAAAACTACTGTTTCGCCAGATTGGGGATTTGGGACCGACTCACCCTTAGCCGGCCACCAACGGATCACCTCCTGGCTCCGCCACTTCAATTGACTCTCCAGCAGCTTTAGTTTCACTAAGCCGTAATCCGAAGTCGGCCAAGCATTCCCCGGTGCACCCGCAGGATCCGAAGCTTTCGATATGGTTGGGGGCGGAGAGATTTGGGGGAAAAGCGATTGAGGCTTGAACAGACGAAGAGGATTGGAATCGCCTGAGTTTGAGCGGGGAACAGCAGCAGCAGCTAACCCTAGCCGAGCAGGAGGCGAAAAGTTGGGCGCGAAGGCGGAAGACAAAGCGATTGGCTGATTTGGGAAGATGAAGAATCTTCTCTCTCTCCCGCCTTTTTATAGAGCCGATACCGACTAACAGGCTTGGGCCAACATAGTTGTATTGGGCCACCAAGACATGAGTTCCTACAGTAGCATGCTCCATGGGCTGTCCGCAGGTGATTGAAATTATAGCCCTGGTGCTACCAACAGGAGCAGATGAGGTAAACAGATATGCTTCATGAAAGCCTTATTGCTAAACATATATGTTCGGGTATCTGTTTTATCCACCAGGTCTCGAGGATATATCCTTACATGGATCGCAATCTGGTCTTCATTAAAATTGGGGATGCAGGTATCTTTCTCGAGTACACCTGACCACGCCATGGATTTATTTTCATAAAGTGGTACTCGGCCTACATGCGTGGCCATCAGTTGCCATGAGCAACATTATTCTAGCCGATATGACGCTGAAGAGTCTAACTTTTGAGTAATGCACTACTCAGGAGAGACTATAAATTCCTTATTCCCATTGACATGATGCGGAGGAGTCTAACTTCTGGGTGGGACGCCACTCGGGAAAGACTATAAACCCCCTTTCCAGCTGACATGAAGCTGAAGAGTCCCATATACAAGTTGCATCCTACTCGGCAAGACTATAAACATACATTCCGACTGATATGAAGTCGAAGAGTCCTATATACGAGTGGCATGCTACTCGGCAAGACTATAAATTAAATTCCGGTTGACATGATACCGAAGAGTCCTCAATATACCAGTAGTATACTACTTGGGAAAGACTATCAGGTTAAAGATCTTGACTTTATTTTAATTGTCTTTACAATTAACACAAAGTCAGGGCTACACTAATAGGTGCGCCTATTCGGTGCACACTATTCATATATCTACATGAAGCCCTTGATAGCCTTCACTGCCAGCTAACATGAAGGCAGGACTTCGGGAAGAAGGATCACTCGGACAAAGAGACTCGGAAGCATCGCACACAGTCGAGCAATCTTCACCATGAGGATGAGCACTTTGGCATCAGCTGTGACTCAACTATGAGGTCTCAGGGCTACTGTGGGAGCCATGGCCCCGGTGCCTCACCACAAGCATATGGGCCACTCGGATAAGGATGGGCGAGTCTTTGTAAATTAGAATAAGATAGCACCCGGCAGATTTTGGCCTTGTACAATAAGAAAACACAGTCTTAGTTGGATAAGTTCTATCACTAAAAGGAAATCTCCTTGGCCGTACCCGGCTGGATCCTGTTAACGCCCAGAAATTCGCCACCGAAATTCTGAACATTAATGTGTAATAAATCCCTGCCCAGGAAAGCCAGGGGTACACAAACCCAAGTTGCCATACAGAGGGTCTTTACCAACAGAGTAAACTGTATATTACATAAATGCAGCGGAAAAAAAGGTAAAACGAGTCTATAAATCTGGCCAAGCAAGCCGATTCATCCCAGGCACCTGACGCAGACAGCCTATTCCTCAGGATGATCTTCACACGCGTCCCCTCCAACACTGGGGGGAAAAATTGGAGCAGGCGAGTACCACCCACAGTATCAACAAATCACACACCCAAATTGCATATGCCAGGGTAAACAAGATGGGTATATCGGTTTATTTGCGGAAAAGCAGTTTGCAAAAAGGGAGTAGTTTCGCAAAACATTGAAAAGTTGATTTAATTAACAATTATATCACTTCACTGATTAACGTTACAAATCCATGTTAACTAGGCCACATCCAACGTGATTGACGCTAAACCAGCGTCAACCAGTCTCCACTGATGACACTACACCCGTCACGACAGACACCCTCCGGACGTTACATACCACGTTACCAGAACTCACTGATTAACGCTACAACCGACGTTAACTATCACCTACGACAACGTACCGACCTGACCAGTTTTTTCCCGA
>RYFJ01003113.1:0-153401 GCA_003991445.1 Oryza meyeriana var. granulata | reverse complement strand
TTCAAGTGCATCGAGACAATACAGTCCCTTGCAGCGAAAGAGCCACTAGGCCCAAAAATACACAGAGCAACGGCGACTGCAACAAAAGGAACAGACTGGCTAGACATCACGGCAGAATCATCCGCGACCTGATCGACAAAGCTAAAAAGCCCCTAGAAAACACTACATTATATCCTTCGTGATAAATTCCAAAATTCAAGAGGTTAGCAATTCATCTTCTACAAGAGTTTGAATTGATGGTATTGTCATTCATATTTCAATGGCTTTCTTGTGCAGAGAGAGTGAAATAAAGATATCTGGCGAGCCTATGCCATCAATACTGCTCAGCCCAAGATGCATACCACACCCTAACAAGACCACAGGTAAAATAGTCTCCTGCGAGCCAGAGGTGCCCACACATTTCCTAAGCTGATTATGTACCTTGACAGCAAGAGTTCCAGCAGCCTCCAAATCTCCGCTAACTACACGGGAGGGATTCCTGCAAGCTAACTGCTCCACCCACCAAGAAGGATATACAGAGAGACAAAACCTTTCGTGCGAATTCTAATCTGAAACCAGAGACCGGAACACCCCCGAACCCAACCAAATATAGTTGTCGCCCATGAGTGAACCGGGGACATTCCCCCATGGTTGAGGCCCCAGCAACCTCTCCAAGAACTTTTCAATGGGTCTCTCTGAGGGAAGTTGCGAAGAGCAGGTAGCGAGCTCAGACGAGGCAGGCAGCATTGGAAGAGCACCAAAAAATCTTTTACGTGTGCAAATGGCATCAGGGAGATCAGTATGCGTACGCCGAATCTGCATGTTGGTTTTGACAGTTTATCGATTGATCTGGTATGTCTGCATTGACGCTGGTTTTCCTCTGTTAATGGTTCTTGAGCAAAGAGACGTCCAATCGCCTCGCAAGCGAGATAATTAAGGCTTCTTGACCTATAACGTCTGGCTACACCATCCCAGACTGTGCTCAAGCTCAGGTAGCAAGGATGACCTAGAGTGATAGCCAAGAGAGGGAAAACATGGCTGAGGGTGTCATCGGTTGAGTAGCTACAAGGAGATAAAACGGGACTTGCCGAGGAAACCAGAAAGCTAGTCTCTTGTTCCATAAGTCTGCACTGGCAATAAGAACAATATAGAGCTCACATCGGGAGGTGGGAATTCAGGGGATGCAGACGGAACACTAAAAGAAGTTGATACTGGTTTAACAGGCCCACTCAAATGATAGAAGTTTGTATAAATATCCATAACGCTCAGTGAGAGTGATATTTCTACGTTCTCATGAAGGTGTACTTATTGACTGCAAATGATTCGTATGTTTTAGGATTATATTTACGTCCCTTGCCTCATGGGGCGCTCACCCAACCGGACTACTGGCCTAAACCGGAGAATTACTGTAGTAAGATAATAGAAATCGCTGTCAGAAATAAAAAAAAGAACTTGAATAATTACCCATTTGATTAATCAGGCAGGTTGCCACACAGTAGGGTTGCAAGCTCTAAAAATGTCGTAATTAGTTACTTTGGCCATGCTCTTCCGAGGGCCTAATATGACTCGTCGTCATGCGAGGTATCCCGGGAGCACCTACGCAGCTCTATTACACCTAAAGGAGCGCATTGAGAACTTGACGTAGTTATGATCACAGCTGAGCCAAGGAGTGATCCAATCCCTCCATGTGATTACTGGCCGCAACGTGGATGCTTCCGCAGTCACTCTTTAGATCGTGTAAGCGCTATCTCGTACCCGACCAAGCTGTCGATGTAGCGTGGCAAGGGCGCGAGGCTAATGAAGGGCTTCATGCTACGAAATAATGCAATAGTGAATCGCACTAGACACGCCGCACTATTAGGTCATGCCCTCGCCTACAAACAAATTCTGTGGTGCTTAATTAGTAAACGACATTAACATAAAATAAGATATTAACTTATTAGCCTTCAACGAGTAATTACTATATAGGATCATCCCAAAACATGAGATTTTCGTATCATATCACCTGAATAAACTTATAAGTACTTGATTACGCCTGAGAGGAAAACTGCGCATGTAAAGCACTTCTGGCGAATTCGAAAGTAAAGCTCAGAGTAAATGGGATGTGTTTATAAGCTGCAAGAGACTAAGGATAAACGCTCAGTAGATAACATTTCGCAGCTTGATGTCACGGGAAAAGATATCATTAGTCTTCGTCCCGAATGGCACTCGGCCCGATCGGCAGAAAGTTGACCTCTCTCGTTAGTAAAAAGAATAATCGGGCTCATTCGGCAAATGTAGCCAGGGATGGTAAGCCCGAGTACCAATCAGCCTCGTGAAAAAATAAATTCAGAAACTTGTGTAGTTTTTAGGGTAATCTCGAGAAGGATACATGCATCCATTTGAATGAGACCAGCATTGATGGATAACTATAAGGATATACGAACTTTGTCCTCGAGACTGGTTAGATACAGTGAACTGAACCCTGTCAAACATACAGTAGTGATTCACAACTAGAAACTTCGCAGAAGCATTACCGTGTTTACGCGATCATGGCTTCATTATAGTGACACGTGATAGCGTCTTAGCTGAATCCACAGCCATCAAGTAGCGGGTTCATTAACTTTCCTCTCAAGTAGGGATGGGCACAGCGGGCGTAGAGCGAATTCCTCATACATGGTGTAGAGTCATGTCTTGGGCTCGCAGTACGACTATGATAATTAGCCCAAGCCATACCATAAGTGGGTACAAAAAAACTCAGGCATTAGTAGTAAAAACTAAGTCAAGGATGGGAGGAGAAAAAGATTCCGCATCTTCCCCAATCAAGCCAACATCGATTCGTGCTTCCACTTACGCGCCCGGAGCTAATAATCGATTCCAGAAGTCAGAAGCTTATAAGCATTAGCTACTAACAGAGAATAAAAAACGTACATTCGTTCCTAATTACACACGTGACGGAAATCTTTGAGCGATTATTACAGAAATACATACACAGTAAAGCCTCCAGACTATTATGGACTTTTTTCCGCAAGATCTTGTGCTCCCAGACATAGACAAGAAAGCCTCCGAGAATCCTACCGGGGCTGAGGAAGTACAATGGCGGTTTTCGGAAAGTTGGGCATTGTTGGCATGAGCTGCACGCTGATGAACTACAATCTTGACTCTAGCCCCTTGCCAATTAAGTGGATTGGACCGCGGGCTCGGCACTGCTAAGGGTGATCGGTCCAAATCCCACCGGGACTGTAGTTTTCGCCTCTTTCTTGATCGGGGTTTGTGCTTCCTTCTTTCTGATTTCTTCGCGATGATCTCGATTTCTTTTATGGATATGAATTGTTACATTTGAATCTAACTCATTTTCAAGATTTCATATTTGTACCTTTGGTGATGCTTCTTGGGATGAAATTGAGATGATTGTTCGGCATCGTATTTCCACAAATCAAGCCCAGCTTCCAAAATAATATCAATGTTGATTGGGGACGGGTCTCGCAGCTGAGAGCGATGGGAGAAATGTTCTCTTGATTCACCATTGATATCTTCATTGAAAAGGTGGCACAAGGAATGGTTTTATTTGCGCAGATTCTGCTCCATCATTGCGCATTCACAGGCTTTCCTACGGTCCGCCAAACTGGTCGGGAAAACCATCTTTTGAAGAATGGGTTCAGGTGCATTTGGTGCTGCCAAACTGGATGATTAAGAAGGAGGCCTGTAACAGGACCATGGGTGCTCGCGTCCTAACTCGGCGCAATCCAGCCTGCTGAAAACTTGAAATGCGCTTTTGGTTGACTATCCAGTGGCAAAAAAGAATCTCTGACCGATGTACGGCATGATCGGCGGACATAGCTTGCAGAACGAATCTGTTTGGGTTCTTTTCTGACGAGGGTGATCTGGACGAAGATGAAACAACGCCCGGGTTTGCCGGCCATGGAAGCGCCCCGCGAATGGCTCGATATCAGAGCGTCGCTCGTTAACGCTCCGGCTGTTTAACATATGGCGTCGGTTGGCTCGTTATATTACAAGAGCCAGCAAGAGTAGCATCGGCTGGCTTCCGCTAAAAAGCTAAGTTAGCTGGTTGGCTTGCGAGCAAATAAAAAAAACACATACAGGAGATTATAGAAAGCTGTGGCTACAACCAAAAGTACTTTATAAATTATACAATGGAGACTATAATCCTCCGACATTCGATTGATCCACAATTCCCACAAGTTTTGTCAACCAGCCCACCATTGCAGGACCATGAGTCCATGATAGTCCTACTCATACCAGTTTAAACACATACCACCCATTTCATAGAACATACAGAATTCCAGAACGAAGCAAAAAACTGAGCTACCCAACTATGAGTGGTAAGGATTGATGCAGTTTTGTAGGTAATATATATACCCAAAAGCAAGTTAAAAGCAGCCATGGAGCACAGCGCCAGCAGGGGCCCCTTAGCGCTGTTCCCCCTTTTTACTCTTGTTTACCTGTATGGAAAGAACACATCAAGTGAGACCACCAAGATTGATATCCACCACAATGCTGGGGACATCTAAAATAGACTTACTAGTTGCTTTCCACCACACTGCTACTAGGAAGCTCCACACTCTCAATGTCACCATCATCACCAATCGTTCTCACCTATAAAAACAGTAAAAGAATTAAGCATTACATATTTACATACAAACTTTGGGGAAAATGGAGTTCAAAAATAGACTAAAAATCACATACCAGAATAATAGGAGGACTTTTAGAACCTCGTATCAGCTAGATGCAAAACTAGTGCTTGAACTGTCGCGGCTTCAAAGAACTCCTATAGTCATCAAGAATTCTACCTCCACAACTAAAAGTGGACACAGATGATCACGCTGCTAGCTGGACAGCTAAGAACTTCTTTGCCATACTAGACACAACAGAAAATCTAAAGAGCATTCACCTTCCAATAGTGAAGTAAGTTAAAATTCTTATCATGTAAAGTATGGTTTGCTTCATCTAGGTAGATAAGTAACTCAGATTTTGAACTTTCTGAAGCACTTGACTCTAGAAAGGACTGAAATTCACTTGAAACAAGACAAGCCACTGAGCTGGTTGTTTCCTTTGATGATGAGGCTGATTGAGTGGTTGAATGAGCTGCTGCACCCCATTTTCCGGCGTTGCTCCAACTCATGCTTCTTGTAGAGCTCTTCTAACTCTTTTTTATATCAGCAACCTCTTGTTCACACCTTGAGGAGTCATAAAGCTGACTAAATAGAACTGAATATATCTCATTTTGAACCTAGCGGTAAGGATGGTAGCAATAACATTACATTGTTTCTTCTCTTCCCAATTTTATCAAATTTGTCTAACATGGCAGCAGCCATTTTCTTCAAATATGGGTCCTTAGAATTTTTTTGCCGTTAACAATGCAATCTTGACTTTCAAAATGTAAGGGTAGAAGAGACATTAGCAGTAGGGTAAACTGATCCTGAAAATGCAGTGGTTGCTCCAGCCATCTCTCCTAGAATTGGTCTAATCTTCTCATATATGTTCCATTCAGATTCTGTAGGTTTCCATGCATAGTTCTGGTCTACTTGAGCATAATAATCAAATGGCAAACCTATATCAACATGCAAGTTGTCAAGCATTTTATATGTTGAGTTCCACCTTGTTTTAACATCAAGAGACAAACATTTCCCCAACTTTAATAGCATAATCATTGCAAACCTCTACAAATTTTGTACAGGCGACTTGGAGACCCCTTGAAATATTTCACAGTATTCCTTAGGTCACTTATGAGACCTTCTATTTGGTCTAGACCATCATTAACAACCAAATTGACTATGTGAGCAGCACAACGAACATGAAAATATTGAGGATCAAACTGACCATTCTTTCTAGCAAGCAGCTTGGCTGACAAATTTGTAGTAGCAGTATCATTATTTGAAGCATTATCAAGGGTGATTGACATAACCTGATCCTCTATTTTCCATTCCACCAAGCACTCAAAAACAGCATTAGCTATCACCAAACAGTGTGGGGAGGATCTAACTCAACAAAGTAAGAACACGGCATTGCAAAACCAATCACTATCTATGTAATGTGCCACCAAACACATGTACTGAACATTTTGATTGGATGTCCACAAATCAGTTGTCAAACTTATTGATTCAGCCTCTCTAAGACTCTTCTTTAGTGCTCTTTCTTAGATTCATAAACTTTCATGCATTCATTTTAATAGTCTTCCTACCAATACATCATAGTTGCTATTCATTCCACTTCATCAAGATATTAAACCATTTATGCTCAACCATTCCTAAACGAATACTCATGGACAATTTATCATCTTGCAATCAATTTTCTAGTGTGCTCATGGTCATATTCAGTAGGATTAACACAAGACAGCCATCATCTGCACATAGTTGAGTGTACCTTGAGCAGTTGTCGTTTAGCCTTAGCAAGCTTTTCTGAAACTGTGTGCAGCAGCAAGGTGGCGGTTCAGCTATGAAGTTGCTCCCCCTGGACGGTATACATAACTCTTATGACAGAATCTGCACTTAGCCTTTGTCACCATAACACAAACTCCTTCGTAGATTGAACACTTATCTCCTTGAAATACTTTCCAAACAACCAGCCCTCTTTCCTCTCTTTACCTTGGTCTTAGAAGGAGATAAATGAATACAAACCCCAGCCTTCAATTTCTTCCGCCCTCTAGCTGCTTTGAAGGATTTGACGGCACGCTTACATCATCTCCATCCTCCTCCTCCTGACTTTCATCATCATCTGACGGCACGCTTACAGATATAGCGGTAGCATCATTCATGTCAAAGTTCTCTCCGCCATCCTCATCCTCCGCCAAAGGCTCGATGTGCTGCTACACAGATTACATACAGGTCAAAAATCAATTTTGCTGCACAACTAGCGTACAGACTACAGTCTACAGATTACACAAATCACATATGCTCACATGAATAAACATAAATATATTGGCATAGTGGCATCCTACACGGTTGCACATGTTCACACAAATCACACATGACACATTCTAGGCTACATCTCCTACAGATCAAAGCATCAAGAAAAATACATACCGTGTCCGTTTCTACTGATATGGAGGCCGATGGAGTAGTGGACTTTGCGGCTGCGGATCCTCGACCACGACCGCGGCCACCGCGATTGCCTATCGAGGGCGGCACCATCTTGCGTTTGCTCCTCGATTCAAGACTTGCCGCCACCGGAGGAAGCATCCCTTGGACCTCTTCCTCATCCTCCATGACCAGCTCAAGCTCGGGATGGGATGGGGCAAGCCGGCGAGCTGCGTGTGGAGATGGGAGACCGGAGAGGAGCTGCGTGCCTACGTGCGGTGTGGCCGAGCGCGTGCGGCGTGCGGCGGCTCGGGGTGAGGGGTCGGGAGGGGGAAGGGAAAAGACCGTGACTGTGGCTGCGGACCTGCGGTGGAAGTGGAGTCGAGTCGACTGCCTGCGTGCAGGCTGCGGCTGGTGGTTTCACGAATGGGCTGGGCCGAGCTGCCGAGGGATGTATGGCCATATGGGCCGACCCAATTTCAGTTGCTGGCTTGATAATTGACTGGCTCGTTATGGCTCGCGAGCAGCTTGCGAGCTGGCTCGAGCTGGCTCGTTATAAACCTAGCTGGCTCATTATAAAACGAGTTGGCTCATTATTAAACGAGTCGAGCTTGAGCCGAGCCATTAACGAGCGAGTCGAGCGAGCTAGCGAGTTTCGAGTTTTTCGTCTAGCCCTAGCCACGAACCAAGGTAATCTTTGATCTTCTGCAATGAATGCCTATGATTGTTCAACGTTGCATAACGCATCTTGTTGACTCTTCTTTAGTAGCACGAAGAGATTGATGAAGACTCACGCCCGTTGTCGGCCGTCAAGTCGAAGAAAAGGCTGAGGAGCCCCTTAGCTGCTAAACCCGACCTCAAGAGAGCCAGGAAGACGCCCATTCTGTATCGGGGCGAAGGGGCCATGTCGACGCGCGTCGTGTCCGGCGGACTGAAGATAAGGGAGCCCACCGCCCTGACGCCCAAGCGATCGAGCCCCCGGCTAAGACCTGTGGGACCAAGCCTAACATTGCCAAGGGACCAGCCAGAGCAGACACCGCCAAGCGCGGGGGAGCCCGAGTCAACCGTGCCGAAGTCGAAGCTGGCTCGAGCTGATGCGCCACCACCGACCGTGGCGCCGACGGGTTCTATGGCCAGGCCGGCGGGCGGGGGTGGCATTTCACCAGGTCCCGGGTCGCCTGGCAGAAAACTGAAGTTCTCCAAGAGGTATACTGCTCTGGGTCTTCTGGAAATCTTGTATGTTGCAGCAGTGTTTTATTGTCTTGTTTCGTTGTGCAGGAAGCAGGCCGATATCGATCTTAGGGAGACCGCGCCATCTGCTCCCCTTGGAGAACCCACCCCAGCCGAGCCGGCACTTGCGAGCACACCTGCTTAGCCGGTGGCCACCCTAGTCCCGGAGACCGAGGTAGTCCCGACTGCGGGGCCGCTGGTGCCGTCTGACCAAGGAGCGGTGGTCGAGGCTGATGTTCCAGCCCTTGAATTGTCGTCCACTGAAGAAGCCGCCGCTAGAGCCCCCGAGTCAGTCCCCGAGGCCGCAGGGGACGGCGGAGAGGAGGACGAGGCTCTGTTGCCACCGTGGTCACCGTCGCCATTGCCACCGCCACCCGAGGCCCTGAACCTGCCTTGGATTGAAGCCGCTCCACGCAGGATGCCCCGGGCATTCACCTGGATGGGGCCCGGAGGGGCCGTGAAGAGCTTCAAGCTTGATGCGGCCATGGCAGAGAGAGAACGCGAACGCTTGCTTCATGCCGCCATCACCGGGTCCCAGGGAGTCGTGGTATAATTCTTGGTAGCAGAGTCGTGGTGGCCTTCTTGCTTTGTCATCTGATTCCACTATCAATTCGTTGTTTTCCCCGAGCAGAAACTCATCGACCGTAATGAGGCGATGACGGAGATCCTGGTCGAGATGGCTCCCCACCTCGCAGAACTAGAGCAGCTCCGGGCGTTCAAGGCCGAGATGGAGGAGCGTCAGTTGGGGAGGGAAGCCTGGCTGAAGAGCGCCGCCGACACGCTCAGGGAAGAGAAGTGGGCCCTAGCCAGAAAGATCAGAGGTAAACTCCCTAAACGAATCTTCCCGACTGAACCGTTAGTGTGTTCCTCCAACTGCGTTATTCCTGGTTGCCCGGTTACGTCTTGACTGCATGGTCGAGCTCTTGGCTAACCTGTCATGCAGACCTCGAAGTAGAGCTAAGGACCCAAACAGAAAAGGAATCGCAGCTAAAAGAAGCCGAAGAAACCAGGGCCGAGCTTGAGAAGGTCAAGGCCGACCTGACAAAAGCCAATGCCGAGCTCGAACGGGAGAAGGCCGAGTTAAAGGCGACCACCGTCAAGCTTGGCGAGGAGAAAGCCGACCTGGAGAAAACCGTGGCCCAGTGGGAGGCCGACTACGAAAGTAAGTCCCCGACCCGACCGCGATCTTAACCAAATCGTTAGTTATTCCATCTACAGCCGAGCCTGACAAGTTTATCTGCCGGTGGACCTGGACAGACCGGAGGGCCAACGTCCAGGCCCAGTATCGGTTTTATGCAGAGGAGATAAGAGTCATCAGGGAGTCACGGGAAGCCCTCGTCGGGTCCATGAAAGGGCTCCTTGACCTCATAGATCCCAGCCCTATTGGAACTAGTTGCAGCAGAATCCCTCAAGTGGAAGCGCGTCTCGAGGATGCACCGAGTGCCTTGAAGAAGTACTCGGATGAGCGTGTTATCCCTGGCGTAGCCCAAACCCTAGCGATGACCAAATCCATCTACCCAAGGGCAGAAATTGAAGCCATCGGGGAGGGGTTTGCCGAAGAGACGACACCTAAGGAGGCGCTAGAACTGATTGCCCGGGCGAGGCCGATTGCTGAGTTAATTACCCGAGACCTGGGCCTATAAGGATAACATATTGTGTAGTCGTGTGCATAAACTCTTATGGAAAACTTGTGTAAATATATGTGCCAAGCCAGCAAGTTTATTACTCAGTCGTCACTAGCCTCATTTGACCGTGCAGTCTACACCGAGTTAGTCTGTTAGAACTTAATAAAAGCGTTCAACGCAAGAAGCTATACTCGGGCGAATGCGACAGTCATAATAAGGCTTCATAACTGAAGTAGGGTGAGCTCGTATATTTATTGACATAACACATATATACATGCAGCCCCCGACTCACTACTCTGTTGGTACAAGCGGCGTAGTGAGTCAGAGAAACTGTACACGTGAAAATTAGAAAACTCAGGTATAGAAAGGACGTAACTGTTCTATGTTCCATGAGTTGGTGATGAGGACGCCGTCTTCGGTCTTCAGTCGGTAGGCGCCTGGCCGCGTAACCTCTGCCACAATGAACGGCCCTTCCCAGATTGGGGATAGTTTGTGCCTGTCTTTGGTGGTTTGTATTTTCCTCAAAACGAGGTCCCCAACCGAAAAGGCGCGGCCACGGACATTGCAGTTGTGGTAGCGACGTAGACCTTGAAGATACCTTGCCGACTGGATGGTTGCGGTGTCCCTTGCTTCTTCCAACTGATCGAGCTCGACCAGTCGGGTATTGTTTGAATCGTCTTCTGAGTAGGCCCGGACTCGCGGAGAGCCGAACTGTAATTCTGTTGGTAGCATGGCCTCGGCACTGTAGACCAGGAAGAAAGGGGATTGCCCTGTTGCCCGACTAACTGTGGTTCTAAGAGACCAGAGGACGGATGGGAGTTCTTGTACCCATCGGCCCGCGTATGGCTATAGTCGGTCAAATATCCTGGTCTTGATGCCTTGTAAGACCATACCGTTGGCTCGCTCGACCTGCCCGTTGCTCCGTGGGTGTGCTACCGATGCGTAGCAGATCTTGATGCTGAAATCTGCGCAGAAGTCTTGGAAGACGCCGCCCACGAACTGAGTGCCGTTGTCGGTGATGATGCGGTTAGGGACCCCGAACCGATATAGTATGTTCATGATGAAGTCCTTTGCTCTTGCCGCTGTAATTGTTGCAACGGGTTTAGCCTCAATCCACTTGGTGAATTTATCCACTGCGACGAATAGATGTGTAAACCCTCCTGGCGCTTTCTTAAAAGGCCCGACCATGTCGAGCCCCCATACTGCGAATGGCCAAGAAATAGGGATAGTTTGGAGTTCCTGGGCTGGAAGATTTGTTTGTCTTGCGTAGAACTGGCAACCTTCGCACTTGCGAACAATGTCTTTAGCGTCTGTTACTGCTGTGGGCCAGAAAAATCCCTGCCGGTAAGCCTTTCCGACTAACGTCTTGGATGCGGCATGGTTGCCACATATGCCCGAGTGGATCGACTGCAGTATCTGTTTGCCCTCCTCGGTGGTGATGCAGCGCATGAGGACACCGGATGCGCTTCTTCGGTACAGGTCTTCTCCGACTAGTAGGAAGCTTTTGCTTCGACGCTTGATCTGCTCGGCTTGGCTGCGATCTTCTGGGAGTTCGTCTTCCAGGAGAAATTTGACAACAGGAGTCCGTCAGTCTTGACATATGTGCAGCACCTCTTCTGTGGCCGGGGTAGGCTCGCCTCCCGACTGCGTCGGTGCCAGTTTCTTCTTGACTGACTGCTCCATGAGTTGCTCGACAAAGATTCCAGTCGGAACCGCTTCTCGCTTGGATCCCATGTTGGCCAGCTCGTCTGCCACGTCATTGTATTGACGCAGGACATGTGTTATTTCTAGCCCGTCGAACTTGTTTTCCAGCTTGCGGACCTCCTGACAGTATGCCGCCATGGTATCGTCGAGACAAGTCCAGTCTTTCATGACTTGGTTTACCATGAGTTGGGAATCCCCGCGCACAACCAGTCGACGTATGCCGAGTGATATAGCGATGCGAAGCCCGTGGATGAGTGCCTCGTACTCGGCGACATTGTGGGAAGCCGGGAAGTGGATCTGTAGAACGTACTTCAGTTTTTCGCCGGTGGGGGATGTCAGTATAACTCCCGCCCCAGCGCCGCCGATCCGTAGAGAACCGTCGAAGTACATTGTCCAGTACTCTAGCTTTGCTGTTGAAGTAGGCAGTTGAACTTTTGTCCACTCGGCTACGAAGTCGGCTAGAGCTTGTGATTTAATTGCTGTCCGTGGCTGAAAGGTGATGTCAAACGCCATCAACTTGAGTGCCCATTTAGCGATTCGGCCAGTGGCCTCGCGATTATGAAGGACATCCCCGAGTGGGAACGATGTGACCACCGTGACTTGATGTGCTTGGAAGTAATGCACCAGCTTTCGGACTGTGATAAGTAGGCCGTATAGCAGCTTCTGGACTTGCGGGTATCGCGCCTTCGAGTCGGCAAGGACTTCGCTGACAAAGTAGATTGGCCGTTGTATTTTCTGGATGTGACCCTGTTCGAATCGCTCGACCACCAGCACCGTGCTGACTACCTGGGTTGTTGCCGCCAAATATAACATTAGTGGTTCTTGGGGCATAGGTGATGCCAACACGGGGGGTGATGTGAGAAATTGTTTGAAGTCTTCGAAGGCTTGTTGGGCATCCGGAGTCCATTGGAAATTGTCTGCCTTTTTGAGTAGCTTGAAGAAGGGCATACCCCGTTCGCCCAGCCGGGAAATAAACCGGCTGAGTGCCGCCATGCAGCCCGTCAGCTTCTGGACGTCTTTGAGGTTAGTCGGGGGTGCCATGTTCCTAATAGCGTTGACTTTCTCCCGGTTGGCCTCGATGCCGCGATGCGAGACGATGAAACCGAGTAATTTGCCGGAGGGCACACCGAAGGCGCACTTTTCTGGGTTCAGCTTCATCTTGAATCTTCGAAGATTTTGGAAGGTTTCTTCCAGGTCAGCAATGAGGTCTTGTTTGGACTTAGTCTTGATCACCACGTCATCGACGTAGGCTTCCACGTTGTGCCCGATCTGAGTGTGTAGACACCGTTGAATGGCCCGTTGATAGGTTGCTCCAACGTTTTTCAAACCGAACGGCATTGTGATGTAGCAATACGCTCCAAACGGCGTGATAAAAGATGTCTTTAAGCAGTCTTCTTCCCTCAGGCTGATTTGATGGTATCCCGAGTAGCAGTCGAGAAAACTGAGTAGGTCGCACCCGGCCATGGAATCAACCACCTGATCTATCCTGGGAAGACCAAATGGGTCCTTGGGGCACACTTTATTGAGATCGATGTAGTCGACGCACATGTGCCATTTACCCTTTTTCTTCCGGACCAGGACTGGGTTTACCAGCCAATCCGGGTGATAGACCTCTTTGATGAACCCGGCTGCGAGGAGCTTGGTAATCTCCTCCCGAATCGCATCCTTGCAGTCCTGAGCGAAGCGCCGTAGCCATTGCTTGACTGGCTTGGCGTCTGTCTTCACGTTTAGGGCATGCTCGATCACCTCCCTTGGTACGCCCGGCATGTCAGATGGTTTCCATGCGAAGATGTCTTTATTGGCTTGTAGGAAGGTGACCAGCGCGTCTTCCTATTTGGGGTCGAGTCCGGTCCCGACTAGAGCAGTTTTGGAGGGGTCTGAAGGGTCCAGGGGGATCTTCTTCGTGTCAGAGTCTGCTGAAATTCCCGACTTCGCTACTTTTTTCGCCGAAACTTGGTCTTGCTCGACTTCTGCTGTGATGGCTTGCCGAATGCTGTCGTGCCCGACTGCCGCCTCTTGTGATTGAGCCAGCTCGCAGCTCTCCTTGTCGCAGGTGAAGGCTTGCTTGATGTCGCTGCGGAGGGAGAGGACTCCTGCTGGCCCGGGCATCTTGAGCACCATGTATGTATAGTGCGGTATTGTCATGAATTTGGCAAGTGCCGGTCGTCCGAGTATCGCGTGGTACGCGGTCTCGAAGTCGGCAACCTCGAAGCAGACGTTCTCTATGCGGAAGTTATCTCGCGTGCCGAAGGTTACCGGCAAGGTTATCTGCCCGAGTGGGGTTGATGACAGGCCGAGAATTATCCCGTGGAAGGGCGCGGTACTCGGCTATAGTTCTGAACGTGGGATCTTCATCTCGTCCAAAGTTTTGGCGAATAAGATGTTGAGCGCGCTTCCTCCGTCGATGAGGGTTTTCTTCAGCCTGATGTTTCTGACGACCGGATCCAGGACGAGTGGATAACGTCCCGGGTGAGAGACCTGATCTGGGTGATCTACGCGATTGAAGGTGATGGCCATCTCTGACTAGCGCAGGTACCGGGGGGTGTCTGCTGTGGAGACCGCGTTGATGTTGCGTGAAGATAGCTTCTGCTTGCACTTGGACTCGTATGCGAGCGGCCCCCCAAAGATGTGGTTGAGCTCGGCTTGAGGATCTTGGAAGTCATTGGCCGGGCCCGAATCTGGCTTGTCCTTTTCTTTGTCGGTGCCAAATGATGAAGCCTGCTCGGAGGCAAACTTCTTGAGCATGTAGCAGTCCTTGGCCGCGTGCTTGCCCTTGGGGTGGAAGGGGCATGGCCCGCTCATGACTTTCTGGTAGTCGTTGTTCCGCTGGGGCCGCGACTTGGTCCGCTCCATGTTGGCCACCTCGTTGTCCGACTTCCGCTTGTGGTTGCTGGATTTGTTTTGAGACGGCTCGTTGTCGGCTTTCGCCTTTGGATCCTTCTGTCGGGACTCCTTCTCGTCGAGGGCCTCCGCAACTGCTTCAGCTGAGTCGGCGTACTTGTTGGCCATGTCGAACATTGCCCGGACAGTCGGTGGGGGTTTCTGAGTGAACTTCACGATGAACGGGGCGTCTTTTACTCCCTTGCGGAAGGCGGCGATGACGGCCTCGTCTTTGATCGTTGGGATCTTGTTGCGCTTCTCGGAGAACCTCTTAATGAAATCTCGGAGAGACTCGTTTTTCCTTTGGTGTAGTTGGTACAGATCGTGTTCTGATGACGGCCTCTCATAGGTCCCCTGAAAATTAGCGATGAACCGTTCCCTAAGTTCTCCCTAGGAATCGATCGACCGCCTCGGGAGCCCTGTCAGCCATGTCCTTGCCGAGTCGGCTAGTGCGACTGGGAGATAGTTAGCCATGGCTTTGTTGTCGCCCCCAGCAGCTCGGACTGCTAGGGTGTATACGGTGAGCCAGGACTCAGGATTTGTCTTGCCGTCATACTTCTCGATCCCGGTGGGCTTGAAGCCAGTCGGCCAATGGACGTTCTGCAGCTCCCGAGTGAAGGCTGGGATGCCTTCGTCTTCTTGAGGGCTCGGGCTTCGACCACGGCGGTTAAACCACTCGTGATGGAGGCCAAAGCGCTCGTTTTCGTCCTCCAGTCGGCGGCGCTCTTCTTCACGTCGCTCTTCGCGTCTGGCGTTGATAGTGCGGCGAAGGTCGCGGTGAAGGTGTCCTCGGAGGTCTTGATTAGGCCAGCGGTCATACTGGTGACGCCGCCGGTCATCATTATTGGTGTTGCCGAGTGTTGTTTGCCTTGACTCCTCGCGTGGCCGACTGGAGCCAGCCCCTCGACGCCGTGCTGACGTGGATGAGCCCGCCGCTGGAGATCCCGACCGGTTGGTCGGTACTAAGGTGTCGCCCGACTGCTGTTGTTGCTGTTGGCAGGCGGCAGCCATGATCATCACCTTGATCTTGGCGATGGTTGGGGTGGCCTGGTGATCAGGCCCGAGCTGGAGCGTATCCAGCAGGGTTGTAGCAGCCACAACGTTCTGTTGCGGCGTTACGAAGACGTCATGATCACCGACTTTGGTTTGAAGAATCTGCTGCTGGGCGGCTCACCCAGCTTTGCGCAGCCCATCGTTGCGAGCCTCGCGATCAGCCTCCTCCTGTAGTTGCAGTTGGCGCGCCTCCTCCTGTTGCTCGTCTTGTAGTCGGCGAACCTCAGAGGGTGGTGTTGAAGCCATGAAGATCTCGCAGGGGAGGAAGAGACCCACCAGACTGGAGTCCGAGCCGGCGCTCGAACCGCCATCCGACTTGGAGTCGGACTCCGTGTAGTTGATCGGAGTGAGAACGACCCCAACCTCTCTAGATCCAATCTGAAACGGCACTTGGCCGTGTCCAAACTGGACCACAGGAGATCGGGTCTGTTGTAGGAGATGGGGATCCGCAAGGTCGCCGAGTCCATATGGGAGATTGACGATCTCTCCCCTTCTCGGCCCAACCCGAGCTGGCTCGAGGCCTAGCGCAAGTCGGACGCCGAAGGGAAGAGTTGTCCCAGAACTTGGCGATGTGAGGGACTGTCGCAGTAATTCGTCGAAGGAGATCGCAACGTCCCGGGTGCCGACTGGCGCTGGGTTGGCTAGTTCCTCGGCCGGCTGGATTGGATCTGTGCCGGCCAAGGTGAGGTCGCCAATCTGGTTGGCGATGAAGTCGAGGCTTCCAAAAGAAATCTTGTCTCCGGGTGAGAACTTATCGCCGTCGACTCCACTTGTTGGATCCATCGAATCTATTGATGAAGAGTTCGTCGGAGCCCCTACCTGGCGCGCCAACTGTCGATGCTTTGCACCGGCAATAAAACTATAGGGCTACTCGGCGAGGTGGAATTCGGTGGATTGCAGAGGAACACAAAGAAGTTTATACTGGTTCAGGCCCTCAATGTGAGGTAATACCTTACGTACAGTTAAGGTGTTATTCCTCTGAGGTGACTTATGATCAATGATCTCGTATGTGTTGTCTTGCCCTCATGGGGCGCCCTGCCTCCCTTTATATACTAGGGGACAGGGGTACATGATGAGGATCCCAACCGGACTCGGCCTAGAGATATCCTTTGTAGAGATAGAATCCTATCCGACTAAGACTATGATTCCCTTATTACACAAGGCAAGTCTGCCGGGGACTATCTTATCTCTAATTAGTTGATTTGGCCCATCCTCTATCCGAGTGGCCCATATGCTGGTGGTGAGGTACCCGGGACCCATGGCCTCCACACTTCTGTATTGTCCTCCCGAGTAGATTTCTTCAGCATTGTTGATTCTTGACTGCCTTGTTGAGCTTTGACTGCAATCTTGAGTTCTTGACTATTTTGATTTACAGCCCTTCAAGCCGAGTTCAAAACCTAGGCACAGGATAGGGAGAAACAAGATAACAAGCTGAAGGAAGTAGAGAAGTCCAAAGCCAAGGTGGAGGCCAACTATGCCAGTAAGTCTCCTGCTTGACAATGATCTTGACTCGACTGCTTGTTGCTCCGACTGTATGTCTTTGCTAACAAATATTCTTGTTGATATGTCTAAATAGCTTCAAAAGCCAATGCCCAGATCCAGTTTAGAGCCTTTGCGGAGGAAATCAAGATTGCCCAGATCCCGAAGCTGATTGCTTGCCCGGGAAGAAGCTGATGCCATCGACTCCGGTGATTGGATCCACCAAGCTTGATGAAGATGATCTCAACGAAGCCCCTTGTGGGTGCCATGGGCCCCAGGTACCTCATGACAAGCATATGGGCCACTCGGATAGAGGATGGGCTTAGCCTTATAATTAGAGATATGGTAACCCTCGGCAGACCTTGCCTTGTACAATAAGGAATATACAGTCCTAGCCGGGTACATTATATCTCTAAGGGGAGATCTCCTAGTCGTAACCCGGTGGGGACTCCTACCTTGTAACCCTGTCCCCCAATATATAAGGGGAGGCAGGGCGCCCCTTGAGGGCACAAGCTCATAGAAGCATAGGGCCAGACGGTTCATCAGAATCGCCGCCATAATTCCTCAAAGGAATACATACAAACTGGACATAGGGTATTACCTCACACTGAGGGCCTGAACCAGTATAAAATCTCTCTGTGTTCCTTTGCAATCCACCGAGTTTCCATCCGCTGAGTAGCCCCATATATTTATTGCCGGTGTAAAACATCGACAGTTGGCACGCCAGGTAGGGGTCTCGGCACAATCTACATCCAAGAGCTCGATGGATCCAGCAACCAGAGTCGACGGTGGCAAATTCTCTCCCGGAGATACAATCTCATTCGGAAGCCTCGACTTTGTCGCCGACATGTTTGGCAACCTCACCTTGGCCGACATGGACCCGATCCAACCGGTCGAGGAACCAGCCGACTCCGCGCCAGTCGGCCCACATGATGCTGCAGCAATCTTTCACGACATGCTGCAACGGTCTCCAATACGCCCAAGTCCAGGGATAACTCTTTCTTTCGGTGTTCGACTCGGACTCAGTTTTGAGCCGGCCGAGATCAGGCCAAGAAAGGAAGAGATCGTCAATTTCCCTTTCGGACTCGGCGACGCCACTGATATCTACAATCTACATCCGACGCGGCAAACCCGATCCCCTAGAGTTCGACTCAGATACGGCCCTGAGCCGCTCGAGATCGAATCTAGGGAGGTCGGAGTTGTAATCACCCCCATCAATTATTCCGACTTCGACTCTCAGTCGGACTACGACTTCCAGTCGGACTACGACTCTAAGTCGGACAGCAGCTCGGCAAGCTTCTCTCTGCCACGAGAAATCTTCATGGTATCCAAAGGCTCTACTCCTACTCAGGAATCACGCCGACTACGTGAACAGCATGAGGAGGAGGCTTGCCGACTGCGAGAACAACAGGAGGAAGAAGCAAGATGCCTGCATGCTCGCAACGACGGCCTACGCAGGGCTGGGCAGACTGCTCAGCAACAAATCCTCGAAACCTGAGTCAGCGACCACGACGTCTTCGTTACTCCTCAACAGAACATCGTGGCCGCTACAACTCTTCTGGATACACTCCAGTTCGGGCCTGATCACCGGGCCACCCCGACGATTGCAAAGATAAAGGCCATGCTTACCGCTGCTGCATATCAGCAGCACCAACAGTCGGGCGACAACCTCATACCGACCAACCGGTCGGCGTCCCCAACGGCAGTCTCATCCGCCTCAAAGCGACACTGAGCGGCCGGCTCTAATCGGCTACACACGGAGTCGCGCCAAACGTCACTCGGCAACCCCAACAACAACTGGTGTCTCTGAGGCTGACTACGGCGTGACCTTCGGCAGGACATCAACGCTCAGTGCCGCGAACGAGAGGAAGACGAGCAACGCCAACTACAAGATGAGAACGAGCGCTTCAGCCTCCACCACAAGCGATTTCACCGTCGTAGGCGGAATTGGAGTCCTCATGAAGATGAAGGCATACCAGCCTTCACCCAGGAGCTACAACAGGTCGAGTGGCCGTCGGGTTTCAAGCCTACAGGAATCAAAAAATACGACGGCAAGACCAATCCCGAGTCCTGGCTCACAGTCTACACTCTGGCGATCCGAGCAGCTTGAGGAAATCACAAAGTCTTGGCTAACTACCTCCCAGTCGCTTTAGCTGACTCAGCGAGGACATGGCTAACAGGACTTTCCATGCAATCAATCGGCTCCTGGGGAGAACTCCGGGAAAGCTTCATCACCAACTTCCAGGGAACATACGAAAGGCCATCTTCCGAACACGACCTGTATTAGTTGCATCAAAGGAAGAACGAGTCTCTTCGTGATTTCATCAAGAGGTTCTCTGAGAAGAAGAATTCAATCCCAATGATCAAGGATGAGGTTGTCATCGCCGCCTTTCGAAAAGGAGTCAAAGACACCTCGTTCATCGCCAAATTCACTCGGAAGCCTCCCAACTCCGTTAAGGCTTTATTCGACATGGCGAACAAGTACGCCGACTCAGCCGACGCTGTTGCTGAGGCCCTCGATGACAACAAGGCAGCCTGACAGAAGGAGCGGAAGGACACCGATGATGCGACCCCGACTAAAGTTGGGAACCGCAAGCGCAAGTCAGACGGCTTCATTATGGCAGTCGGTCACAACAGTCTTCGACTTCCAACAACTGAAGATTATCAGAACAACAAGTGACATGCTCGGGGGCTCTCAAGCTTAAACGCAAGGATGGCATCCCCACTCCAAAATACCGAACAACTAAGTCGCTCTCTGATTAATAATTCTTCATTTGGCCTTGCCATTGCCGCAGCCACTCACACCTAATAGGTGTATAAGTTGTGATTTTTCTGTTTTTGCTCTTAAACGATTGCAAAAGTACTCGAGTAGCATAAATCCTGATCCGTGAAACTTTGCTCCATGAAAGACGAACTCAAGTCACCCAAAACGCGTGTCTGGGAAAGTGCCATGAGCCAACTCCCGACGCTAGGGGGCTATGACTAGTTGGGCAGAGTGTTTAAACGTAAGGGGTCAACTACTCGGGGAAATTAATATCAATAAGAGGAAGAACACGTATTTACATATATTGTAAAATACATTTTCTTCGGGTGATCATTTTCATCATCAGATGCTACTCATCCGATATCTTTACAGTGCAGGGCCAGCTCCGGATACGCGTGACAGGAACTCAGGGCTGCGAGCCTATCTCCTACGCTCGGGGGCTAGACTAGTCTGCCAAGATAAACTCGGGATGCTCCATGAGGGCTACTGACCGAGTACTTCCACTAGTCGAGACGTCACCTTCCCCGGCTACGCTCTATGTGAGCTAACAACCGACCTCTGGCGCTAGTCGGGGCTCGTGTACTACTCGGCTAAGTAGGGTACGCCCCATGAGGGTCGCCAGCCGAATCCTATGCTAATGCTAGGATCAGGTACCTTATTTGGTTACAACTCTGTCAGGTTGGATATGCCCCATGAGGGTCACCAACCGAATCCTATGCTAATGCTAGGATCGGGTACCTTGCTTGGCTATAATTCTGTTGGGTAGGGTATGCCCCATGAGGGTCTCTAGCCGAATCCTATGCTAATGCAAGGTTCAGTATCCTGCTCGGCTTTACCAAAGTCAGAGAAGACCTGTATCGTAGAAGCGCATCCGGAGTTCTCATGCATGGCGTCACACTTGAGGAGGGCAAGTGGATTCTGCAATATACCTACTCGAGCATCTGTGGCAACCATACTGCATCCAGAACGTAAGTCGGAAAGGCTTGCGGACAAGGATCCCACTAGCTGATGGCAGTTACCAACATCGGAGTACTTATCTTGACATGCGATGGATGCTACTCTTATAGAGTCTACGCTGGGTGGGTCGGTTTAGGCCGGCTTATTTGGTAATGGGCCACCAAGATATGAGTTCCTACAGTAGCACGCTCAATTTGGGCCGCTCGCAGGCTGAGTTGAAATTATAGCGCTGGTGCTACCAACAGGAGCCGATGAGATAAACAGATATGTTTCATGAGAGCCTTATTGCTAAACATATATGTTTGGGTATCTGTTTTATCCACCAGGTCTCGAGGATATATCCTTACAAGGATCACAAGCTGGTCTTCATTAAAATTGGGGATGCAGGTATCACTCTTGAGTTCACCTAATCACTCAATGGATTTATTTTTCATAAAGTGGTACTTGGCCTACATGCGTGGCCATCAGTTGCCATGAGCAACATTATTCCAGCTGACATGACGCTGAAGAGTCTAACTTTCGAGTAGTGCACTACTCGGGAGAGACTATAAAATCTCTCATTCCCGCTGACATGATGCGGAGGAGTCTAATTTCCGAGTGGGACGCCGCTCGGGAAAGACTATAAACCCCCTTTCCAGCTGACATGAAGCTGAAGAGTACCATATACGAGTAGCATCCTACTCGGCAAGACTATAAACACACATTCTGACTGACATGAAGTCGAAGAGTCCTACATACGACTAGTTCCCTACTCGGCAAGACTATAAAGTTTATTCCGGTTGCATGATACCGAAGAGTCTCATATACCAGTAGTAATCTACTCGAGAAAGACTACCTAGGTTAAAGATCTTTGACTTTATGTTTAATTGTTTTCACAATTAAGCACAAAGTCGGGGGCTACACCTAATAGGTGCGCCTATTCGGTGCACACTATTCATACTTCTACATGAAGCCCTTCATAGCCTCGCTGCCAGCTGACATGAAGCAGGACTCAGGAGAAGAAGCACTCGGACAAAGAGTACTCGGGAGCAATGCACTCGGGAAGACTTCACCGTGGAGGATAAGCACTCGGCATCAGCTGTGACTCAACTATGAAGGTCTCAGGGGCTACTGTGGGTGCCATGGGCCCCGGGTACCTCATGACAAGCATATGGGCCACTCGGATAGAGGATGGGCTTAGCCTTGTAATTAGAGATATGGTAACCCTCGGCAGACCTTGCCTTGTACAATAAGGAATATACAGTCCTAGCTGGGTACATTATATCTCTAAGGGGAGATCTCCTAGTCGTAACCCGGTGGGGACTCCTACCTTGTAACCCTGTCCCCCAATATATAAGGGGAGGCAGGGCACCCTTGAGGCACAAGCTCATAGAAGCATAGGCCAGACGGTTCATCAGAATCGTCACCATAATTCCTCAAAGGAATACATACAAACTGGACGTAAGGTATTACCTCACACTGAGGGCCTGAACCAATATAAAATCTCTCTGTGTTCCTTTGTAATCCACCGAGTTTCCATCCGCTGAGTAGCCCCATATATTTATTGCCGGTGTAAAACATCGACACCCCTACCTGGCACGCCAACTGTCGATGTTTTACACCGGCAATATGAATATAGGGCTACTCGTCAGATCAAAACTCGGTGGACTGCAAAGGAACACGGGGAGTATAGGAGTACGCATAGGCTACGATAGCAAAAATAAAAATTTCTACCGCGCACACCAGGACATCATGCGAGAGAGGGATCATGGATCATTACCACTAGACGCGCAGATGCAGCGGAAAAGGGTTGGAGAAGCGGTCCAACCACGGGTGCGCGTCGAGGTAGTAGTGGAAGTAGTCGATCTCGGCCGATCAACGCCGCAACGAGTAGCGCGCTCTCACGGGTATCCACACGTCCGGGGCTGGAACACCGATCACGAGTGTACTAGCACTCGTGAGCGGCTAGGGTTTGGCTCGGAAAGTGGCGGCTAGGGTTTTGCTCGAGGGCTAACAGAAACACACACATGAAACTCCTCAGCCCCTCACCTCCCTATATATAGACCTCCTCACTCGGGCCTCGTGGACCGAGGCCCAGTAAGAGTCTACTCAGATCTCTATCCGAATCGAGCCCATATTTAAATCACATTCGAATAAGTGTTCCAACCCATTAAGTGTGCGACCCTGTAGGTTCACGTATATTTTGTCGCGACCCAGAAATGTCTTTCTGGTCACCCTGTTAATAGAGGCCTCTAGCAAGGCATATTAGCCCCAAGATATACGTAAAGATCATATCGGCTGAACCTGTAATGTCCTTATGTACAAATCCCTTTTGCCTCACGATATCGATAGAGCTCAAGGCGAGACTTGTGTCATCCTCTTAATAGCTCAATCACTCTCTCGATCCTGTGATGGATTACAAACTTGTGATTGACACCTCAATCACGGTAGCATGGCCATGCACTTCCATAATCCATTACATCGAGGGGCCCAGAGATATCTCTCCCATAAGGAGGGGCAATTCTATCTTGATCATTCATATCCACTACATGTTTCATAGCAAACCCGAAGACTACTTTTATGACTACCCAGTTACGGAGTAGTGTTAGTAGTCCCAAAATAAGCTACTACGTATGTTGAAACCATGATGATCTCAAGTCTAAGGATTCTACATAAACACTACTTGAGACTAACTGATGACAACATTGAAATCTCTGCAGTATCTCATGCGGGTCTATCCAACATATGTTCACTAACATATGTCCATATTATCGATTTGGTATCTCCATACCATGATCATGAGACATGATCATCAATCAATACATATGCTGATATTAGAATCATATTTGTTCCTCATATGATATATGATCAGGGATCATTTAGAAATAGCAACATTTGACATTAAGAGTCTCATGAATAAGTCACATACTCATTGATCAATAATGATAGTGTCTATTTCAAGGAATAAATCAATACATTATAAACATAGCATGTGATATATTTAACATCTCCATATTGCCTCTAGGGCATATCACTAACAGTCTCCCATTTGCACTACAGTCAACCATGTAGGTATCTAATACCCATTGCCCTAATGTGAGCCTCATGCTTTGGCTGGGGAAGCGGCTTTGTCAACGGATCTGCAATGTTAAATCCATTTGTACTTTGCATATCTTTACATCGCCTCTCTCCACTATCTCGCGGATGAGATGAAAACGCCGTAAAATGTGCTTGGACTTTTGGTGAGATCTAGGCTCCTTGGCTTGCGCAATGGCCCCACTATTATCACAGTAGAGGTCCATCGGACTGAAGGCACTAGTCATCACACCAAGCTCGAAAACAAATTTCTTGATCCAAACAGTTTCTTTAGCAGCTTCAGAAGCTGCAATGTACTCGGCTTCCGTTGTAGAATCAGCAACCGTCTCCTGCTTGGAACTCTTCCAACTCATCGCACCGCCATTTAGGCAGAACACAAATCTAGATTGCGATCTGAAATCGTCTTTGTCAGTTTGGAAGCTAGCATCAGTGTAACCATTTACAACGAGCTCTTCTTCACCTCCATAGACATGGAACACATCTTTAGTTCTTCTCAAGTACTTCAAGATGTTCTTTATAGCAATACAGTGACCTTCACCTGGATCCGATTGATATCTACTCGTAGCACTTAAAGCATACGAGACATCTGGACGTGTACAAAGCATGGCATACATAATGGACCCAATGGCCGAAGCATATGGGATCGCACTCATCTTATCCCGCTCATCAGGTGTACTAGGACACTGACTCTTGCTAAGATTTATACCATGTGACATAGGTAGGAAACCTTTCTTAGAGTCCTGCATGTTGAACCTTTTCAACACCTTGTCAATGTATGTATCGTGACATAATCCAATTAGCCTTCTTGATCTATCTCTATAGATCTTGATGCCCAGAATATATGCCGCCTCTCCTAAGTCTTTCATAGAGAAACTATTTTTCAATGAAGACTTAACAGATTCGAGCATAGGAATGTCATTTCCGATCAGTAATATGTCGTCCACATATAAAATCAGAAATACAAGTGCACTCCCACTAGCCTTTTTATAAACACAAGACTCTTCTTCATTCTTGATGAAACCAAACCCTTTGATCACTTCATCAAAACGAATATTCCAACTCCGAGACGCCTGCTTTAATCCATAAATAGATTTTTGCAGCTTGCATATCTTTCCAGCTGATTGTGGATTGACAAAACCTGTGGGCTGTGTCATGTACACATCCTCGCTCAGATTTCCATTAAGGAAAGCTGTTTTGACATCCATTTGCCATATCTCATAGTCAAAATATGCAGCAATCACTAGAATGATCCGAATAGACTTTAGCATTGTGACGGGCGAAAAAGTTTCATCATAATCAACACCTTGAATTTGTTTGAAACCTTTTGCCACCAATCATGCCTTATAGATGTGAACATTTCCATCCATGTCTATCTTTTTCTTGAAAACCCATTTGCACTCAATGGTTTTAACACCATCAGGTGGATCAACCAAGTTCCAAACTTGATTACTATGCATGGATTCAATTTCGGATCTCATGGCTTCAAGCCATTTCTCAGAGTCTGGTCCCACCATCGCTTCTTCATAGGTCTTAGTCTCATTGTTGTCTAACAACAATATGTCTCTTTGTTGAGTAGTCAAGAACATGTACCTCTCAGGTGCACGACGTGACCTCTCTGACCTACGTGGTGCCGGTGTGTATACAACAAGTGCTTCAACACTTTGTTCATCCTGTTGTGGTTCTATAGGAGCTGAAACATTTTCAGGTGTTTCTCGAATTTCTTCGAGTTGCACGGTCCTCTCACTATCCCTTCTGGAGAGAAACTCTTTCTCTAAGAAGACACCATGTCGGACGACAAACACTTTGCCTTCATGTTGATTATAGAAGTAATATCCTTTTGTTTCCGTAGGATACCCGACAAAGAAGCATTTGTCAGACTTAGGAGTGAGCTTATCAGATTGCAAAGGTTTTACACAAGCCTCACATCCCCAAATCTTAAGGAAAGACAAGCTAGGACGTTGTCCTGTCCACATCTCATATGGTGTCTTTTCTACTGACTTTGATGGAACTCTGTTTAGTGTGAACGCGGCTATTTCAAGAGCGTATCCCAAAAGGACAATGGAAGATCACTTTGGCTCATCATGGATCGCACCATATCTAATAAAGTGCAATTTCTCCATTCAGATACCACATTCCACTAAGGTGTTCCTGGTGGAGTCAACTGTGGAACAATTCCACAATCCTTCAGATGATTGCCAAACTCGTGGCTCAAATACTCGCCTCCACGATCAGATCGTAGAAACTTGATTGTTTTACCTAAATGATTTTGTACTTCATTTTGGAATTCCTTGAACTTTTCAAAGGATTCAGACTTGTGTTTCATTAGGTACACATACCCATATCTACTGAAGTCATCAGTAAAAGTTATGAAGTACCCAAAACCACCCCTGGCTGTTGAACTCATTGGTCCACATACATCAGTATGTACGAGTGCCAATAAATCACTTGCCCTTTCACCTTGACCAATGAAAGGTGCCCTTGTCATCTTGCCAAGTAAACAAGATTCACATGTCTCAAATGATTCAAAATTAAATGAGTGTAGAAGACCATCTCTATGGAGCCTCTCTATGCGTTTCTTATTTATGTGACCCAAGCGACAATGCCAGATAAATGTGGGATTCAAATCATTAGGACGTTGCCTCTTTGTATTAATGTTATAGACCGGTGCCCCTTCAAGATTTAGAACGTATAACCCATTCACAATAGGAGTATGACAATAGAACATATCTTTGAAATAAAGAGAACAACCATTGTCCACAGATCTAAAGTCATAACCTTCTGCTTGCAAATATGAAGCAGAAATAACATTCTTACAAAGAGATGGAACACAATAACAATTATTCAATTCCAAAACTAATCCTGAAGGCAAAGACAATGGCATGGTGCCAACAGCCACCGCAGCAACTCTTGCTCCATTGCCAACGTGAAGATCCACTTCGCTCCTTCTCAAACTCCTACTTCTTGTTAGCCCCTGCAACGATTTGCATATGTGAGCAACCAATCTGGTATCAAATACCCAAAAATCAGTAGATGAAGTAGCAAGATTGATCTCTATAACATTTATACTTGAAGTGGAAGTCGCACTTCCCTTCTTCTTGAGATCCTCCAAGTACTTTGGGCAGTTCCTCTTCCAATGTCCTGATTCCTTGCAGTAAAAGCAAACTACGTCAGGAGCAGCACCCTTCTTGTCTTGCTTGGCCTTGGTTCTGCTCGCGATCTCATCGGGAGTTAACTTTCTCTTGACCGCGTATTTCTTGACATTGGGCTTGCCCTTGCCTTCCTGCATCATCATCACATGACTGGTGCTTTTCTTAATGGTTTCCTCGGTAGTTTTAAGCATCCCATGCAACTCAGCCAAGGTCTTGTCCATGTTGTTCATGTGATAGTTCAGTATGAATAGCTCAAAACTCGGAGGGAGTGACTGGAGAATCACATCAGTAGCCAACTTTTGGCTAAGGGGAAAACCAAGCTTTTCTAGACTCTCAATGTAGCCAATCATCTTAATCACATGAGGGCTGACGGGATTCCCTTCCACAAGCCTGCACGCAAACAAGGACTTTGAAGTGTTGAACCTCTCAGCCCTTGCTTGGTTCTCAAACATGCCACGCAACCCCACAATGATATTGTAGGCATTTGTGTTCTCATATTGCTTCTGAAGCTCAGAGGATATTGTGGCAAGCATGAGACAGCTCACATCAAGGGAATCATTCGTATGCTTCTCATAAGCTCTCCATGCAGCCACAGAAGCATTTGTAGGCAAGTTCTCAAGAAAAGGAGTCTCAAGGACATACTCCTTGCGCTCTTGCTTGAGAACAATTCTCAAGTTGCGATACTAATCCATAAAGTATGTTCCATTGAGTTTTTCTTTCTCAAGAACAGATCGCAAATTAAAAGAACTGGATGCTACGTTAGCTGACATGATCTACAACATAAGAATATGCAAAGTTTAGCACTATGTTTATATTCATCTTTTATTAAACTATTTAACAAAAGACTCCCACTATGTGTTTTGCAACAAAACTCCCTCTAAGTTACATAGTGGGTCAAGATCCTCATTTCACTAATTCCTAGTGAGCTTTGGCATCACGGCTAGAAAACTAGTGACATGGGTAAGCAACACCTTGCTAATCACATCTCTATGTGACTCTTGCTTGTTGGGTGGCATCACTATGCCCCGGCCCTAACCTGTGCCCCAAGATCCAAAACTGTTTTGATGACCTTGTTAAGTAAACCAAATGCTTCCGCATGTAGATGTCCGACATCTACCCCAAATAATGATGATAACCAACTGCACCCTACTTTGGTAGGCCTACAATATGGTGATCATTATCTTTTGGTGCAACATATGAAAGGGCATAAACACCTAATTTTTATCATGAGGGACTCTATCCTACCATAGCAACATATCACATATATAATGGCATAAGAGTAAGATAGAATTAGTATGGCCCAAAAGGATGGTGATCCCCATCTCCATTTACGTGTAGATGATCTTCATCCTCCACATCTCTGCTTTGGGTCATCATGCTTGAAAACTTGTAACCTCAAGTCTAGGCTACTATCTATAATAGCTAGCAATTGAAGATTACAAGAATGGATTCAAGCACTAAGGTCGACACGCAGGTCGTTAAATACAATTAAGACAGCTAACAAAAGTTGAAAAATCATGACACACAGGTCATGAACGAATGTTACATGTATCATATACATCTCATACATTCCAAATAAGCTATAGGGCCATACTAATTCACATCATTCCCTGCAAAAACAAGTTAGACGTAGAATCGCATTCTACTTAACGATGTGAACCTATGACACCATACAAGGGGGTTCGCAGGGTTCGCACGGCGGTCCACCTTATGCCGATCCGAGACAATCTCCAGGACTCTAGTTTTTCCACTGGCCCAGGGCTATCACTAGCATTCGACATAACCACCTTATGCCGATCCGAGACAATCTCCAGGGTGCTAGGTTTTCCACTTGCCCAGGGCTATCAGATCCATAACCTACTAGCATTCGGCATAACCACCTTATGCCGATCCGAGACAATCTCTAGGGCGCTAGTAGTCTTATGATCCACGCCTCATCTAACCCCTATTAGCATTCGGCATAACCTACCTTATGCCGATCCGAGACAATCTCCAGGGCGCTAATAGTGTTAAGATCCGCGCCTCATCTAACCCCTACTCACCGATTGATCTTATCAACCCGTGCCTTCATCGATCCATCACATGAACTGACTAATCTAGACTGCAATAGATCTAATCTACCGCTCCCGCATATCAACATATGTGATGATCCAGATCGCAATCTACGCAAGATGGCTCTAATACCACTATAGGAGTACGCGTAGGCTACGATAGCAAAAATAAAAATTTCTACTGCGCACACCAGGACATCATGGGAGAGAGGGATCATGGATCGTTACCACTAGATGCGCAGTGCAGTGGAAGAAGGGTTGGAGAAGCCGGTCCAACCACGTGCGCGTCGAGGTAGTAGTGGAAGTAGTCGATCTCCGGCCGATCAACGTCGCAACGAGCAACGCCTCTACGGGTATCCACACGTCCGGGCTGGAACGCCGATCGCGAGTGTACTAGCACTCGTGAGCGGCTAGGGTTTGGCTCGGAAAGTGGCGGCTAGGGTTTTGCTCGAGGCTAACAGAAAACACACACACGAAACTCCTCAGCCCCTTGCCTCCCTATATATAGACCTCCTCACTCAGGCTTCGTGGACCGAGGCCCAGTAAGAGTCTACTCGGATCTCTATCCGAATCAATCCCATATTCAAATTACATTCGAATAAGTGTTCCAACCCATTAAGTGTGCGACCCTGTAGGTTCACGTATATTTTGTCGCGACCCAGAAATGTCTTTCTGGTCACCCTGTTAATAGAGGCCTCTAGCAAGGCATATTAGCCCCAAGATATACGTAAAGATCATATCGGCTGAACCTGTAATGTCCTTATGTACAAATCCCTTTTGCCTCACGATATCGATAGAGCTCAAGGCGAGACTTGTGTCATCCTCTTAATAGCTCAATCACTCTCTGATCCTGTGATGGATTACAAACTTGTGATTGACACCTCAATCACCGTAGCATGGCCATGCACTTCCATAATCCATTACATCGAGGGGCCCAGAGATATCTCTCCCATAAGGAGGGGCAAATTCTACCTTGATCATTCATATCCCACTAGATGTTTCATAGCAAACCCGAAGACTACTTTTATGACTACCCAGTTACGGAGTAGTGTTTAGTAGTCCCAAAATAAGCTACTACGTATGTTGGAAACCATGATGATCTCAAGTCTAAGGACTCTACATAAACACTACTTGAGACTAACTGATGACAAATGAAATCTCTGCAGTATGTCATGGCGGGTCTATCTAATATATGTTCACTAACATATGTCCATATTATCGATTTGGTATCTCCATACCATGATCCATGAGACATGATCATCAATCAATACATATGCTGATATTAGAATCATATTTGTTCCTCATATGATATATGATCAGGGATCATTTAGAAATAGCAACATTTGACATTAAGAGTCTCATGAATAAGTCACATACTCATTGATCAATAATGATAGTGTCTATTTCAAGGAACAAATCAATACATTATAAACATAGCATGTGATATATTTAACATCTCCATGTTGCCTCTAGGGCATATCACTAACAAGGAGTTTATACTGGTTCAAGCCCTTGATGTGAGGTAATACCCTACGTCCAATTGTGGTGTATTTCCTTTGAGGATGTATAACTTGATCTTGGTGATCTTGGTCATCTTGCCCTCATGGGGCGCCCTGCCTCGCCTTATATACTAGGGGACAGGGTTACAAAGTAGGAGTCCCAACCGGACTACGGCCAAGGGATCTCCTCTTAGAGATATGTCCTACTCGACTAGGATTGTATATTCCTTATCGTACAAGGCAAAGTCTACCGAGCTCTATTATATCTCTAATTACAAGGCTAGGCCCATCCTCTATCTGAGTGGCCCATATGCTTGTCATGAGGTACCCGGGGCCCATGGCCTCCACAGCAACCCCTAAGACCTTCATAGTTGAGTCACAGCTGATGCCAAGTGCTCATCCTCCACGGTGAAGATTGCTCGAGTGCATTGCTCCCGAGTACTCTTTGTCCGAGTGCTTCTTCTTCCCAAGTCCTATTTCATGTCAGCTGGCAGCGAGGCTATGAAGGGCTCCATGTAGAAATATGAATAGTGTGCATCGAATAGGCACACCTATTAGGTGTAGCCCTTGACTTTGTGCTTAATTGTGAAGACAATTAAACATAAAGTCAAAGATCTTTAACCTTGTAGTCTTTCCCGAGTAGTATACTATTGGTATATGAGACTCTTGAGCATCATATCAGCCGGAAATGTTTTATAGTCTATCCCAAGTAGCGTCCTACCGGTATGTGAGACTCTTCGGTATCATGTCAACCGGAATATTTTTAAGTCCTTTCCGAGTAGTATACTACTTGTATATGAGACTCATCAGCATCATGTCAGCCGGAATGGTTTTATAGTCTTTCCCGAGTAGCATGCCACTCGTATATGGAACTCTTCAGCTTCATGTCAGCTGGAAAGATTGTTTATAGTCTTTCCCGAGTAGTGCACTACTCGGAAGTTAGACTCTTCAGCGTCATGTCAGCTGGAAAAATATTTGCTCATGGCAATTGTTGGCTAAGCATGTAAGCCGAGTACCACTTTATGAAATTTAATCCATTATGTGGTCAGGTGTACTTGAGAGATACCTGCGCCTCCAATTTTAATGAAGACCAACCTGTGATCCTTATAAGGATATATCCTCAATACCTGCGTGAGTAATACAGATATCTGAACACATGTGTTCAGCAGTCGGCTTTCATGAAGCATATCTGACTACTCAATCGGTCTCTATTGGCAGCACCAGCACTATGATTTTAACACAGCCTGTGAGCGGCCCAAATTGAGCATGCTACTGTAGAAACTCATATCTTGGTGACCTACTACCGAATAAGCCGGCCTAAACTGACCCACCCAGCGTAGGCTCTATAAAAGTAGCATCCATCGCATGTCAGGATGAATACTGCAGCATCGGTAACCTCTATCAGCCAGAGGAATCCTTGTCCGCAAGCCTTTCTGACTTATGTTCTGGATGCAGCACGGTTGCCATAGATGCCTAAGTAGGTATGTTGCAAGATCTACTTGCCTTCCTCAGGTGTGATGCAGTGCATGAGAACTCCAGACCTTGATTAGATACAAGTCTTCTCTGACTTCGGTAAAGCCAAATAAGATACCCGAACCTTGATTAGCATAGGATTCGGCTAGCGACCCTCATGGGGCGTACCTTATCCAACAAAGTTATGGCCAAATAAGGTACCTGAATCTCGTAGGATTCGGCTGGCGACCCTCATAGGGCGTACCCAACTTGGCAAAATTGTAGCCGAATAAGGTAGCCGAACCTTGTAGGATTTGGCTGGCGACCCTCATAGGGCGTACCTAACTTAGCAGAGTTGTACTTGAGCCCCGACTAGCGCCGGAGGTCGGTTGTTAGCCGAATAAGGTACCCGAACCTTGCATTAGCATAGGATTCGGCTGGCGACCCTCATAGGGCGTACCTTATCCGACCGAGTGGTACCCGAGCTCCGACTAGCGCCGGAGGTTGGTTTTAGCTCACATGGAGCGTAGCCGGGGAAGATGACGTCCCGACAGGCGCAAGTACTCAGTCAATAGCCCTCATGGAGCATTCCGAGCATATGTTGGCAGACCGGCCCAGCCCCCGAGCGTAGGAGATAGGCTCATAGCCCTGAGTTCCTATCACGCGTATCCGGAACAGGCCCTGCATTATAAAGATATTGAATGAGTAGCATCTGATGATGAAAACAGTCACCCGAAGAAAATTTATGTATTTTACAATATGTGTAAATACATGTTCTTTCTCTTTTTGATATTAATTTTTCCGAGTAGTTGACCCCTTACATTTAAGCACTCTGCCCGACTAGTCATAGCCCACTAGCGTCGGGAGTTGGCTCATGGCTCTTTCCCAGACACGTGTTTTGGGTGACTTGAGTTCGTCTTTCATGGAGCAAAGTTTCACGGATCAGAATTTATGCCACTCGAGTACTTTTGCAATCATTAAGAACAAAAACAGAAAAAAATGTGCAGCTTGTTGTTAACGCCAAAATTTGGCACGGTTCATATCCATGTTCGGTTAAGGAAAGAAGCCATGTCAGCCAATGGAAGCTCATCTGGAAGAGACCAAACCTGGAAGGAATCGTGAAGACCACGTTGATGGCAGTTATTTATCTTATCTATTAGATAGCTTTATCTTTTAGAAACCTGATCTCTTGTCCGATCAGGTCTGTCAGTTTTCCTTTTTCTAGTTAGGAAAGTCCTGTACCGTGTCCTATAAGGATCTTGTAACTCGGGGTATATATACGTATTTGCCCGGACCTGTTATCCATCTAAATCGATCAAAATGATTGAAGTTAAAAATACAACTTCGGCGCATCGCCACCCTTTACCAACGGGTTCTTGCTTCTCGAGCGGGGCTGCATCGGTTAGGTCCGAACTCCTGCGAGAGGGTAAAGTCTCGTTACCCCGACTACCAATCGGCTAGGACTTTCTCGGTTAGGTCCGATATTCTAGTCGGTCTATGGTAGTCGGCTACCACGGTGTATCGGATCTGTCTACGGCTGCATCGGTTCGGTCCGACTCTTAGGCTGGTCAGGTATACCACATCACGCGTGCATAGTTTTTATCAGTTTATCGGGTTAGTTTATCATCAGTTTGTGCTGCATCGGTTGGTCCGACCTACTAAACTGCTAGCCGATAATTATTCCTGTTAGGCTGATATTCTTTGTGCAAGCGTCTTATCGGAATGTATAGGCGGTAAGTTTATTTTCATCACAGTTGCATTAGGTCTATCGGTTTTGTTGAGGTTCCTTTACTATTATCGATCTGTGCTGCATCAGTTAGGTTTGAACTACTAGATCGATAATAATAGATTTATCCTTGTCGAGCCGATCGGGTGTATATGCACGTTCTATCGGAGTGCTTAGCCGATAGGGTTATCTTTTTATAAAGCCGACTGTATTATCCTTACTGTTTGTCATCTACATTATCATCGGTTTTCTAGCCGATGCACATGTGTTTCTCGGCAGTCGCTGGCTTATTATTCTGCCTATCTATTTTATCATCGGCTTCTAGCCGATGCACATGTTGAACTAACAGCTTATCTATTTGTTTATAGCGCTATCGGTTTCCTAGCCGATACACGGGTGCCATCGGCCATCGGCTACGAGGAGCCTACATCAGTCCGTATCGGCCGATAGCCGATGTGCAATTGCTGCTGATCCGGGCGCGAGCACAAGCGAGGACCCGGGAGCGAGAACCCGAGCACGAGACCCGGGCGCGAGTACAGGCGAGGGCCCGGGCACAAGCATAGCGGCGATCGGCTGGAAAGAATCCATATCGGCTTACGGGCCGATTGGATCAATAATCAAATTTCTTCATCTCCTTGTCAATTGCGGGGTCAAATTGACTGGCACGCCTACGAACCTCAAGATTTTAGGACCTGCACTGGAGCTAAGCAGATCTCCCAGGCCTTCGTATGTTCAATCGCATCAAACCAGATCATCAACAAGCTTCTTGGCACACCCGGTGGTTTTTGGTGCGAACATATTTTTGGCACGCCCAGTGGGACACGATCTTCATATCATAACAGTATATCCTATCGGCTGAATCAACACGTTTTTGACCTGGTGGGACCAGAACTTCAACATGGATGGAAAGGAGGTCAGCACAGATAATATAATCCCAGTCACGATGGAAGATTTGACCGAAGAACAAAGACAACAAGTGGATGCAGAACATTGATGAATTTCAGAAGCTTTGTCTAGAATGCCTTTCGGTATGACAGATCAAGGGCCGATTCAGAAGTCGCAATTTCCAAAGCCTGTTCTCATTGACGAATCGAGCCTATATCGCCTACAAGTTCAAAAAACCGATCCAAGACATGTTTAATAAAGCAGTTCATCATGCGTTGACCGATCAATCTGGGATATTGGTTGAAACATTAAAGCTTGATCAAGAAGGCAGTGGAGCCGATTCAATACCCGGGGGCAACAAGATGGGATTCCTCAAGGATATCAAACTACGTACTATGGGGGCATCAACAGAGTTATTCAGAAAGCTGTTCCTGAGTACAATTATCAGAGGGAATATCAGAATCAGAATCGGCTACAAACTCCACCTCTACGTTATCACGACGAAGATCCAAGAGAAGAAGATTTATCAGCAAGAATCATAGAGGTGATGAGAAAGCAATTCGGTCCTAAGACAGAAGAAGGAAACATTTAGTATATCGGCCCTCACATATCCAGATTGGTTTGATAGGCTCCGTTGCCGCGCCGATACAGAGTACCAGACTTCTCCAAATTCTCAGGGCAAGATGATGTATCTACAGTGGAACATGTCAGCCGATTCTTGGCTCAATGTGGAGAGGCATCGGCTGTAAGAAGCTTTGAGAGTTAGACTCTTCCCGTTATCAATTATCCGGATCGGCCTTTACATGGTTTTCTTCAATTGCACTTAACTCAGTTCGAGGTTGGGCCGATCTGGAAAAGCAATTCCAGCAAGTATTTCTTTATGGGGAGGGTCAGGAGATGAGTTTGATAGACTTAACATCGGTAATACAGAAGCGGAGGAATCAGTCGCAGAATATATCCAGCGGTTTCGTGATGTTAGAAGCGATGTTATAGTTTAAGTCTGGATGATGCACAGCTGGCCGAATTAGCATTCCAAGGTTTGTTGGCTCCGATCAGGCAAAGATTTGCATTAGAAAGACTTTGAGAGCCTAGCACACCTAGTACAGAAGGTATCGGTTCATGAAAGCCGATTTCAGGAGGCCAGGAAGGAATATTGAGGCCCAAACAGAAGAAGAATTTCGAAGTTTGATAACAAACTCCGAAATTGGGGGGCATGTGTTAACGCCAAAATTTGGCACGGTTCATATCCATGTTCGGTAAGGAAAGAAGCCATGTCAGCCAATGGAAGCTCATCTGGAAGAGACCAAACCTGGAAGGAATCGTGAAGACCACGTTATGGCAGTTATTTATCTTATCTATTAGATAGCTTTATCTTTTAGGAAACCTGATCTCTTGTCCGATCAGGTCTGTCAGTTTTCCTTTTTCTAGTTAGGAAAGTCCTGTACCGTGTCCTATAAGGACTCTTGTAACTCGGGGTTATATATACGTATGCCCGGGGACCTTGTTATCCATCTAATCGATCATACAACTTCGGCGCATCGCCACCTTTACCAACGGGTTCTTGCTTCTCGAGCGGGGCTGCATCGGTTAGGTCCGAACTCCTGCGAGAGGGTAAGTCTCGTTACCCGACTACCAATCGGCTAGGACTTTCTCGGTTAGGTCCGATATTCTAGTCGGTCTATGGTAGTCGGCTTACCACGGTGTATCGGATCTGTCTAACGCTGCATCGGTTCGGTCCGACTCCTTAGGCTGGTCAGGTATACCACATCACGCGTGCATAGTTTTTATCAGTTTATCGGGGGGTAGTTTATCATCAGTTTGTGCTGCATCGGTTGGGTCCGACCTACTAAACTGCTAGCGATAAAATTATTCCTGTTAGGCTGATATTCTTTGTGCAAGCGTCTTATCGGATCGGAATGTATAGCCGGTAAGTTATTTTATTTCATCACAGTTGCATTAGGGGGTCTCATCGGTTTGTTGAGGTTCCTTTAACTATTATCGATCTGCGCTGCATCAGTTAGGTTTGAACTACTAGAATCGATAATAATAGATTTATCCTTGTCGAGCCGATCGGTGTATATGCGACGTTCTATCGGAGTGCTTAGCGCGATAGGTTATCTTTTTTATAAAGCCGACCTGTATTATCCTTACTGTTTGTCATCTACATTATCATCGGTTTTCTAGCCGATGCACATGTGTTTCCTCGGCAGTCGGCTGGCTTATTATTCTGCCTATCTATTTATCATCGGCTTCTAGCCCGATGCCACATGTTGAAACTAACAGCTTATCTATTTGTTTATAGCGCTATCGGGTTCCTAGCCGATACACGGTCCATCGGCATCGCTACGAGGAGCCTACATCAGTCCGTATCGGCCGATAGCCGATGTGCAATTGCTGCTGATCCGGGCGCGAGCACAAGCGAGGACCCGGGAGCGAGAACCCGAGCACGAGACCCGGGCGCGAGTACAGGCGAGGGCCCGGGCACAAGCATAGCGGCGATCGGCTGGAAGGAATCCATATCGGCTTACGGGCCGATTGGATCAATAATCAAATTTCTTCATCTCCTTGTCAATTGCAGGGTCAAATTGACTGGCACGCCTACGAACCTCAAGATTTTAGGACCTGCACTGGAGCTAAGCAGATCTCCCAGGCCTTCGTATGTTCAATCGCATCAAACCAGATCATCAACAAGCTTCTTGGCACACCCGGTGGTTTTTGGTGCGAACACTTGTAAACCTATTAGGCGTAAGCGGCTGCGGTATTGGCGAGGCCGAGTGAAATATTTATCAGAAAGCGACTTAGCTGTTCGGTATTTGGGAGTGGGGATGCCATCCTTGTGTTTGGGCTTTTGAGCCCCTGAGCATGTCACTTGTTGTTCTGATAATCTTCAGTTGTTGAAAGTCGAAGATTGTTGTGACCGACTGCCACAATGAAGCCGTTCGTCTTGCGTTTACGGTTCCCAACCTTAGTCAGGGCCGCATCATCAGTGTCCTTCTGCTCCTTCTGTCAGTGTGCCTTCTTCTCATCGAGGGCCTCAGCAACAGCGTCGGCCGAGTCGGCGTATTTGTTTGCCATGTCGAATAGAGCCTTGACAGAGTTGGGAGGCTTCCGAATGAATTTAGCGATGAATGAAGTGTCTTTGACTCCTTTTCTAAAGGTGGTGATGATGACCTCGTCCTTGATCTTCGGGATTGAGTTCTTCTTCTCAGAAAACCTCTTGATGAAGTCACGAAGAGACTCGTTCTTCCTTTGATGCAACTGATATAAGTCGTACTTGGAAGATGGCCTCTCGTATGTTCCCTGGAAGGTGGTGATGAAGCGTTCCCGGAGTTCTCCCCAGGAGCCGATTGATTGCTTGGGAAGTCCCGTTAGCCATGTCCTCACCGAGTCAGCTAAAGCGACTGGGAGGTAGTTAGCCATGGCTTTGTGATCTCCTCCAGCTGCTCGGATCGCTAGGTTGTAGACTGTGAGCCAGGACTCGAGGTCGGTCTTCCCGTCGTATTTTTTAATTCCTGTAGGCTTGAAACCCGACGACCAGTCAACCTATTGTAGCTCCCGGGTGAAGGCTGGTAAGCCTTCATCTACATGAGGACTCCGGCTCCGACTGCGACGGTGAAACCACTCGTGGTGGAGGCCGAAGCGCTCGTTCTCATCTTCCAATTGGCGTTGCTCATCTTCTTCTCGTTCACGGCGCCGAGCGTTGATGTCTTGTCGGAGGTCACGCCGTAGTCGGCCTCGGAGATCCTGGTTGTCTTGACGATTGTTTTGACGCCGCCGCTTGTTGTTGGGGTTGCCGAGTGACGTCTGGTGTGACTCCGTGTGCAATCGACTAGAGCCAGCCGCTCGGCATCGTGTTGAGGCGGATGAGCCTGCTGCTGCGGAGCCAACCGGCTGGTCGGTATGAGGGTATTGCCCGACTGTTGGTGCTACTGACATGCAGCAGCGGTGATCATGGCTTTTATCCTTGCTATAGTCGGGGTGGCCTAATGATTAGGCCCAAACTGGAGCGTGTCCAGTAGAGTTGTAGCGGCTATGAAGTTCTGTTGAGGTGTAACAAAGACGTCGTGGTCTCCGACTTGGGTGTGGAGGATTTGTTGTTGTACAGGCCGCCCAGCCCTGCGCAGATCATCGTTGCGGGCACGCAGGCATCTTGCTTCTTCCTCCAATTGTTCTTGTAGTCGGCGGGATGCCATGAAGGTTTCTTGCGGTGGAGAGAAGCTTGCCGAACTGCTGCCTGACTTAGAGTCGGAGTCCAACTTCGAGTCGAAATCAGAACAGTTGATGGGGATGAATGCAACTCCGTCCTCCCTAGATCCGATCTCGAGCGGCTCTGGGCCGTATCCGAGTCGAACTCCAGGGGATCGGGTTCGCCACGTCGGATGTTGTTTGAAGATATCCGCGGCGTTGCCGAGTCTATACGGGAGATTGACGATCTCTTCCCTTCTTAGCTCGATCTTGGCCGGCTCAAAGCCGAGTCCAAATCGAACACCGAAGGAAAGAGTTGTCCCAAGACCTGGACAAGATGAAGATCTCTGCAGCAAGTCGACGAGGGTTGCCGCAGCGTTGCGTGGGCTGACCGGCGCAGAGTCGGCTGGTTCCTCGGCCGATCGGATCTGGTCCGAGTCGGCCAAGGTAAGGTTGCCGAACTTGTCGGTGACGAAGTCGAGGCTCCCGAAGCTGATTGCTTGCCCGGGAAGAAGCTGATGCCGTCGACTCCGGCGATTAGATCCACCAGGCTTGATGAAGATGATCTCAATGAAGCCCCTGCCTAGCATGCCAACTGTCAATGTTTTACACTGGCAATATGAATATAGGACTACTCATCGGATCGAAACTCGGTGGACTGCAAAGGAACACGGGGAGTTTATACTGGTTTAGGCCCTCGATGTGAGGTAATATCCTATGTCCAGTTGTGGTGTATTTCCATTGAGGATGTATGACTTGATCTTGGTGATCTTGGTCATCTTGCCCTCATGGGGCGCCATGCCTCCCCTTATATACTAGGGGACAGGGTTACAAAGGAGTCCCAACCGGACTACGGCCAAGGGATCTCCTCTTAGAGATATGTCCTGCTCGACTAGGACTGTATATTCCTTATCATACAAGGCAAAGTCTGCCGAGCTCTATTATATCTCTAATTACAAGGCTAGGCCCATCCTCTATCCAAGTGGCCCATATGCTTGTCATGAGGTACCCGGGGCCCATGGCATCCACACAAGGAGTCACGGGAAATCCTAGTCGAATCCGTGAAAGAGCTCCTAGATATCATGGAGCCTCATCATCCTGGAACCAGCTCCAGTTCCGTCACCCAGGTGTAGGCATGCCTAAGCAAAGCCCCGAGTATCTTAAAAAGTACTCGAATGAGTGTGTAGTGTTTGGCGTCACCCAGACTCTTGCCATGACTTGGTCAATATACCCAAGGGTAGACATTGAGGCCATTGGTGAGGGTTTTGCCGAGGGAACAATTCCCGAAGAGGCACTAGAGCTGATTAGCCAGGTGAGGCTGACTGCTGACTCAATAGTTAAGGACCTAGGCATTAAGAACAAAACAATTATGCAGTCGGTGCATATATAACTTTTGTAAAGGCACTTGTAAATATCTGTGAAATGCTGCCGAGTACTTGTTTATTCTGAGTCGTCATTAGCTTTACCCGACTATGTAGTCTACGCCGAGTAGATCGATAGGAACTTAAGAAAAAACGTTCTCCTCTAAAAACTATACTCGGGCAAACTTAACATAATCGTTGTAGAACTTCATGACTTAGATAAAACAAGCTCGAATTTATTAACAAGGCACATAATACATGCAACCCCCGACTCACTACTCAGTTGGGACAAGCGACGTAGTGAGTTAGAGAAAAAACTTTATACATATGTATAGAGGAAATACAAGACTCAAGTATAGAAAGAACGTAGTTGTTCTATATTCCATGAGTTGCTGACAAGGGCACCGTCTTCAGTCTTTAGTCGGTAGGCATCCGGACGTGTTACCTCAGCGATAA
The DNA here is from genome assembly GCA_003991445.1 of Oryza meyeriana var. granulata. NCBI lineage: Eukaryota > Viridiplantae > Streptophyta > Magnoliopsida > Poales > Poaceae > Oryza > Oryza meyeriana. The sequence goes on along the minus strand of RYFJ01003113.1, from coordinate 112,875 downwards.
TGAACGGCCCTTCCCATAAAGGGGATAGTTTATGCCTGTCTTTGGTGGATTGTATTTTTCTCAAGACGAGATCTCCCACCAAAAAGACGCAGCCACGAACATTTTGACTTTGATAACGACGTAGGCCTTGAAGATACCATGCCGACTAGATAGTTGCGATGTCCCTTGCTTCCTCCAACTGATCGAGTTCGACCAGTCGGTCTTCATTTGATTTGTGTTTTGAGTGGACCCGAACTCGTGGAGAGCCGAACTCCAACTCGATTGGCAACATAGCCTCAGCACCATAGAATAGGAAGAAAGGGGATTGCCCTGTTGCCCAACTAACCATGGTTCTTAGAGACCAGAGAACGGATCGGAGTTCTTGTAGCCACCGCCCTGCATATGGTTGTAGTCGGTCGAACACCTAGCCTTATACCTTGTAAGACCATGCGTTGGCACGCTCGACCTGCCCATTACTCCGTGGGTGTGCCATAGAAGCATAACAGATCTTAATACTGAAGTCGTCACAGAAATCTTGAAAAACGCCGCCAGCGAACTGGGTACCATTGTTCGTTATAATGCGGTTAGGAACTCCAAATCGCTACAAGATACTCGTGGTGAAGTCCTTTGCACGTGCCACTGTTATGGTAGCAACAGGTTTTGCCTCAATCCACTTCGTGAATTTATCCACTACGACGAACAAGTGTGTGAACCCTCCTGACACTTTTTTGAACGGCCCGACCATATCAAGCCCCCAAACTGCAAAGGGCCAAGAGATTGGAATTGTTTGAAGTTTTTGAGCTAGAAGATGTGATTGCCATGCATAGAATTGGCATCCCTTGCATGTGCGAACTATGTCTTTAGCATCTATTACCGCAGTCGGCCAGAAGAAACCCTGTCTGTAAGCCTTTCCAACTAACGTTCTGGATGCAGTATGGTTGCTACAAATATCCAAGTTGATCGACTGCAGAATCTGCTTGCCCTCCTCCGGTGTGATGTAGCGCATAAGGACTCTAGATGCGCTTCTACGGTACAGGTCTTCTCCGACTACAAGGAAGCATTTGCTTCGACGTTTGATCCATTCGGCTTCACTACAATCTTTTGGGAGTTCATCGTCCAAGAGGAATTTGACAACTAGAGTCTGCCAATCTTGATAGATGATTAGTACTTCATTTGTTGCCGAGGTATGTTCAGCCCCCGACTATTCAAGTATTGGTTTCTTTTTGACTGATGGCTCCAGTAGTTGCTCAACAAAAATCCCAGTCGTCACCACTTCTAGTTTGGATCCCATGTTGGCCAATTCGTCTGCAGCTTCATTGAATTGTCGCAATACATGAGTTATCTCCAGCCTATTGAACTTGTTTTCCAGCTTTCGGACCTCCTGACAGTATGCCGCCAGAGTATCATCGAGACATGTCTAGTCTTTCATGACTTGGCTGACCACGAGTTGAGAATCCCCGCATACAACCAGTTGGTGGATGCCGAGTGATATGGCAATACGGAGCCCGTGGATGAGTGCCTCGTACTCGGCAACATTGTGGGAAGCCGAAAAGTAAATTTGGAGTAACGTACTTGAGTTTTTCACCAGTGGGTGACGTCAGCACGACGCCAGCCCCTGCGCCGCCGATCCGTAGAGAACAGTCGAAGTACATCGTCCAGTACTCTAGCTTGTCCTTGTTTGTAGTCATCTAGACTTTTGTCCACTAGGCCATGAAGTCGACTAGAGCTTGAGATTTGATTGTTGTCCATGGCTGAAAGATGATGTCAAACGCCATCAACTCGAGTGCCCATTTAGCAATTCTGCCGGTGGCCTCATGATTGTGTAGGAGTCCCGAGTGGATACGATGTGACAATAGTTACTTGATGCGACTAAAAATAGTGCACCAGCTTTCGGACAGTAATGAGTAGGCCATATAACAACTTCTGGACTTGAGGATATCTCATCTTGGAGTCGGCTAGGACCTCACTGACGAAGTAGACTGGCCTTTGTATTTTCTGTATATGATCTGGCTCTGCTCGCTCGACTACCAACACCATGCTCACTACCTGAGTGGTTGCCGCCAGGTATAATATTAGTGGTTCCTGGGGCATAGGTGATGCCAACACTGGTGGTGATGTAAGAAATTTTTTGAAGTCTTTAAAGGCTTGCTGGGCTTCGGGTGTCCATTGAAAATTGTCTGCTTTCTTCAATAGTTTGAAGAAGAGCATGCCCCATTCACCAAGTCGGGAGATGAATTGGTTGAGTGCCGCCATCCAGCCTGTCAGCTTTTGGACGTCCTTCTGGCTAGTTGGGGGTACCATGTTCATGATAGCGTTGATTTTCTCTGGATTGGCCTCGATGCCTCGATGTGATACGATGAAGCCAAGTAGCTTGCCAGACGGTACACCGAAGGCGCACTTTTCTGGATTCAACTTCATCTTGAATCTCCGAAGGCTTTGGAAAGTTTCTTCCAAGTCTGCGATAAGGTCTTTTTTGGACTTTGTCTTGATCACCACATCATTGACATACGCCTCCATGTTGCGCCCGAGTTGAGTATGTAAACCCCGCTGGATTACTCATTGATACGTTGCTCTAGCGTTTTTCAACCTGAACAGCATAGTGACATAGCAGTATGCTCCAAACGGCGTGATGAAAGAAGTCTTTAGGCAGTCCTCCTCCTTCAAGCTGATTTAGTGATATCCTGAGTAATAGTCGAGAAAGCTGAGAAATTCGCACCTCGCAGTTGAATCCACCACCTGATCTATTCTAGTTAGACCAAATCGGTCTTTGGGGCACTCCTTGTTTAACTCGGTGTAGTCAACGCACATGCGCCATTTACCATTCTTCTTCTGGACCAAGACTGGGTTTGCTAGCCAATCCGGGTGGTAGACCTCTTTGATGAACCCGGTTGCGAGGAGCTCGGTTATCTCCTCCTGAATTGCATATTTGCGGTCCTGTACGAAGCGCCACAGTCTTTGTTTGACTGGCTTGGTGTCCGGCTTGACGTTGAGGGAATGCTTGATCACCTCCCTTGGTACACCAGGCATGTCTGAAGGTTTCTAAGCAAATATATCCCTATTCACCTAGAGGAAGGTGATGAGCTCGTCTTCCTATTTGGGGTCGAGTCCGGTCCCGACAAGAGCAGTTTTGGAGGGGTCGGAAGGGTCCAAGAGGATCTTCTTCATTTCAGAGTCCGCTGAAATTCCCGACTTGGCTGCTTTTTTCACCGGGACTTGATCGTCCTCGCTTGCTATTGTAGCGGCTAGTTGGATGCTGTTGCGTCCGACTGTCGCTTCTTGGGATTGAGCTAGCTCGCAGCTCTCCTTGTCGCAAGTGAAGGCTTGCTTGACATCGCTGTGAAGAGAAAGAACTCCGGCTGGTCCTAGCATCTTGAGCATCATGTATGTATAATGCGGCACTGCTATGAATTTGGCTCGGGGCCCATGGCCTCCACAGTCGCCTACTCAGGTTTGCAGGATTTTTTGTTGAGCAGTCCGCCCTGCCTTGCGCAAGTTTTCATTGTGAGCCTCATGCTCAGCTTGCAGGCGTCGTGCTTCTTCTTGTTGCTCACGCAGTCAACGAGCCTCCTCATCTTGCTGATCGCGTTGTCGGCGTAAGTCTTGTGCGGGAGTTGAGTCCTTGGATGCCATAAATACTTCGCATGGTGGAGAAAATCTTCCCAAACTGCTGTCCGACCAGGAGTCGGAATTGAAGTAATTCAACGGGGTGATCACAACTCCAACCTCCCTAGATCCAATCTCGAGCGGCTCTGGGCCGTATCCGAGTTGAACTCCAGGGGATTGGTTTTGCAGCATTGGATTTAGATTGAAGATGTCCATAGCGTTGCTAAGTCCAAACGGGAGATTGACGATCTCCGAGGCTGAGTCCGAGTTGAACACAAGGAAAAAGAGTTATCCCTAAACTCATGGATCTTGGGTATCGCCGCAGCAGATCGCCGAAAATGGTTGCAGCGTTGAGTAAGCCGACTGGCATGGTGTCGGCCTGGTTCCTGGCCAACTGGTTTGAATACAAGTTGGTCAGGGTGAGGTTGCCGAGTTTGTCACGATGAAGTCGAGGCTCCCGAAGCTGATCGTTTGCCTAGGGAAGAACTTGACGCCGTCGACTCTGGTGGTTGGATCCATTAGGCTTGATGAAGATGATCTCGAGGAGGCCCCTACCTGGCGCGCCAACTGTCGATGCTTTGTATCGGCAATAATTATACGGGGCTAGTCGTGAGACCTAAATTTGATGGATTGCAAAGGAACACAAGATGAGTTTATCTTGGTTCAGGCCCTCAAGGTGAGGTAATACCCTACTTCTAGCTGTTATGTATTTTCTTTGAGGTTTCTCTGGTGAGATTGGTTCTACCCCGAGGGGCTCCCTGCCTCTTCTTATATACTGAGGAGACAGGGATACAAGGTAGGAATCCCAACCAGACTTGACCAAGAGATTTCCTTCTAAGAATACAACATACCCAGTCAGGACTATATCCCTTTCCTTGTCTTGCAAGGTAATTATACCGAATCCTACTGTATCCCTAATTACAAGACCAGGCCCATCCTCTATCTAAGTAGACACAAGGCCTTCTATGAGGTACCTGGTGTGGGTGCCATGGGCCCCGGGTACCTCATCACCAGCATCTGGACCACTCGGATAGAGGATGGGCCGAATCATGTAATTAGAGATAAGATAGCACCCGGCAAACTTTACCTTGTATGATAAGGAAACCATAGTCCTAGTCGGATAAGTTTCTATCTCTAAGAGGAGATCCCTTGGCCATAATCCGGTTGGGACTCCTACCTTGTACCCCTGTCCCCCAGTATATAAGGGGAGGCAGGGCGCCCCCTGAGGGCACGAGCTCATAGAAGCACACAGGTTGAGTTGGTTCACCAAAATCACCACCGCAAATCCTCAAAGGAATAACACCACAACTGGACGTAGGGTATTACCTCACATCGAGGGCCTGAACCAGTATAAACTCTCTGTGTTCCTTTGCGATCCACCGAGTTTCCATCCGCCAACTAGCCCCATATTATTATTGCCGGTGTAAAACATCGACAGTTGGCGTGCCAGGTAGGGGTCTCGACAAGATCTATATCTACAAGCTCGATGGATCCAACAACCGGAGTCAACGGCAGCAAGTTCTCCCCCAGAGACACGATCACGTTCGGCAGCCTCGACTTCATCGCCGACGAATTCGGCAACCTCACCTTGGCCGACTCGGACCTGATCCGATCTGCCAAGGAACCGGCCGACTCCGTGCCAGTCGGCCCACACAACGCTGCGGCAACCTTCGTCGACTTGCTGCGGCAATCTTCATCTTGCCCGGGTCTCGGGACAACTCTCTCCTTCGGTGTTCGACTCGGACTCGGCCTTGAGCCAGCCGAGATCGAGCTAAGAAGGGAAGAGATCGTCAATCTCCCGTATAGACTCGGCAACGCTGCGGATATCTTCAAACAACATTCGACGCGGCAAACACAATCCCCTGGTGTTCGACTCGGATATGGCCTAGAGCCGCTCGAGATCGGATCTAGGGATGTCGGAGCTATATTCACCCCCATCAATTATTCTGACTTCGACTCTCAGTCGGACTTCGACTCTCAGTCAGACAGCAGTTCGGCAAGCTTCTCTCTACTCTGCCACGAGAAATCTTCATGGCATCCAAAGGCTCTACTCCTACTCAGGAATCACGCCGACTACGCGAACAGCAAGAGAAGGAGGCCCGCCGATTGTGAGAACAACAAGAGGAAGAAGCAAGACGCCTGCACGCCCGCAACGACGGCTTACGCAGGGTTGGGCGAACCGCTCCGCAGCAGATCCTCCAAACAAGAGTCGGCGACCACGACGTCTTCGTCACGCCACAACAGCACGTCGTGGCCGCCACAATAGCACGTCGTGGCCGCCGCAACCCTACAGGACACGGTCCAGCTTGGGCCTGATCACCAGGCCACCCCAACCATTGCGAAGATCAAGGCTATGGTCACCGCGGCTGCTTGTCAACAGCACCAACTGTCGGGCAACACTCTCATACCAACCAAGCGGTCAGCATCTCCAACGGTAGTCTCGTCTACCTCAAAGCGACGCCGAGCGGCCGGCTCTAGTCGGCAGCACACGGAGTCACGCCAAATGTCACTCGGCAACCCCAACAACAACCGGCAGCGTCGAAGCGACCGTCGGGACAATCAGGATCTCTGAGGCCGACTACGGCGTGACCTTCGGCAGGACATCAACGCTTGGTGCCGCGAACTTCCAGGGAACATACGAGAGGCCATCTTCCGAGTACGACCTGTATCAGTTGCATCAAAGGAAGAACGAGTCTCTTCATGACTTCATCAAGAGGTTTTCTGAGAAGAACTTAATCCCGAAGATCAAGGACGAGGTCGTCATCGCCACCTTTTGAAAAGGAGTCAAAGACACCTCATTCATCGATAAATTCACTCGGAAGCCTCCCAACTTGTTAACACCAAAATTTGGTACGGTTCGTTATCATGTTCGGTTAAGGAAAGAGGCTATATCAGCCGATGGAAGCTAATCCAGAAGAGCCCGAATTTGGAAAGGAATCATGAAGACCACAGCATGGCGGTTTAGTATTTTATCTATAAATTAGGTAGCTTTAATAATTTTTAGGAAACTTGATCTCGTGTCCGATCAGGGCTTGTTAATTTTCCTTTTATAGTTAGGAAACTCCTGTTTCGTATCCAATCAGGACTGTATCAACTCGGGGTATAAATGCGTATGCCCGGGAACCATGTAAACTATCTCACAGATCAATACAACTTCGGTGCATCGCCACCCTTTTCGACGGGTTCTTGCTTCTCGAGCCGGGCTGCATCGGTTAGGTCCGAACTCCTGCGAGAGGGTAAGTCTCGTTACCCTGACTACCTTATAGGCTAGGACTTCCTCGGTTCGGTCCAATATTCTAGCTGATCTACGATAGGCAGCTTACCATGATATATCTGTTCTGTCTACGGCTGCATCAGTTCAGTTTGATCTCTTAGGCCGAGTAGATATATCACATCACTCGTGCGTAGATTTATCAGCTTACAGGGTGTAATTTATCATCAGTTTGTGCTGCATCGGTTTGGTCCGACCTACTAAACTGCTAGCGATAGATTGTTCCTGCTAGGTTGATAGATTTCCACGCAAGGGTCTTAGCAGAATGTATAGCCGATAAGTTATCTATTACATCACAATTGCATTAGATCCATCGGCTCATCGAGGTTCCTTTATCATTATTAATCTGTGCTGCATCAGTTAAGTTTCACCTACTAGATTAATAATGATAGATTTATCCTTGTTAAGCCGATGGGATTTTATGCGATGTTTTATCGGAGTGCTTAGCCGATAAGTTATCTTTTATTAAATAAAGCCGATTCCAGTCTTGATTATTACTTTGCCTATCTACTCTATCAACGGCTTCTAGCCGATGTCCAAGTGTTTTTTCGGCAGTCGGCTAGCTTACTATTTGCTTATATCATCATCGGTTTTCTAGTCGATATACAAGTACTATCGGCGATCGGCTGGAGGAAGTCTGTATCGTCCTGTCGGCCGATTGGATCAATGATCTAACTTTTTTCTATCTCCTTGTCAATTGCGGGGTCAAATTGACTGGCACGCCTACGAACCTCAAATTTAGGACCTGCAATGGAGCTAAGCAAATCTCCCAGGCCTTCGCGTGTCTAGTGCACCGAACCAGATCATCAACTCGTCTTCAGCGCTGATCGGTGATTTTCGGTGTCAACACAACTCTGTCAAGGCTCTATTCGACATGGCGAACAAATACGCCGACTCAGCCCATGCTGTTGCTGAGGCCCTCGATGACAAAAAGACATCCAGACAGAAGAAGCGGAAGGACACCAACAACGCAGTCCCGACTAAATCTGGGAATCGCAAACGCAAGTCGGATGGCTTCATTGTGGCAGTCGGTCACAACCGTTTTCGACCTTCAACAACTGGAGATCATCAGAACAACAAGTGACATGTTTGGGGCCTCGCAAGCTCAACTTCAAGGATGGCATCCTGTTAACAACAAAATTTGGTACAGTTCGTTATCATGTTCGGTTAAGGAAAGAGGCTATATCAGCCGATGGAAGCTAATCCAGAAGAGCCAGAATTTGGAAAGGAATCGTGAAGACCACAACATGGCGGTTTAGTATTTTATCTATAAATTAGGTAGCTTTAATAATTTTTAGGAAACCTGATCTTGTGTCCGATCAGGGCTTGTTAATTTTCCTTTTATAGTTAGGAAACTCCTGTTTCGTATCCGATCAGGACTGTATCAACTCGGGGTATAAATGCGTATGCCCAGGAACCATGTAAACTATCTCACAGATCAATACAACTTCGGCGCATCGCCACCCTTTTCGACGAGTTCTTACTTCTCGAGCCGGGCTGCATCGGTTATGTCCGAACTCCTGCGAGAGGGTAAGACTCGTCACCCTTTACCACGGTGTATCTATTCTGTCTACGGCTGCATCAGTTAAGTTTGATCTCTTAGGCCGAATAGGTATATCACATCACTCGTGCGTAGATTTATCAGCTTACTAGGTGCAATTTATCATCAGTTTGTGCTACATCGGTTTGGTCCGACCTACTAAACTGCTAGCGATAGATTGTTCCTGCTAGGTTGATAGATTTCCACGCAAGGGTCTTATCAGAATGTATAGCCGATAAGTTATCTATTACATCACAATTGCATTAGATCCATCGGCTCATCGAGGTTCCTTTATCATTATTAATCTGTGCTACATCAGTTAAGTTTGACCTACTAGATTGATAATGATAGATTTATCCTTGTTGAGTCGATAGGTTTTTATGCGATGTTTTATCGGAGTGCTTAGCCGATAAGTTATCTTTTATTAAATAAAGTCGATTGCAGTCTTGATTATTACTTTGCCTATCTACTCTATCATCGGCTTCTAGCCGATGTCCAAGTGTTTTTTCGGCAGTCGGCTGGCTTACTATTTGCTTATATCATCATCGGCTTCTAGCCGGTATACAAATGCTATCGACAATCGGCTGGAAAGAGTCTGTATCGGCTTGTCGGCCGATTGGATCAATGATCTATTTTTTTCCTATCTCCTTGTCAATTACTGGGTCAAATTGACTGGCACGCCCGCGAACCTCAAATTTAGGACCTGCACTGGAGCTAAGCAGATCTCTCAAGCCTTCGCGTGTCTAGTGCACCGAACCAGATCATCAACTCGTCTTCAACGCTGATCGGTGATTTTCGGTGTCAACACTGTGGGTGCCATGGGCCCCGGGTACCTCATGACAAGCATATGGGCCACTCGGATAGAGGATGGGCCTAGCCTTGTAATTAGAGATATAGCTAGATTCGGCAGACTCCGCCTTGTATAGAAAGGAATATACAGTCCTAGTCGGGTGTGTTATATCTCTCAGGGAAGATCTCCTAGTCGTAATCCGATGGGGACTCCTACCTTGTAACCCTGTCCCCCAGTATATAAGGGGAGGCAGGGCACCCCATGAGGGCAGGAGAAGAGCTCATAGAAGCACACGGCCATACGGTTCATCAGAATCGCCACCATAATTCCTCAAAGGAATACATATAAACTGGACATAGGGTATTACCTCACATTGAGGGCCTGAACCAGTATAAAATCTCTCTGTGTTCCTTTGCAATCCACCGAGTTTACATCCGCCGACTAGCCCCATATATTTATTGCCGGTGTAAAACATCGACAAACACATCCCTACTCCTAAATACCGAACAGCTAAGTCGCTTTCTGATTTCTTCACTTGGCCTCGCCAATGCTGCAGCCACTTACACCTAATAGGTGTACAAGCTGTGCTGTACTTTTTTTTCTGTTTTTTCTCTTAATGATTGCAAAAGTACTCGAGTAGCATAAATTCCGATCCGTGAAACTTTGCTCCATGAAAGACGAACTCAAGTCACCCAAAACACGTGTCTGGGAAAGAGCCATGAGCCAACTCCCGACGCTAGGGGGCTATGACTAGTCGGGCAGAGTGTTTAAACGTAAGGAGTCAACTACTCGAGGAAATTAATATCAATAAGAGGAAGAACTCGTATTTACATATATTGAAAAATACTTCGGGTGATTGTTTTCATCATCAGATGCTACTCATCCGATATGTTCATAATGCAGGGCCAGTTCCGGATACGTGTGACAGGAACCCAGGGTTACGAGCGCGTCTCCTTCGCTCGGGGGCTGGACCTGTCTGCCAAGATACACTCGGAACGCTCCATGAGGGCTATTGACCGAGTACTCGCACCAGTCGGGACGTCATCTTCCCCGGCTACGCCCCATGTGGGCCAATAACCGACCTCCGGCGCTAGTCGGAGCTCGGATACCACTTGGCTGGGTGAGGTATGCCCCATGAGGGTCGCCAGCCGAATCCTACGTTAATGCTAGGTTCGGGTACCTCATCCGGTCACAACTCCGCTGAGTAAAGTACGCCCCATGAGGGTCGCCAGCCAAATCCTATGCTAATGCGAGATTCGGGTACTTTATTCGGTTAACAACCGACCTCCGGCGTTAGTCGAGGCTCGAGCACAACTCTGTTGGATAGGGTACACCCCGTGAGGGTCGCCAGCCGAATCCTATGCTAATGCAAGGTTCGGGTACCTTATTCGGCTTTACCCAAGTTAGAGAAGACTTACGTTGTCCAAGCGCATCCGGAGTTCTCATGCACTGCGTCACACCTGGGGAGGGCAAGCATATCTGCAATATACCTACTCAGGCATCTGTGACAACCAGGCTGCATCCAGAGCATAAGTCGGAAAGGCTTGCAGACAAGGATTCCTCTGGCTGATTGCGGTTACCGACACTAGAGTACTCATCCTGACATGCGATGGATGCTACTTCTATAGAGCTATGCTAGGTAGGTCAGTTCAGGCCGGCTTATTTGGTAGCAACCACCAAGATATGAGTTCCTACGGTAGCATGCTCCATGTGGGCCGCCCACAGGCTGAGTTGAAATTATAGCACTGCTGCTACTAACAGGAGCCGATGAGGTAAACAGATATGCTTCATGAGAGCCTTATTGCTAAACATATATGTTTGAGTATCTGTTTTATCCGCCAGGTCTCGAGGATATATCCTTACAAGGATCACAAGCTGGCCTTCATTAAAATTGGGGATGCAAGTATCTTTCTCGAGTACACCTGACCACGCAATGGATTTATTTTCATAAAGTGGTATTCGGCCTACATGCTTGGCCAACAGTTGCCATGAGCAATATTATTCCAGCCGATACGACGCTGAAGAGTCTAACTTCCGAGTAGTGCACTACTCGAGAGAGACTATAAATATTCATTCCCGCTGACATGACGCGGAGGAGTCTAACTTCTGGGTGGGACGCCACTCGGGAAAGACTATAAACCCCCCTTTTCCAGCTGACATGAAGCTGAAGAGTCCTATATACGAGTAGCATCTTACTCGACAAGACTATAAACACACATTCCGACTGACACGAAGTCGAAGAGTCCTTCATACGAGTAGTTTCCTACTCGGCAAGACTATAAAGTTTATTTCGGTTGACATGATACCGAAGAAGTCTCATATACCAGTAAGTATACTACTCGGAAAGACTATCAGGTTAAAGATCTTTGACTTTATGTTTAATTGTCTTCACAATTAAGCACAAAGTCGGGGGCTACACCTAATAGGTGCACCTATTCGGCACACGCTATTCATACATCTACATGAAGCCCTTCATAGCCACGCTGCCAGCTGACATGAAGCAGGACTCGGGAAGAAGACTCACTCGGACAAAGAGTACTCGGGAGCATCACACTTGGGCAATCTTCACCGTGGAGGATGAGCACTTGGCATTAGCTGTGACTCAACTATGAAGGTCTCAGGGGCTACTGTGGGTGCCATGGGCCCCGGGTACCTCATCACCAGCATATGGGCCACTCGGATAGAGGATGGGCCGAATCATGTAATTAGAGATAAGATAGCACCCGGTAGACTTTACCTTGTATGATAAGAAAACCATAGTCCTAGTCGGATAAGTTTCTATCTCTAAGAGGAGATCCCTTGGCCGTAATCTGGTTGGGACTCCTACCTTGTAGCCCTGTCCCCCAATATATAAGGGGAGGCAGGGCGCCCCCTGAGGGCACGAGCTCATAGAAGCACACAGGTTGAGTTGGTTTACCAAAATCACCACCGCAAATCCTCAAAGGAATAACACCACAACTGGATGTAGGGTATTACCTCACATCGAGGGCCTAAACCAGTATAAACTCTCTGTGTTCCTTTGCAATCCACCGAGTTTCCATCCGCCGACTAGCCCCATATTATTATTGCTGGTGTAAAACATCGACACCCGGGGCCCATGGCCTCCACACATACGTATGCGAAAATTTTAACAACATACAGTTGATTGACTTACATCTTCAAGGTTCATTAGATACCTCCCAGTGACCTTGAGGTACTCACTGCTTTTGGGTTGCTTGTGACACTTTGTAAGACATAAATTTAACTTGTTATACATATATAGACACACACAAACTATAAGTGGTGTACGTCATTTATTACCGGCCACTTTGTACGGAACAACAGTTTATCCCTTATTTTCAACCGTTCCCCGCCTTCTTGATAGTAGCACTTGTAGGCTCTGATTGAACAAATGAATTGAGTTAGTAATAATTATTACAACCTCGAGATTAATCTTGGATGTGGAATATAAGTCCATATATAGAACGTAGTATGGATGACAGTTTTGCTTACAAATTTAAACAATGAGAAATTCCTTATAGCTCGAGTCCGGGTAGTCGAGTGGGTCCAGTACCACAGCTTCGGCATACTTAGGATACAACATGAAACAAACAAAATGGTCGCTGCATACATAGCATTAGATATATTGTTAGTCCAATTTTGATTACATAGAAGTAAAATATCGATAGGAAACTTATTACCTAAAGTTATATCAGGCCATTATGCACCTTTTGTGCTGCATGGATAGCATTGCGCGTCCTATGTAGGCGGCCACCTCCAACCTCTTCTCATTATGCTTTTTTGCTATGAACTCATCCCCCTCCTCGCCTATCTTATCCGCCAACTCCTTAGATTATTTAGAATCCAGTTTGAATGTATGATTTGGCTCGCAAATTGGACACGAATTGAGGTAGCCGAGGGGTTCCCGCAAATGCTCTACTTGAACGTATTGCATCCTACAAAACACAACTCAAATCATTACGTATAATAGCATGTATCAGCAAAACTATGGAGGCCATGGGCCCCGGGTACCTCATCACAAGCATATGGGCCACTCAGATAGAGGATGGGCCGAGACTTGTAATTAGAGATATAGTAGCATCCGGTAGATTTTGCCTTGTACAAAAAGGAATATACAGTCTTAGCCGGGTAAAGTATATCTCTAAGAAGGAAATCCCTTGGCTGTATCCGGCTGGGATTCTTACCTTGTACCCCTGTCCCCTAGTATATAAGGGGACGCAGCGCACCCCCTGAGGGTAGAAGATCATTGATCGCCACAAACCTCAAAGGAATACCACCACAACTAGACGTAGGGTGTTACCTCTCATCAAGGGCCTGAAATAGTATAAAATCTCCTTGTGTTCCTTTGCAATCCACCAAGTTTCCCCTCGCCGAGTAGCCCTATAGTTATATTGCCGGTGTAAAACATCGACAGTTGACGCGCCAGGTAGGGGCATCGGCAAGATCTACACCAACAATCTCGATGGATCCAACAAGTGGAGTCGACAGCAACAAATTCTCCCCCAGAGACGCCATAACTTTCGGAAGCCTCGACTTCATTGCCGACCAAATCGGCAATCTCACCTTGGCCGAAGCAGATCCAATTCAACCGGCCGAGGAACCAGCCGACTACGCGCCAGTCGGCCCACAAGGCACCGCAATCTCCTTCATCGATCTACTGCGGCAATCCTTCACTTCGCCGAGCCTCGGGACAACTCTCTCTTTCGGCGTCTGGCTTGTGCTAGGCCTTGAGCTAGCCCGGGTCGGGCTAGGAAGGGGGGAGATCGTCAACCTCCCGTGCAGGCTTGGCAACGCCGCAGATCTACATCTTACGCGGCAGACCCGATCCCCCTCGGTCCAGTTTGGACATGGCCTAGAGCCGCTCCAGATTGGATCAGGGAGGTCGGAGTCGTTCTTACTCTGATGAACTACTCGGATTCCGACTCCAAGTCGGACAACGGTTCGAACACTAGTTCGGACTCTAGTCTGGCGAGTTTTCTCCTGCCCCGGGAGATCTTCATGGCTTCAACACCACTACCCGAGGTACGCCGACTACAAGAGGGGCAGCAGGAGGAGGCGCGCCGACTAAGACAACAGGAGGAAGCTGACCGCGAGGCTCGCAACGACGGGCTACGCAAGGCTGGGCGAACCGCTCAGCAACAGATTCTCTAGACAAAAGTCGGTGACCACGACATCTTCGTCACGCCACAACAGAAAGTCGTGGCTGCTGCAACCTTGCTGGACACAGTTCAGCTCGGGCCTGATCACCAGGCCACCCCGACTATCGCCAAGATCAAGGCGATGATTACAGCTGCTGCCTGTCAGTAGCAGCAGCAGTCGGGCGATACCCTTGTACTGACCCACCGGTCGGGTTCTCCGGCGGCAGGCTCATCTACATCAGCACGACATCGAGCGGCTGGCTCAAGTCGGCCACATGACAAGTCACAGTAGACATCACTCGGCGACACCAATAACTACAACCGGCGGCATCACCAGTATGATCGCTGGCCTAACCAAGACCTCCGAGTACGCCTTCAACGCAACCTCAGATACGACATCAACGCCCGATGCTGCCAACGTGAAGAAGAAGAGCGCCGCCGACTGGAGGACGAAAACAAGCATTTCGGTCTTCACCATGAGCAGTTAAACCACCACGATCGGAGCCGGAGCCCTCATAAAGATGAAGGCGTTCCAGCCTTCACCCACGATCTACAGGATGTCGACTGGCCATCAGGCTTCAAGCCTACGGGGATCGAGAAATACGATAGCAAAACCAACCCCGAGTCCTAGCTTACCATATACACCCTGGCAATTCGAGCTGCTGGGGGTGACCACAAAGCCATGGCTAACTACCTCCCAATCGCACTAGCCGACTCGGCGAGGACATGGCTAACAGGGCTCCTGAGGCGGTCGATCGGTTCCTGGGGAGAACTCAGGGAGCGGTTCATCGCTAACTTTCAAGGGACCTATGAGAGCCCATCTTCCGAGCATGATTTATATCAACTACACCAAAAAAAGAATGAGTCTCTACGTGACTTTATCAAAAGGTTCTCCAAGAAGCGCAACCAGAT
Source organism: Oryza meyeriana var. granulata (assembly GCA_003991445.1). Classification (NCBI taxonomy): domain Eukaryota; kingdom Viridiplantae; phylum Streptophyta; class Magnoliopsida; order Poales; family Poaceae; genus Oryza; species Oryza meyeriana. The sequence continues at coordinate 97,642 of RYFJ01003113.1, read as the reverse complement.
CCCAATGATCAGAGACGAGGCTGTCATCGCCGCCTTCCTCAAGGGAGTAAAGGACACCCCGTTCATCGCGAAATTCACTCGAAAGCCACCATCCTCCGTCTGGGCTCTCTTTGACATGGCGAACAAATACGCCGACTCAGCTGAAGCAGTCACCGAGGCCCTCGACGAGAAGAAGGAGTCCCGACAGAAGGACCAGAAGGCAAAAGCTGACAACGAGCCATCACAGAACAAGACCGGCAGCCGAAAGTGGAAGTCGGACAATGAGGTAGCCAACATGGAGCGCACTCGGTCACGACCCCCACGAAACAACGACTACCAGAAAGTCATGAATGGGCCATGCCCCTCCCACCCCAAGGGCAAACACGCGGCCAAAGACTGCTTCATGCTCAAGAAGTTTGCTTCCGGGCAGGCTTCATCACCTAGCACCGACAATAGCAAAGACAAGCCAGATTAGGACCCGGCCGGCAATTTTCAAGATCCCTAGGCCGAGCTCAACCACATCTTCGGAGGGCCGTTGTCGATGTTTTACACCAGCAATAACTATATGGGGCTATTCGGTGGATGGAAACTCGGTGGATTGCAAAGGAACACAGAGAGATTTTATACTGGTTCAGGCCCTCAATGTGAGGTAATACCCTACGTCCAGTTTGTATGTATTCCTTTGAGGAATTATGGTGGCGATTCTGATGAACCGTACGGCCGTGTGCTTCTATGAGCTCGTGCCCTCAGGGGGCGCCCTGCCTCCCCTTATATACTGGGGGACAGGGTTACAAGGTAGGAGTCCCCGTCGGATTACAACTAGGAGATCTCCCTTTAGAGATATAATGTACCCGGCTAGGACTGTATATTCCTTATTGTACAAGACAAGATCTGCTGAGGGTTACCATATCTCTAATTACAAGGCTAGGTCCATCCTCTATCCGAGTGGCCCATATGCTTGTCATGAAGTACCCGGGGCCCATGGCCTCTACAGTAGCCCCTGAGACCTTCATAGTTGAGTCACAGCTGATGCCGAGTGCTCATCCTCCACGGTGAAGTCTTCCTGAGTGCATTGCTCCCGAGTACTCTTTGTCCGAGTGCTTCTTCTCCCAAGTCCTGCTTCATGTCAGCTGGCAGCGAGGCTATGAAGGGCTTCATGTAGATATATGAATAGGGTGCGCCGAATAGGTGCACCTATTAGGTGTAGCCCCCGACTTTGTGCTTAATTGTGAGGACAATTAAACATAAAGTCAAAGATCTTTAACCTGGAAGTCTTTCTCGAGTAGATTACTACTGGTATATGAGACTCTTCGGTATCATGTCAACCGGAATAAAATTTATAGTCTTGCCGAGTAGGGAACTACTCGTATATAGGACTCTTCAACTTCATGTCAGTCGGAATGTGTGTTTATAGTCTTGCCGAGTAGGATACTACTCGTATATGGGACTCTTCAGCGTCATGTTAGCTGGAAAGGGGTGTTTATAGTCTTTCCCGAGTAGTATACTACTCGAAAATCAGACTCATCAGCATCATATCAGCCGGGATGATTATTTATAGTCTTTCCCAAGTAATATACTACTCGAAAATTAGACTCGTCAGCTTTATGTCAGCTGGAAAAGGTGTTTATAGTCTTTCCCGAGTGGCGTCCCATTCGGAAGTTAGACTCTTCAGCTCGTCCGCTGGAAGAATGTTTATAGTCTTTCCCGAGTGGCATCCCATTCGGAAGTTAGACTCTTCAACTCGTCAGCTGGAAGAATGTTTATAGTCTTTCCCGAGTAGTATACTACTCGAAAGTTAGACTCGTCGGCATCATGTTAGCCGGGATGAGAAATTTATAGTCTCTCTCGAGTAGTGCACTACTCGAAAGTTAGACTCTTCAGCGTCATGTCGGCTAGAATAATGTTGCTCATGGCAACCGATGGCCACGCATGTAGGCCAAGTACCACTTTATGAAAATAAATCCACGGCGTGGTCAGGTGTACCCGAGAAAGATACCTGTATCCCCAATTTTAATGAAGACCAGCTTGTGATCCTTGTAAGGATGTATCCTTGAGACCTGGTGGATAAAATAGATACCCAAACATATATGTTTAGCAATAAGGCTCTCATGAAGCATATCTGTTTACCTCATCGGTTCCTGTTGGTAGCACCAGCGCTATAATTTCAACTCAGCCTGCGAGCGGCCCACATGGAGCATGCTACTGTAGGAACTCATATCTTGGTGGCTGTTACCAAATAAGTCGGCCTGAACCGACCTACCCGGCATAGCTCTATAAGAGTGGCATCCATCGCATGTCAGGATGAGTACTCCGGTGTTGGTGACCTCAAACAGCCAGAAGAATCTTTGCCCGCGAGCCTTTCCGACTTACGTTCTGGATGCAGTATGGTTGCCACAGATGTCTGAGTAGGTATATTTGTAGAATCTGCTTGTCCTCCTCAGGTGTGACGCCAAGCATGAGAACTCCGGATGCGCTTCAACGATACAGGTCTTCTCTGACTTCGGTAAAGCCGAATAAGGTACCCGAACCTTGCATTAGCATAGGATTCAGCTGGTGACCCTCATGGGGCGTACCCTATCCAACAGAGTTGTAGCCAAGCTAGGTACCCGAACCTTGCATTAGCATAGGATTCGGCTAGCGACCCTCATGGGGCGTACCTAACCTGACAGAGTTGTGACCAAATAAGGTACCCGATCCTAGCATTAGCGTAGGATCTGGCTGGCGACCCTCATGGGGTGTACCTCACCCAGTCGAGTAGTATACGACCCCCAACTAGCGCCAGAGGTCGGTTGTTAGCTCACATGGAGCGTAGCCGGGGAAAATGACGTCCCGACTAGAGCATAGCCGGGGAAGAAGACGTCCCGACTGGTGCGAGTACTCGGTCAGCGGCCCTCATGGAGCATTCCGAGCGTATCTTGGCAGAGTAGTCCAGCCCCCGAGCGTAGGAGATAGGCTCGTAGCCCTGAGTTCCTGTCACGCGTATCCGGAGCTGGCCCTGTATTATAAAGATATCGGATGAGTAGCATCTGATGATGAAAATAATCACCCGAATAAAATGTATTTTGTAAATACATGTTCTTCCTCTTTTTGATATTAATTTCCTCGAGTAGTTGACCCCTTACGTTTAAGCACTCTGCCCGACTAATCATAGCCCCCTAGCGTCAGGAGCTGGCTCATGGCTCTTTCCCAGACACACGTTTTGGCTGACTTGAGTTCGTCTTACATGGAGCAAAGTTTCATGGATCGGGATTTATGCTACTCGAATACTTTTGTAATCATTTAAGAGCAAAAACAGAAAAAAGTAAATGTGCAGCTTGTACACCTATTAGGTGTAGGCGGCTGCGGCATTGGCAAAGCCGAGTGAAGAAATATTTATCAGAAAGCGACTTAGCTATTCGGTGTTTGGGAGTAGGGATGCCATCCTTGCGTTTGGGCTTTTGAGCCCCTGAGCATGTCACTTGTTGTTCTGATAATCTTCAGTTGTTGAAGGTCGAAGACGGATGTGACTGACTGCCACAATGAAGCCGTTCGACTTGCGTTTGCGATTCCCGGCTTTAGTTGGGACCGCGTCGTTGGTGCCCTCCCGCTTCTTCTGTCAGGATGCCTTTTTGTCTTCAAGGGCCTCAGCAATAGCATGGGCCGAGTCGGCGTATTTGTTCGCCATGTCGAATAGCACCTTGACAGAGTTGGGAGGCTTCCGAGTGAATTTGTCGATGAACGAGGTGTCTTTGACTCCTTTTCGAAAGACGGCGATGACGACCTCATCCTTGGCATTCGGGATTGAATTTTTCTTCTCAGAGAACCTCTTGATGAAGTCACGAAGAGACTCGTTCTTCCTTTGATGTAACTGATATAAGTCGTACTCGGAAGATGGTCTCTCATATGTTCCCTGGAAGTTGGTGATGAAACATTCCCGGAGTTCTCCCCAAGAGCTGATTGATTGCTTGGGAAGTCCTGTTAGCCATGTCCTCGCTGAGTCGGCTAAAGCGACTGGGAGGTAGTTAGCCATGACTTTGTGGTCACCACCGGCAGCTTGGATTGCCATAGTGTATGCGGTGAGCCAGGACTTGGGATTGGTCTTGCCGTCGTATTTTTCGAGGCCTGTAGGCTTGAAACCCGACGGCCAGTCGACCTGTTGTAGCTCCTGGGTGAAGGCCGGTATGCTTTCATCATCATGAGGGCTCCGACTCCGATTTCGGCAATGAAACCGCTCGTGGTGAAGGCCGAAGCGCTCGTTCTCGTCTTCCAGTCAGCGTTGCTCGTCTTCCTCTCGTTTGTGGCGGCGAGCGTTGATGTCTTGCTGAGGGTTACGTCGTGGTTGGCCTCGGAGCCGCCAGTTGTTGTTGGGGCTGCCGAGTGACGTTTGGCACGACCCCGTGTGTAGCCGACTAGAGCCGGCCGCTCGGCGTCGCCTTGAGGCGGACGAGACTGCCGCTGGGGAAGCCGACCGGTTGGTCGGTACAAGGGTATCACCCGACTGTTGATGCTGCTGACATGCAGCAGCGGTAAGCATGGCTTTTATCCTCGCAATTGTCGGGGTGACCTGGTGATCAGTCTCGAACTGGAGTGTGTCCAGCAGAGTTGCAGTGGCCACGATGTTCTGTTGTGGCGTGACGAAGACGTCGTGGTCGCCGACTTTTGTCCGGAGGATCTGCTGCTGAGCGGTTCGCCCAGGCCTGCGTAGATCGTCGTCGCGGATGTGCAGGTGTCTTGTTTCCTCCTTTTGTTGTTCGCGTAGTCGGCGTGCCTCCTCCTCTTGCTGTTCGTGTAGCCGGCGTGATTCCTGAGTAGGAGTAGAGCCTTTGGATGCCATGAAGATTTCTCGTGGCGGAGAGAAGCTTGCCGAACTACTATCCGACTTAGAATCGTAATCCGACTGGAAGTCGGAGTCCGACTGAGAGTCGAAGTCGGTATGGTTGATGGGGATGAGTGTAACTCCGACCTCCCTAGATCCGATCTCGAGCGGCTCAGGGCCGTATCCGAGTCGAACTCCAGGGGATCGGGTTTGCCGCGTCGAATGTAGATTGTAGGTATCCGCGGCGTCGCCGAGTCCGAACGGGAAATTGACGATCTCTTCCTTTCTTGGCCCGATCTCGGCCGGCTCAAAACCGAGTCCAAGTCGAACACCGAAAGAAAGAGTTGTCCCTAGACTCGGGCGAATTGGAGATCGCTGCAGCATGTCGTGAAAGATTGCTGCAGCGTCATGAGGGCCGACTGGCGCGGAGTCGGCTGGTTCCTCGGCCGGTTGGATCGGGTCCGTGTCGGCCAAGGTGAGATTGCCGAACATGTCGGCGACGAAGTCGAGGCTTCCGAATGAGATCGTATCTCTGGGGGAGAATTTGCCGCCGTCGACTCCGGTTGCTGGATCCATCGAGCTTGTAGATGTAGATCGCGCCGAAACCCCTACCTGGCGCACCAACTGTCGATGTTTTACACCGGCAATAACTATATGGGGCTATTCGGCGGATGGAAACTCGGTGGATTGCAAAGGAACACAGAGAGATTTTATACTGGTTCAGGCCCTCAATATGAGGTAATACCCTACGTCCAGTTTGTATGTATTCCTTTGAGGAATTATGGTGGCGATTCTGATGAACCGTATGGCCGTGTGCTTCTATGAGCTCGTGCCCTCAGGGGGCGCCCTGCCTCCCCTTATATACTGGGGGACAGGGTTACAAGGTAGGAGTCCCCGTCGGATTACAACTAGGAGATCTCCCTTTAGAGATATAATGTACCCGGCTAGGACTGTATATTCCTTATTGTACAAGACAAGATCTGCCGAGGGTTACCATATCTCTAATTACAAGGCAAGGCCCATCCTCTATCCGAGTGGCCCATATGCTTGTCATGAAGTACCCGGGGCCCATGGCCTCCACAGCCGTCTGCGTACGAGTCCAAGCAAAAGCAGAAGCTCACGGCGCACGACGTCAACTCAATCTCTATGGCAGACGTCCCCCAATACCTGCGCTAGTCAGAGACGTCCATCACGTTCACCCACGCAGATCATCCAGATCGGGTTTCTCACCCGGGACGCTACACACTCGTCCTAGACCTAGTCGTGAAGAACATCAAGTTGAAGAAGGTGCTCATAGACGGAGGCAGCGCGCTCAATATCCTCTTCGCCATGACCCTGGATGAGATGATGATTCCTCGTTTAGATCTGTGGCCGAGTACGGCGCCCTTCCACAGGATAATTCCTGGCCTATCTTCAACACCACTCGGGCAGATCACCTTGCCAGTCACCTTCGGCATGCGGGATAACTTCCGCACGGAAAACATCTGCTTGAGGCTGCCGACTTCGAGACCGCGTATCACGCAATACTCGGACGACCGGCGCTCGCCAAGTTCATGGCAATACCACACTATACATATATGGTGCTCAAGATGCCAGGACCAGCAGGAGTCCTCTCCCTCCGCAGCGACGTCAAGCAAGCCTTCACCTGCGACAAGGAGAGTTGCGAACTGGCTCAATCACAAGAGGCGGCAGTCGGGCACAACAGCATTCGGCAAGCCGTCACAACTGAAGTTGTGGGTGCCATGGGCCCCGGGTACCTCATGACAAGCATATGGGCCACTCGGATAAAGGATGGGCCTAGCCTTGTAATTAGAGATATAGTAATCCTTAGCAGACTTTACCTTGTACGATAAGGAAAACACAGTCCTAGTTGGGTGCGTTATATCTCTAAGGGGAGATCCCTTGGTCATAATCCGGTTGGGATTCCTACCTTGTAACCCTGTCCCCCAGTATATAAGGGGAGATAGAGCGTCCCCTGAGGGCAGTGTCGATGTTTTACACCGGCAATATGAATATGGGGCTACTCGGCGGATGGAAACTCAGTGGATTACAAAAGAACACAGGAGATTTTTATACTGGTTCAGGCCCTCAATGTGAGGTAATACCCTATGTCCAGTTTGTATGTATTCCTTTGAGGAATTATAGTGGCGATTCTGATGAACCGTATGACTGTGCCCTCAAGGGGCGCCCTGCCTCCCCTTATATACTGGAGGACAGGGTTACAAGGTAGGAGTCCCCACCGGATTACGACTAGGAGATCTCCCCTTAGAGATATAATGTACCCGGCTAGGACTGTATATTCCTTTTTGTACAAGGCAAGGTCTGCCGAGGGATTACTATATATCTAATTACAAAGCCAGACCCATCCTCTATCCGAGTGGCCTAAATGCTTGTCATGAGGTACCCGGGGCCATGGCACCCACAGTAGCCCCTGAGACCTTCATAGTTAAGTCACAGCTGATGCCGAGTGCTCATCCTCCACCGTGAAGTCTTCCCGAGTGCATTGCTCCCGAGTACTCTTTGTCCGAGTGCTTCTTCTCCCGAGTCCTGCTTCATGTCAGCTGGCAGCGAGGCTATGAAGGGCTTCATGTAGATGTATGAATAGCGTGCGCCGAATAGGCGCACCTATTAGGTGTAGCCCCCGACTTTGTGCTTAATTGTGAAAACAATTAAACATAAAGTCAAAGATCTTTAACCTTGTATTCTTTCCCGAGTAGTATACTACTGGTATATGAGACTCTTCGGTATCATGTCAACCGGAATATGATTTATAGTCTTGCCGAGTAGCATGCCACTTGTATATGGGACTCTTCAGCTTCATATCAGCTGGAAATGGGGTTTATAGTCTTTCCCAAGCGGCGTCCCACCCGGAAATTAGACTCCTCCACATCATGTCAGCGGGAATGAGATATTTATAGTCTCTCCCGAGTAGTGCACTACTCGAAAGTTAGACTCTTTAGCGTCATATCGGCTGGAATAATGTTGCTCATGGCAACTGATGGCCACGCATGTAGGCCGAGTACCACTTTATGAAAATAAATCCATGGCGTAGTCAGGTGTACTCAAGAAAGATACCTGCATCCCCAATTTTAATGAAGACCAGCTTGTGATCCTTATAAGGATATATCCTCGAGACCTGGTGGATAAGACAGATACCCAAACACATGTGTTTAGCAATAAGGCTTACATGAAGCATATCTGTTTACCTCATCGGTTCCCGTTGGTAACACCAGCACTGCGATTTTAACATAGCCCACGAGCGGCCCACATTGAGCGTGCTACCGTAAGAACTCATGTCCTGGTGGCTGCTATCAAATAAGCCGGCCTGAACCGACCTACCCAGCATAGCTCTATAGAAGTAGCATCCATCGCATGTCAGGATGAGTACTTCGGTATAGGTGACCTCAATCAGCCAGAAGAATCATTGCCCGCGAGCCTTTCCAACTTATGTTCTGGATGCAGTATGGTTGCCACAGATGTCCGAGTAGGTGTGACGCCATGCATGAGAACTCCGAATGTGCTTCTACGATACAGGTCTTCTCTGACTTTGGTAAAGCCGAGCAGGGTACCCGAACCTTGTATTAGCATAGGATTCGGCTAGCGACCCTCATGGGGCATACCCTACCCAACAGAATTATAGCCAAGCAAGGTACCCGATCCTAGCATTAGCATAGGATTCGGCTGGCGACCCTCATGGGGCATACCCAACCTGACAGAGTTGTAACCAAATAAGGTACCCGATCCTAGCATTAGCATACGATTCAGCTGGCGACCCTCATGGGGCATACCCTACTTAGCCGAATAGTACACGAGCCCCGACTAGCGCCGGAGGTCAGTTGTTAGCTCACATAGAGCGTAGCCGGGGAAGATGACGTCCCGACTAGTGGAAGTACTCGGTCAGTAGCCCTCATGGAGCATCCCGAGTTTATCTTGGCAGACTAGTCCAGCCCCGAGGTAGGAGATAGGCTCGCAGCCTGGGTTCCTGTCACGCGTATTTGGAGCCAGCCCTGCGTTATAAACATATCGAATGAGTAGCATCTAATGATGAAAACGATCACCCGAATAAAATGTATTTTACAATATATGTAAATACGAGTTCTTTCTCTTATTGATGCTAATTTCCCCGAGTAGTTGACCCCTTACGTTTAAGCACTCTACCCGACTAATCATAGCCCCCTAGCGTCGGGAGTTGGCTCATGGCTCTTTCCCAGACACGCGTTTTGGGTGACTTGAGTTCGTCTTTCATGGAACAAAGTTTCACGGATCGGAATTTATGCTACTCGAGTACTTTTGCAATCATTAAGAGAAAAAACAGAAAAAAGTGCAGCTTGTACACCTATTAGGTGTAAGCGGCTACGGCATTGGCAAGGCCGAGTGAAGAAATATTTATCAGAGAGCGACTTAGCTGTTCGGTATTTGGGAGTGGGGATGCCATCCTTGCAGTTGAGCTTGTGAGCCCCCGAACATGTCATGTGTTGTTCTGATAATCTCCGGTTGTGACCAACTGCCACGATGAAGCCGTCTGACTTGCGTTTGCGATTCCCAGTTTTAGTCGGGACCGCGTCATCGGTGCCCTTCCGCTTCTTCTATCAGGGTGCCTTGTTGTCATCGAGGGCCTCAGCAATAGCATGAGCCGAGTCGGCGTATTTGTTCGCCATGTCGAATAGGGCTTTCACAGAGTTGGGAGGCTTCTGCGTGAATTTGTCGATGAACGAGATGTCTTTGACTCCTTTTCGAAAGACGGCGATGACAACCTCATCTTTGATCTTCGGGATAGAATTCTTCTTCTCAGAAAATCTCTTGATGAAGTCACGAAGAGACTCTTTCTTCCTTTGATGCAACTGATACAGGTCGTACTCAGAAGATGGCCTCTCATATGTTCCCTGGAAGTTGGTGATGAAACATTCCCGGAGTTCTCCCCAGGAGCCGATTGATCTCTTAGGAAGTCTTGTTAGCCATGTCCTCGCTGAGTCGGCTAAAGCGACCGGGAGGTAGTTAGCCATGACTTTGTGATCTCCCCCAGCTGCTCGGATTGCCAGAGTGTAGACCGTGAGCCAAGACTCGGGGTTGGTCTTCCCGTCGTATTTCTCAATTCCTGTAGGCTTGAAACCCGACGGCCAGTCGACCTGTTGTAGCTCCTGGGTGAAGGCCGGTACGCCTTCGTCTTCATGAGGGCTCCTACTCTGAATACGGCGGCGAAACCGCTCGTGATGGAGGCCAAAGCGCTCGTTCTCATCTTCTAGTTGGCATTGCTCATCATCTTCTCATTCACGGCGCCAAGCGATGATGTCTTGCCAAAGGTCGCGCCATAGTCGGTCTCGGAGGTCCTGATCGTCCCAACGGTTGCTTTGACGTCGCCAGTTGTCGTTGGGGCTGCCGAGTGACGCCTGACATGCCTCCGTATGCGGCTGACTGGAGCCAGCCGCTCGGCATCGCTTTGAGGTAGATGAGACTGCCGTTGGGGATGTCGACTAGTTGGTCAGTATGAGGGTATCACCCAACTGTTGGTGCTGCTGACATGCAGCAGCGGTAAGCATGGCTTTTATCCTTGCGATCGTCGGGGTGGCCTGGTGATCAGGCCCGAACTGGAGTGTATCCAGTAGAGTCGCAGTGGCCACGATGTTCTGTTGGGGAGTAACGAAGACGTCGTGGTCACCGACTCGGGTTTGGAGGATTTGTTGCTGAGCAGTCCGCCTAGCCCTGCGTAGGTCGTTGTTGCGAGCGTGCAGGCGTCTTACTTCTTCCTCTCGTTGTTGTCGTAGTCGGCGGGCCTCCTCCTCTTGCTGTTTGCGTAGTCGACGTGATTCCTGAGTAGGAGTAGAGCCTTTGGATGCCATGAAGATTTCTCGTGGCAGGGAGAAGCTTGCCAAACTGCTGTCCGACTTAGAGTCAGAATCCGACTGAGAGTCGTAGTCGGAATATTTGACGGGGGTGATGATAACTCCAACCTCCCTAGATCCGATCTCGAGCGGCTCTGAGCCGTATCCGAGTCAAACTCCAGGGGATCGGGTTTGCCACGTCGGATGTTGTTTGAAGATATCTGCGGCGTTGCCGAGTCCATAGGGGAGATTGACGATCTCTTCCCTTCTTAGCTCGATCTTGGCCGGCTCAAGGCCGAGTCCGAGTCGAACACCGAAGGAAAAAGTTGTCCCGAGACCCGAACAAGATGAAGAATGCCGCAGCAAGTCGACGAGGGTTGCTGCAGCGTTGTGTGGGCCGACTGGCGCGGAGTCGGCCGGTTCCCTGGCAGATCGGATCGAGTCCGAGTCGGCCAAGGTGATGTTGCCGAATTCGTTGGCGATGAAGTCGAGGCTGCCGAACGTGATCATGTCTCCGGGGGAGATCTTGCTGCCGTCGACTCCGGTTGCTGGATCCATCGAGCTTGTAGATGTAGATCTCGCCGATGCCCCTACCTGGCGCGCCAATTGTCGATGTTTTACACCGGCAATATGAATATGGGGCTACTCGGCGGATGGAAACTCGGTGGATTGCAAAGGAACACAGGAGATTTTTATACTGGTTCAGGCCCTCAATGTGAGGTAGTACCCTACGTCCAGTTTGTATGTATTCCTTTGAGGAATTATAGTGGCGATTCTGATGAACCGTATGACCGTGCCCTCAAGGGGCGCCCTGCCTCCCCTTATATACTGGGGGACAGGGTTACAAGGTAGGAGTCCCCACTGGATTACGACTAGGAGATCTCCCCTTAGAGATATAATGTACCCGGCTAGGACTGTATATTCCTTTTTGTACAAGGCAAGGTCTGCCGAGGGATTACTATATATCTAATTACAAAGCCAGACCCATCCTCTATCCGAGTGGCCTATATGCTTGTCATGAGGTACCCGGGACCCATGGCACCCACAAGCAGGTTGAGTTGGTTCACCAGAATCACCACCATATATGCTCAAAGGAATACCACCACAACTGGACGTAGGGTATTACCTCACATCGAGGGCCTGAACCAGTATAAACTTCCCATGTTTCTTTGCAATCCATCAAGTTTCCATCCGCCGAGTAGCCCCATATATTTATTGCCGGTGTAAAACATCGACAGTTGGTGTGCCAGGTAGGGGCTTCAGCGAGATCAACATCTACAATTTTGATCAATCCAGCAACCGGAGTTGACGGAAGCAAGATCTTCCCCGGAGACACAATCACATTCGGCAGCCTCGACTTCATCGCCGACGAATCCGGCAACCTCACCTTGGCCGACTTGGACTCGATCCGATCTGCCAGGGAACCGGCCGACTCCGCGCCAGTCGGCCAACACAACGCTGTAGCAACCCTCGTCGACTTGCTACGGCAATCTTCATCTTGTCCGGGTCTCGGGACAACTTTTTCCTTCAGTGTTTGACTCGGACTCGGCCTTGAGCCGGCCAAGATCGAGCTAAGAAGGGAAGAGATCGTCAATCTCCCGTACAGACTTGGCAATGCCGCGGATATCTTCAAACAACATCCGACATGGCAAACCCAATCCCCTGGAGTTCGACTCGGATACAGCCTAGAGTCGCTCAAGATTGGATCTAGGGAGGTTGGAGTTATAATCACCACCATCAACTACTCTGACTTCGACTCAAAGTCAAACTCGGACTCTTAGTCGGATTCTGACTCTAAGTCGGATAGCAGCTCGGCAAGCTTCTCCCTGCCACAAGAAATCTTCATGGCATCCAAAGGCTCTACTCCTACTCAGGAATCACGCCGACTACGCGAACAGCAAGAGGAGGAGGCCCGCCGACTGCGAGAACAACAGGAGGAAGAAGCAAGACGCCTGCACACCCACAACGACGACCTGCGCAGGGCTGGGCGGATTGCTCAGCAACAAATCCTCCAAACCCGAGTCGGCAACCATGACGTCTTCGCCACTCCTCAACAGAACGTTGTGGCCACCGCAACCCTACTGGACACGGTCTAGCTTGGGCCTGATCATCAGGCCACCCCGATGATAGCAAGGATAAACGCCATGCTCACCGCTGCTACATGTCAAAAGTGTCAACAGTCGGGCGATACCCTCATACCCACCAACTGGTCGGCTTCCTCAACGTCAGTCTCATCCGCCTCAAAACGATGCCGAGCGGCCGGCTCTAGTCGGCTACACACGGAGTCATGCCAAACGTCACTCGGCAACCCCAACAACAACCGACAGCGTCAAAGCGACCGTCGGGACAATCAGGGGCTCCGAGGCCAACCACGGCGTGACCTTCAGCAAGACATCAATGCTCGGTACCGTGAATGAGAGAAAGATGAGCAATGCCAACTGGAAGACGAGAACGAGTGCTTCGGCCTCCACCACGAGCGGTTTCACCGCCGTATTCAGAGTAGGAGCCCTCATGAAGACGAAGGCGTACCGGCCTTCACCCAGGAGTTACAACAGGTCGACTGGCCGTCAGGTTTCAAGCCTACAGGAATTGAAAAATACGACGGGAAGACCAACCCCGAGTCCTGGCTCAGGTCTACACTCTGGCAATCCGAGCAGCTGGAGGAGATCACAAAGTCATGGCTAACTACCTCCCAGTCGCTTTAGCCGACTCAGCGAGGACATGGCTAACAAGACTTCCTAAGAGATCAATTGGCTCCTAGGGAGAACTCCGGGAATGTTTCATCACCAACTTCCAGGGAACATACGAGAGGCCATCTTCCGAGTACGACCTATATTAGTTACATCAAAGGAAGAACGAGTCTCTTCGTGACTTCATCAAGAGGTTTTCTGAGAAGAAGAATTCTATCCCAAAGATCAAAGACTAGGTCGTCATCGCCGCCTTTCGAAAAAGAGTCAAAGACACCTCGTTCATCGACAAATTCACGTGGAAGCCTCCCAACTCTGTCAAGGCCCTATTCGACTTAGCGAACAAATACGCCGACTCGGCCCATGCTATTGCTGAGGTCCTCAATGACAACAAGGCACCCTGACAGAAGAAGCGGAAGGGCACCGACGACGCGGTCCCGACTAAAACTGGGAATCGCAAACGCAAGTCAGACGGCTTCATCGTGGCAGTTGGTCACAACCGGAGATTATCAGAACAACACATGACATGTTCGGGGGCTCACAAGCTCAACTGCAAGGATGGCATCCCTACTCCTAAATACCGAACAGCTAAGTCGCTCTCTGATAAATATTTCTTCACTCGGCCTTGCCAATGCCGCAGCCGCTTACACCTAATAGGTGTACAAGCTGCACTTTTTTCTGTTATTTCTCTTAAATGATTGCAAAAGTACTCGAGTAGCATAAATTCTGATCCGTGAAACTTTGCTTCATGAAAAACGAACTCAAGTCACTCAAAACGCGTGTCTAGGAAAGTGCCATGAGCCAACTCCCGACGCTAGGGGGCTATGACTAGTTGGGCAGAGTGCTTAAACGTAAGGGGTCAACTACTCGGGGAAATTAATATCAATAAGAGGAAGAACACGTATTTACATATATTGTAAAATATATTTTATTTGGGTGATTGTTTTCATCATCAGATGTACTCATCCGATATCTTTATAATGCAGGGCCAGTTCCGGATATGCGTGACAGGAACTCAGGGCTACGAGCCTATCTCCTATGCTCGGGGGCTGGACTAGTCTGCCAAGATACGCTCGGAACGCTCCATGAGGGCCACTAACCCCAGCACTTGCGCCAGTCGGGTATATCATCTTTCCCAGCTACAACCCATGGGCTATAACCGACCTCTGGCGCTAGTCGAGCTCGAATACCACTTGGCTGGTGAGGTACGCCCCATGAGGGTCGCCAGCCGAATCCTGCGCTAATGCTAGGTTCGGGTACCTCATCCGGTCACAACTCCGTTGGGTAAAGTACGCCCCATGAGGGTCACCAGCCGAATCCTATGCTAATGCGAGGTTCGGGTACTTTATTCGGTTAATAACCAACCTCCGGCACCAGTCGGAGCTCAGGTACCACTTTGTTGGATAGGGTATGCCCCATGAGGGTCGCCAGTTGAATCTTGTGCTAATGCAAGGTTCGGGTACCTTATTCAGCTACAATTTTGTCAAATTGGGTATGCCCCAAGAGGGTCGCCAGCCGAATCCTGTGCTAGCGTAGCGTTCGGGTACCCATTTGGCAAAAACATGGCAACAAGCCACTGCTGGAGCTTTCAGTCGGGAGCAGCATCAAACCCAGAATATACGGAGATGCCATTATTATTCAAGACTGGAAGACCCCAATTCTTCAATTACAACGAAGCCGAATAAATCAGGCGACGAAGCAAAACCCTTATCATAGTCAGAGAAGACCTGTATCGTTGAAGCGCATCCGGAGTTCTCATGCGTGGCGTCACACCTAAGGAGGGCAAGCAGATTCTGCAATATACCTACTCAGGCATCTGTGGCGACCATACTGCATCTAGAACGTAAGTTGGAAAGGCTCGTGGGCAGGGAGTCTTCTGGCTGATTGAGGTCACCAACATCGAAGTACTCATCCTAACATGCGAGGGATGCAACTTTTATAGAGCCTACACTGGGTGGGTCGGTTTAGGCCGGCTCAGTCAACACTGGGCCACCAAGATATATGTTTCTACAGTAGCATGCTCAATGTGGGCCGCTCGCTGGCTGTGTTAAAATCGCAGTGCTGGTGCTACCAACAGGAACCGATGAGGTAAACAGATATGCTTCATGAAGGCCTAATTGTTGAACACATGTGTTTCGGTATCTGTCTTATCCACCAAGTATCGAGGATATATCCTTATAAGGATCACAAGCTGGTCTTCATTAAAATTGGGGATGCAAGTATCTTTCTCGAGTACACCTGACCACGCAATGGATTTAATTTCATAAAGTGGTACTCGGCCTACATGCTTGGCCAACGGTTGCCATGAGCAACATTATTTTAGCCGACATGACGCTGAAGAGTCTAACTTTCGAGTAGTGCACTACTCGGGAGAGACTATAAACCTTCTTTCCAGCTGACATGAGGCTGAGGAGTCTAACTTCCGAGTGGGACGCCACTCGGGAAGGACTATAAACCCCCTTTCTAGCTAACATGAAGCTGAAGAGTCCCATATACGAGTGGCATGCTACTCAGCAAGACTATAAATCATATTCCGGTTGACATGATACCGAAGAGTGTCATATACCGGTAGTATACTACTCGGCAAAGACTACAAGGTTAAAGATCTTTGACTTTATGTTTAATTGTCTTCACAATTAAGCACAAAGTCGGGGGCTACACCTAATAGGTGCGCCTATTCGACGCACACTATTCATACTTCTACATGGAGCCCTTCATAGCCTCGCTACCAGCTGACATGAAGCAAGAATCGGGAGAAGAAGCACCGGACAAAGGAGTACTCGGGAGCAATGCACTCGGGAAGACTTCACCGTGGAGGATGAGCACTCGGCATCAGCTATGACTCAACTATGAAGGTCTCAGGGGCTACTGTGGGTGCCATGGGCTCCGGGTACCTCATGACAAGCATATGGGCCACTCGGATAGAGGATGGGCCTGGTCTTGTAATTAGAGATATAGTAATCCCTAACAGACTTTACCTTGTACGATAAGGAAAACACAGTCCTAGTTGGGTGCGTTATATCTCTAAGGGGAGATCCCTTGGCCGTAATCCGGTTGGGACTCCTACCTTGTAACCCTGTCCCCCAGTATACAAGGGGAGGCAAGGCGCCCCCCTGAGGGCAGGTTGAGTTGGTTCACCAAAATCACCACCATACATCCTCAAAGGAATACCACCACAACTGGACGTAGGGTATTACCTTACATCGAGGGCCTGAACCAATATAAACTTCCCGTGTTCCTTTGCAATCCATCAAGTTTCCATCCGCCGAGTAGCCCCATATATTTATTGCTGGTGTAAAACATCGACAAAAGTTGAGGAAGATCAAGTTCCGGCCAAAACAGCAACGAAGTCGGGAATTTCAGCGGACTCTGACATGAAGAAGATCCCCCTCGACCCTTTCGACCCCTCCAAGACTGCTCTAGTCGAGACCAGACTCGACTCCAAATAGGAAGACGCGCTCGTCACCTTCCTCTAAGCCAAAAGGATATCTTCGCGTGGAAACCGTCTGACATGCCGGGTGTACCAAGGGAGGTGATCGAGCACGCCCTCAACGTGAAGACAAATGCCAAGCCAGTCAAGCAACGGCTGCGGCGCTTCACTCAGGACCGGAAGGATGCTATTCGGGAGGAGATAACCAAGCTCCTCGCAGCTAGGTTCATCAAAAAGGTCTATCACCCGGACTGGCTGGCAAACCCAGTTCTGTCCGGAAGAAAAACGGTAAATGGCGCATGTGCGTCGACTACACCGATCTCAACAAGGCATGCCTCAAGGATCTATTTGGTCTTCCTAGGATAGATCAGGTGGTGGATTCAACCGCAGGGTGCGAACTTCTCAGCTTTCTCAACTGCTACTTGGGATACCATCAAATCAGCCTGAAGGAGGATGACTGCTTAAAAACGTCTTTCATCACGCTGTTCGGAGCGTACTGCTACATCACTATGCCATTCGGTCTGAAAAATGCTGGAGCAACGTATCAACACGCAATTCAGCGGTGTCTGCACACTCAGATCGGGTGCAGCGTGGAAGCCTACGTCGATGACGTGGTGATCAAGACCAAGTATAAACAAGACCTCATTGCTGATCTGGAAGAAACCTTCCAAAATCTTCAAAGATTCAAGATGAAGTTGAACCCGGAAAAATGTGCCTTCGGTGTGCCATCCGACAAGCTACTCGGCTTCATCGTCTCGCATCGCGGCATCGAGGCCAACCTGGAGAAAGTCAACGCAATTATGAACATGGCTCCCCCGACTAACCAGAAGGACGTCCAGAAGCTGACAGGCTGCATGGCGGTACTCAGCCAGTTTATTTCCTGACTGGGCAAATGGGGCATGCCTTTTTTTCGAGCTATTAAAGAAAGCGGACAATTTCCAATGGACTCCTGAAGCCCAGCAAGCCTTCGAAGACTTCAAGAAATTTCTCACATCACCTTCCGTGTTGGCGTCACCCATGCCCCAAGAACCGTTAATGCTATATCTGGCGGCAACTACGCAGGTAGTCAGCACGGTGCTGGTGGTCGAGCGATCCGAACCGGGTCACATCCAAAAAGTTCAACGGCCGGTCTATTTTGTCAGCGAAGTCCTTGCCAACTCGAAGACGAGATATCCGCAGGTCCAGAAGCTGCTCTACGTCCTACTCATCACTGTCCGGAAGCTGGTGCACTACTTCCAAGCACATCATGTCATAGTGGTCACATCGTTTCCACTCGGGGACGTCCTGCACAATCGTGAGGCCACTAGCCGAATCGCTAAATGGGCACTCGAGTTGATGGCGTTCGACATCACCTTTCAACCACGAACAGCTATCAAATCACAAGCTCTAGCCGACTTCGTGGCCAAGTGGACGGAAGTTCAAATGCCTACATCAACAGCGAAGCTAGAGTACTGGACAATGTACTTCGACGGTTCCCTACGGATCGGCGGCGCCGGGGCTATCGTCGTACTAACATCCCCCAACGGCGAAAAACAGAAAGGTAGCCGATTTACACATACAAGCACCACACAACAACGAGATTGACGTCCATTTTTTGCTGACAAAATGCATGCATGTCCTTGAATTCGATAAATACAATGCATCCTCTGTCTATGAATACCTCACACGGGATTTCAGCTGTTATCGCATAGAGGCCTTGTAACACCCCAAGAATATACAACAATCCTAAGATGCCACTAAACAACCAAACAACTATGCCAAAATAAAGAAATTTTCAGCAGCATCTTGTCTAAAACAAAAGAATGGCGGAAGCATCAACATGTAGATATAAGATTATGAGCCAATAATACACTAACATATATGAACAACCCAAAAAAAAAGGTAGGTAACCCAAGATCAACGTCTCTAGACTTTAATTAACCCACTAATATAAAAAATTCATCTATTTTTTAATCACCATATCACAGAATTTATAGATTAAGTGAGGCCATGATGTGAGAAGTGCAGCTATCCCATCGCTCAAGCAAACATGTCACATCAAACACCTGTTAAGACTATAGGGGTGCAAGAATAAATCTCAGCAAGTAAACTGCTTTAGCAAGTTATTTAAACTATAAGATCATTAGACATCATTGATTTAAAAGAAGGTAATAACAACATAAAAAAATGCAAGGTAACCAAGATTATTATAAACCTCATGCGACAATATTAAACCATATTCATCGTATTATCCAAAGAAGAATACACTTCTCAGCATCCACTTCCAATGTATGAAATACTCTTTAATTCAATACTACAAAATGTAAATGTGATGCAAATGCATGTCCATGGCCTTTACACCCAACAAGGTGTAAAGCTACATGTACCGGTACAAGTCATGGCTAGCAAACAGCAATTTTTTCTTTATATGCAATGCAATGCAGATGAATGCATATGTCTAACTGCAATTACCATATTATCTCACCTCTTCATAACCCACATATACCACAGCAAACAATTCTCCGTAATATCTGCAGCATATGACAAGATAACCACATTTTGAAGATTAAACATACTTCACTTAACACAAATAACATGATATGCTTTTCTCAAATTCATTCATCTAAACAAGTCATATTGTATGAAACATGGTTATGAACTTTTGCTTAAGATGTAGGTAGAATAAATAACAAGTTAAAGCTGTAGCAAAACAAGTGGAATCACCTGTATAAGAACAACTTTAGCCACACATAAGACACCAATTTCATACAAGAAATACATACTCACCTCCTATGCTAGAAACCCATCGCAAACACTACAAAATGGAAAACCGAGAATCTGACAAAAGGAGCCATGTGTCTTAACAATTTTCTATCTTTAATTATACACCATATAACTTCGCAAACAACTAACATCTACATAAAGAGCTCTACAACTTTAATGTAGACACCAAAGTTTAATTCTTACATTTATATAGCCTAAAATATGATGCAAAATAGGCAACTGCATCTGCCCAGAAATTTGTGCAACAACCAATCAAAAGGGCACTGATGAAAAACAATAATTGAAAAGCTAGCCATTTTACATAGTAAGTAGATAACAACATATGATACAACTTTCATCATTGCAAGGGTCTCAGATTCCATCATTAAGGCTGAACTTTGACTACAGAAAAAGCACTCATATTCAGACAACCAACTTTAGAAATTCATTTTGACTAAACCACACTGAATAAAATCACGCCCTTTGGTCAGAAGATACGTAAATATGTTATCAACAACTTTTGTATAGAGACTTTTTGCAGGAAAATTCATTTTAGTTGCTAAAACAGCTGCTGAAGCAGATCTGCATAGATAGTAATCAACGAAACCCTGGGCTGAGGGATAAACTGGTTGATGTCTAACTTTCTCGTCTCCAACACTTGATCTAAGCCCTAGAACACAATCAATGAAGGGGGACAAAGATCATGGATTGGGTACCTAGGTCTCCACGAGCGGCAACAACGGGAAACCCATTCTTCCTTCCTTTCATTTCTTCCCTTCCCTTCCTTTCCCCTTCTTCTTATCTCCCTTAGCACCACAGGGCACCAGGGGAGCTCGACAGGGGCAGGGGTGGTGCCAAAGGAGGGGGAGGACGTGGGAATGATGGCCAAGGGGAGGTAGGTGCCCTCCTAGGGTTGGGTGAAAAGGAGGGCGGCTGGGCCTTGGGCTCGCCTTAGGCCGGCCCAGTTGCCCTCCCACACTAATTTGGCTTTATTTTCACCCTATTTTTCAGTGATTAAACTCTTAGGAACCTACATTATAATTCTCAGGGTGTTACAGGCCCTTTCTACTTGCTTCCATGTACCATTTATGCCATCTACTTAGTTGCCATGGACCATCGTCTAAAATATAATATGGTAGGAATGGTTTCCCATATGTAGGCCAGAATTCCGACAAATTGGACAAGCTTATTTGTAGAGCCTTGCTGGATGTATCATCAACCTTTTATTTCCTCATGTCCGTCTCTCTACCCCTGAATGCGGATATCATCCATTTCTCCTTCTCCGCTCTTTTTGCCTTGTGATCATATGTGCTTATCTTCATCGGCACTACTGAACCTGTCGGCCTTTTTGGAGAACCTTGTTGTGTAGGCGCCTCAGATTCTGGTTGTAGAGGCATTGAAGCGGCTTCTTGCGATACTAGGGGTGAAGGTTGCCCCAGGAAAGGTACCTCTATTGGCTCACTAGGGGAAGGTTGTCCTACATGCGTAGGAGCTGCTTCTTCTTATCGTAAGGCAGTAGGTAGCTGAGGAGTTGGCGAAGGCTGCCTTGGTGAAGGGTCCTTGCAGGAAAAAGGTTTTCGTTGAGGCGTTGGAGCGACTTTTTCCCTGTCATGCGAGGCAGCAGGTGCCTGAGGAGGTGGCAAAGGCTGCCTTGGTGAAGGATCCAATGGCGGAGGTGCTAGAGCCGGTAGACGTGGTAAGGGCAGCCTAGGAGAATGATTCATTGATGTCGTGTAGACAATATCTCTTCAGTGCCACAATATGAACTGGTCCACCACATCTCTGAGACACACGATGCCCTCAAGCGTGGTAATGTCTATATCATACATCCTATGTTGTCCGTGGACACTTTGCACTTGTACCTTCACATAATCGGCCGGAATATCCATGCAATGAAACTTGCGGCCTTGCATTGTCCTGCCTTTTGCAACCTCAATTGTTTTTCCATCCCTTCCGAATGGAATATGCAGACTACAGGGTCTATCCTCTATTGTGTCATCAACACGATATATCGGTGCTGGATTAGATCCAGCACTGCTCGGCAATACGGCAAGGGCCAACATCAAAGGATCCGGTGAACCATGTCCCAACATGCACATATGCTCTTCCATAAGTTTAAAATATTCCGCCTTTAGTTGCCTGTTGATCTCTTCTACAATACACTCCTTGTATCGGTCGTGCTTATTGTAGCTAGCCACATCTTTGGCGAAGCCTTTTTCCCGCTAAGCTTTGAGGATATTCCTCGAACACGACCACAGTGCTCTGGATTGCCCAACGCCGTGGTAAGATGATCATTCTCTCTGTTACGCTTGAATACGCCTGCCTTTTCTTTTTAGAGATCTCCTTCAACTCCTTGGCTACATGCTAAAGCGAGAAATACAGTAAGCATCACATGGCAGTCATGAGAATTATAGCCTGATAGCGTCAAATCTTTCATCGAGACTAGTCGCTTGATGTTTAATGAGAAACCAGTAGGCACCCTCACCCCGTGTAGGCACTTACGCAATGTTTTTTTCTCTTGAGGTGTCAAGGTGTAGCTAGCTGGGGGAAGGTAGATTTTTCCATTTTCACCTCAGGGTGAAGCTCCTCCCTGATATTCATATGTATGAGGTCTTTACGTGACTTTAGCTCATCTTTCGTCTTACTCAGTATGTCTAGTAAGAGGCCAATTGTGCTATCAAATACATTCTTTTTGAGGTGCATGACATCGATGGTATGGCGAACCTCCAAGTCTTTCCAGTATGGTAAGTACATGTAAAAAGTTGAATGCTTTTTAAATGGCACCTTAGGTACGTCCGTATTTATATCGACTTTGTTCCCTTCTTCTTCAACTTCCCAAAGACACATTGATGTTCTCCATCATTTCAAATACCACTTGCCCACTGTGGACTGTTGGTGCAACACCAGTCTCTTCAGTATTATCGAAATGTTTAGCCTCCACGATTTGTGCTTAAGAACCATCAGTGCTGCATATATGCTGGCTTGTTAGATCCTAGAAGGTACTTGTATATGGTTCCATCAAAGAAGACAACACATCATGTCTTTCCTTTAATCTATCCTGAGGGGGGAAACATTGCAGGATAGTTATTGATGGTAATAAAAATAATGGCTCTGAGTGTGAAGTAGTGCTGTAAGAATTCATCCACACCCGAACACCTTGTTCCATAGTTCCACCATATCTTCCATCAAAGGTTTGAGAAACATATCTATATCGATACCAGGTTGTTGTGGGCCTTATATTAGGATGGTCAATAAAAAATACTTTCGTTTCTGAGAAAGACATGTAGGAAGGTCCTACATCGTTAAGAATATTAGGCAAGTGCTATGTGAGCTGCTCAAGTCACCGAAAGGGTTTATTCCTTAGTACTAAATGCAAACCTTACATTTCTTGGATGTATTGCGAATTTCAGATAAATTTCATCAAAAATTTTCCACTATTGAGATCGGCGGGGTGTTGAAGCATCCCATCTTTCTTGCACTTTTCATGATGACAACGCATAAGTTCAACGTCCCTAGGTTTCGGCAACAAATGCTTCAAGCAATCCTTAAGTGGTAGGTACCACATCACTAGTTGAGGAATCTTCTTTTGGTTGTGTCGGCATGAAGCGGTTCCTTCCTCATCACCGATAGTGTCGTCCTTCGAAGACTCCTTACCCATTTTGTATTGACAAGCATTGCACATTGGGCAACTATCCAGCATTACAAACTCCTAACGGTATAGGATGTAGTGGTTGACATAAACATGTATCTTTTGCACACCCAACGACAACGTACAGATTAGTTTCTTGACTTGATATGTATTGGTTGGCAAGGAGTTAGGCTTTGGAAGCAACACTTTCAACAAACCCAATAAATCATTCAAACTACGGTCGGACCAACCGTTGATAGCCTTCAATCTTAGAAATTCAAGCACCGAATACAATATTGTGAACTCCTTGTCACATATCTTTGACTCATCATACAAAAGTCCATTCGATGCCTTCTATAATGTCTTGAAATTATCTAAATCTTTCGCCGACCCCATTAGCACTTCCGATTCGGCATGGCGCAACATCTCCTCCAAATCGAAATCATCACAACATTATCAAATTCTTCCACTATATCGTAATCCCTATCATCTGTGAAATCATGAGTACCATCCCCTTGATAGGCAATGGTTTCGTCATTGCTTTTTTCAAATACATTTTTCTCGTCATGATGGACCAAGTTGTATAGTTCTTAACAAATCCACACGTCACCAAGTGTGACCTGATTACATTTGATTCCCCATGCCTTCTAGTTCTTGCAATCAACACATGGAGAATGTATTTCCTTTGTCTTCTTCCTCAAAGCGTGTACACATGGACAATGTATTTCCTTTGCAGTCAACACATGGACAATGTATGATGACGCAAATCTTGGAGTCCCATACATCCACTGCATATCCATATATAAATTCATGTGAAAAATAATGTTTTAGAATCTTGGCATTTCCTACATCAACGCTTATTTCAAAATTTACAAACATAATTAATTCACAACTATTAAAAATGACCCGTGCAAATATCCATCATAAATACAACATGTAAGTAGACCGTAGCTAATTAACTCACACAAACAATTAATCATATTATAAATACATACCAAAAATTAAATACATACAAAAAAGAATTTTGCGTCAAAATGTAAGAAAAGTACACCTACATTTAAAAACATTACGAGATTTGTCCTAAAATAATTAACATGGTGAAATTACCTAGATCTAGAAAAAAACACAAAATGGCCAAAGTCTCTCTCTCTCTCTCTCTCTCAAACTAGTTCTAAAAAATTGACCCACATAAAATCTAACTATTATAGCTTAAATACATAAAACTTCATCATTAAAGGATTAGACCGCACCATTGCACAAAGATTAACTAGAAACATGGTCCAATTTGAGCTCCAGTTTACAAAATTATAATTTCTAGATCTCAGCCCACATGCTAAAAGATTTCATTAAAGAAAGCCACAAATTTAGTGGGAAAGTTCAAAAAAAAGTAGGCAAAAACTACCCTAACCTTAGAGAGAGTTAAAACTCCACCAACAGATCCAATAGCAAAACATTCCCCCACCTCTATTTTTCTATATTTTGGGTCTCACGCCACCTGCAAAAAGGATTAGCACATACGGGCTACTAAGTAGGGGTGCAAACGGATCGGATTCAGACGGATAGTGGTCATACCATATCCTAAACCATAATTTTGAAGCGGATTTGGAGCGGGTGCAGATGGTGTGCGGATGCGGAGCGGATTGTTTCGAATGGCGGATGCGGTGCAGAGCCGGTGTGGACTCGGCCTGGAAACAGGTTAAAATCATCAGATGTGACGTGTATATGCAATTGACACAACATTAAGTTATCAATACAATGGGCAACAATATCATAACAGTATCACAACACGTCATGGCATCACACAGACACATAGCACAACATCACATGACACATAGTAGGTCCACAAAAATGTCGGATTATCCGCCACATTGACTATCGAATAATCCGATCGAAAAGTCGGATAATCCGCATACGCTGGATATTACCTGTACCACATCCTGATAGGAATCCATACCTCACTATCTGAATCCGACTCTGTATCAACCGGATATCTACGAGTCCCTACCATATCCTCAATTCAGACGGATTCAGAGCGGATATTGCACCCCTAGTGCTAAGCTGGCCACCTGTGAAAATGTTATCACATGTGGAGGGATAAGCTGGCCGCCTATGAAAATCGTTATCACAGGCGGAGGGCTAAGCTGGCCGCCTGTGAAACGATTATCACAGGTAGAGGACTAAGCTAGCTGCCTGTTATAAACAATTTTCAAGTAAAAAAATAGAAACACATAGCAATATATACATCATACACACAAATTATACAACAAACTTCAGCGCCTACATCCATGCCATATTTCAGCAAACATCCACACACATATATAGCAAAACATACAGAATACACACTAAATACACACAAAATATGCATGCAAACTATTCCTCATTGCACTCATGCACGTGTGGTGTCACGCCCAGAATTTTCTATCCAAATTCCATTGCTTTTCTGTATTCAAATCCCCGTCCAAGAATCAGCTGGAGTACACAAATGACAAATATTGATAAACAGAGTACAACACTATATTTAAATTAATGAGTGTAATTATTATAGAGTTAGATAAGACATCATCACAAATAAAGTTCTAGCAACGAAAATTAAACTAAGCGGCATAGGTGACTCCACTCCACAGGCAACTTGACCAGGATCAAGCCACTATTCCTCCAGACATCATTGTAAATTCCCTCCTCAGGTGGTGTTGAATATAGCAAGCTGAGTATATAGAATACTCAACAAGTCACACAGCAAAGAAGCAGATGCACGAGATATATCAAAGGATGGCACAATACGACTTAATTGCATAAATAGCATTTAACAAACATTAGAGAAGTAACAAATCAGTAGAGTAATTAATCAATATTAAACCAACACCGTACACCCTTTCCCAGTTGTACATGCCCAACCATTCCACACCTGGAACTAATCAAATTATCATCCAATTACCACACCATTACTATAAAAGGGTGAGACTAATCACAAAAAACAGTGCTGGGCTCGCCCATAACCTCAAGCACAGCTATTCGAATAATTTTACTCTGATCAGAGGTGGATAAATTTACCCACAAAACACAATCCCACAACATGTTGCGATGCGCCTCAATACCACCATGGTATCTTGGAAAGGAATTGTGACATAACCTATCGCATAACACAACTCAGCATAGTGCACCTACCCGAAATCGCCGTCTTCCCCACAGGGATAGACTCACTCGGTGTCCCCCATGGGCTTATCTCCGCCACTTCACAATTTGGTGCCACCGTACAGAACCTCACATCTCCAACGGGTCATCTGTGATGGTTCAAAGAGACCCGTTATAGATGACTATATCTGTAACGACTGAATTTTTGGACCGTTAAAGATAGTGGTACGAGCAAACACTCGTTAGTGATGGCAACTTATCTATAACAGCTCTTAATGCAGAGCTGTTGCAGGTGTGACATTGGTCATTTGTAACAACTCGTAACAAAGAGCCGTCACAGATAGAAGGTTATATGTAATAGATCTCTATTATAAACCGTCATATATGAGTAGAACTTATCTCTAACGAATCAATTTTGAAAGCCGTTATTGATTACTTGAGATCTCTAACGGGTATATTCTTTGGAACTGTCACAAATGACTAGGACCAGTAGGGCATAGTACAACTACATCCATCCCCACCCTAACCGTGCTCTCACTCTCCCCCTTATCTCTTTTTCTCAATTTCCATCAGAGTGCCAATCTCCTCTCTCTCACTTCGCTACGCTGGAGCACCGATCTCCCTCTCTAGATGGCGCCACCTTCCCCCCTCTTTCTCCTCTCAATGCGGATGGCACCGCCAGCTCGCCGCCTCTCCCTCCCTATGTCACACCCTGATCTGGCACCGCCGTACACCGGCACCAGTTAGGGCGTGCCGCAAGAAAACAGCGCGAACTACCTTCCCGTGAAACCACGAAACCGATACCAGTCCCAAGACGCAGCGTTGGTACCCATGGAAATTAGACATGCATCATTGCAGAACCTTAGATAAATAAATAATTAAATAAACTTATACCTTTACTTACGTTGTAGTTTCGGAGCAAGCTAGAGACAGCAACGAACAATATAGAGGCAGCGGCAGCAGCAGAACAACGGACTAAGTCCTAACAAACGGCAACGGCTGGAACCAAGATGAAACCCTAATCTTCACTTCACTGCAACTCCAGCAACCAGCTCCTGGCGAAGAACTTTATATATATAGAGAAAGGGTGAGTACTTACGTACTCAGCAAGCCAGGAAAACTTAGGTGGTTGTTGCAAGCTTCAAAGAGAGGCTGGTTATTTTGCAATCTGCTTTATTTAAATCTTTCTAAATCTACTAGTGTGTGCTTCTCAACAATCAGGGTGAGGTGAGTCTCGCCTGATCGGAGTGAGTTGTATTAATCTTTGAATCAGCGCAACTCTCAAGAGTTGGCCTCGGCATCCGGCTCCACCAGCTGATCCAAGCTCATCGGGACCATAGCCCTACTGTCCTTGGCAACTTCACAATATTTTCCGAAATCAGATTCCCAATCCGCAAACATCATTTCACAAGCAGTTGTCAAACAAAATTACGCTAAGGAATCACCTCACATCCGCCCATGACCGCGGGCACGGCTGTTCAAATAATTTAAACCTCTGCAGAGGGGGTACACTTCACCCACACGACACGACTCACTCTAGTCACCAGCTCACACGCATTGGGTATGATTTGGTGAAGTAGAGGTTTTCGCGACAAGGCATTTCCCAAACCCTCCTAGGTTACCCCATGCCAACTGGAGGGTCCTCGAGACAACAACAGGGTAGGTCGAGATCATGCTGTGACAGGAACCTAGGAGGTACCCCCGACGCCCTCCCGCATGATCCATAGTCCAATGGCATGCAAGGCATCCCTGAGAGCCTAGTTACTCACCCAGGAGTTATCCCATATCACCCATGTGGTTGTACTGTCATATGTTCGGATGAAATTCCAGAGGAATCGGTCCTTAGCTGCAGAGCGGGAGACTCGTCCTGCTGGCACGATCCCCGCACCGCGGTTTTCGCAAACCATTTTATTTTCAAGGCACCGACCCAGGTGTCGGGTTTTCCAAAGTTTCATAAACCCAAGTTTTACCCATCGTAGTCATTTTTTAATTCGACAGGCGATCACCAGTACCATTCCCGTCAACACGGGTACCAGGATCTATCAAGGGCGGTGACAAGGATGTATAAGGGAATCACAATCCATCAAGGAAGTCATGCAGCAAATGGGTTGGCGGCCCGTCAGTCGTCTCGCGACCGCGGCCAAGAAACTATCTCCATGTAGCCTAGTATATGCAATTTGGCAATTAAAGTACTTAGTTCCACAAATATGGACACAAGATGATCAAGGTGACTTGCCTTGCTCTAGGTCTTCATGAGTCTCTGAGAAATCGAGGCGAAATCCGCTCCGAAACGATATTTTCGACTACCGTTACTATGCACAAACACACAAAATCTACACAAAGTCCAAGGAACAGACCCTATTTAGTGCTACTAGTAGTGCCATTAGATAGATCTTAATTTTAGAAAATTACTGGAGTTGGAACGGAGTCAATCAGAGTCACGGATCAAAAGTTATGAATTTCCGAAGTTTAATTGGAATTTTGGGAATAAAGGAATTGATTATTTAATTACGGAAATGAAATATTCACAGGGATATTCCATTGGGTCACTGACAGTGGGGCCCTAACAAGGCTGGCCCACAAGTCAGTGAATAGAGGGAGAGCTAGTGTGAGGACACTGTTTGGTGGGGTCCATGTGCAAGAGAGAGAGTAGTGGATGGGGAGCCTGTGGGGTCCGGTGTTAGCCTCACCGGGGAGGGGGGCCACCTGACAGGGGCATGGTCCACGGACAGAGTTCACCACAGGGCAGGGCCCACTGGGCGGTGAGAGCGGTTAGTGGCGCGGCTCGGCTCGGCGGGACGAGCCCAAGCCTACTCGATGCCCACATGGCGGTCTTGGGGTTCGCCACGTCATCATCTTCTCCACGGTCTCCGTGCATGGGAGAGGACACGTCGATCGGACAGCCAACGGCGGGGGGATCAAAATGGCGAGCGGCGGTGAGGGACCTCAAGCGGTGGCGCCATCGGAAGGAGGGAACCGAGGCAAATCATCGGAGCAGCTTGGATTGAGTTACCGATGTTGGGGAACGGCCGGTGACGGGAGGGCAGTGACGGCGGAGAGAGAAAGGGGAAGAAAGGCGGTGATGGCTATGGCAGTGAGAGCCCGAGAACGAGCAGGGCGGAACAGTGAGGATGTTAACGCCAAAATTTGGCACGGATTTCTGTCATGTTCGGTTGAGGAAAGGACTATGTTCAGCCAATGAAGATTTATCTGGAAGAGACCGAATATGGAAAGGAATCGTGAAGACCACGCTATGGCAGTTAATTACCTTATCTGTAAATTAGGTAGTTTTAATACCTTTTAGATAAACCTAATCTCGTGTACGATCAGGGCTTGTTAGTTTTCCTTTTATAGATAGGAAATTGTGTGCCGTGTCCTATCAGGACTGTATCAACTCAGGGTATATATACGTATGCCCGGGGATCTTGTAAATCATCACAACGATCAATAAACTTCGGCGCATCGCCACCCTTTCGACGGGTTCTTGCTTCTCGAGCGGGGCTGCATCGGTTAGGTCCGAACTCCTGCGAGAGGGTAAGACTCGTCACCCCTTACCCAGGTGTATCTGCCCTGTCTACGGCTGCATCGATTCGGTTCGATCTCTTAGGCCAATCAAGTATACCACATCACGCGTGCGTAGATCTTATCAGCTTACTGGGAGTAGCTTATCGTCAGTTTGTGCTGCATCAGTTGGGTCCGACCTACTAAACTGTCGCGATAAGTTGTTCCTGCTAGGTTGATGGTTTTTGCGCAAGCGTCTTATCGGAATGTATAGCCGGTAAGTTATCTTATTACATCACAGTTACATTAGGTTTATCGGCTTGTTGAGGTTCCTTTACTATTATCGATCTGTGCTGCATCAGTTAGGTCTGAACTACTAGATCGATAATAATAGATTTATCCTTGTCGAGCCGATCGGTGTATATGCGACGTTCTATCGGAGTGCTTAGCCGATAGGTTATCTTTTTATAAAGCCGACTGTATTATCCTTACTATTTTGGTCATCTATATTATCATCGGTTTTCTAGCCGATGCACATGTGTTTCCTCGGCAGTCGGCTGGCTTACTATTCTGCCTATCTATTTTATCATCGGCTTCTAGCCGATGCACATGTTATACTGACAGCTTATCTATTTGTTTATAGCGCTATCGGTTTCCTAGCCGATACATAGGTGCTATCAGCTATCGGCTACGAGGAGCCTATATCAATCCGTATCGGCCGATAGCCGATGTGCAATTGCTGCTGGTAGTCGGACACGGGCAAGGATCCGACTACGAGCACGAGCGAGGACCCGGGAGCGAGAACCCAGGCACGAGACCCGGGCACGAGTACAGGCGGGGGCCCGGGCACGAGCATAGCGGCAATCGGCTGGAAGGAATCCGTATCGGCTTGCTGGCCGATTGGATCGGTAATCTAATTTCTTCATCTCCTTGTCAATTGCGGGGTCAAATTGACTGGCACGCCTACGAACCTCAAGACTTTAGGACCTGCACTGGAGCTAAGCAGATCTCCCAGGCCTTCGCGTGTCTCTAGGTGCCGAACCAGATCGTCAGCAAGCTTTTTGGCACACCCGGCGGTTTTCGGCGTCAATAGAGGGGCAGCAACTATGGTAGCACCGAGGGGTAGGAAGGGCCGATGCGTGATGACAAAAAAGTCACGGTGGCGGCGGCGCGCGGCAGCGCTTGGTGGCGGCACGATAGAGTACAGGGGGCGACTTGCACGGCATCGGTGACCTAGCGTTCGTCCGAAGCAGCAAGGGGCACACTCAAACGTAGGAAGGAGCTCACCAAAGGGAGATCGGCGTCGATGGTGGCGGCTCGGTGCTGAGGAGGGGAAGAACTCGGCGCCGAGGGAAGTCAGTGACCCCGACACGGGATTGCCGATGAGTGGCGCTCTTGGGTTTCGGTGGAGAACGGGGCCAGAGGAGAGCTGTGTCTACGGCGAGGGAGGCCGAGCAGAGTGTTCGGCGGGGATCAGCAAGGTAGGTGACATGGCTCGACGTATTGGCCGATGACGTCCAAGGGCGAATGAGATCCAAAGAGGGGGAAGAAGCTCCCGGGTAGGGGTTTTATATGCAGGGATAGTGAAGAGCTCCAATTATTGGGGTCCAATAAGTGGGGTAAGAGGCAGGAGATGACAAGGAACGTTAAGGGAGGAGACTGAGGGACTTCGCCGTTTAGGGTTTTAGGAGCGGAGTTCAATAACGGCAATTCGAGATCAGAGAATGTTTTGGAACAGAGGTTTTTGAGAGGAGGGATTATGAGAGCAAGATCAAGAATGAAAATCGAGATCTAGGCACGACATACAACATAGCACGCAAAAAACAAAAATTTCATGAGTAGTTTTTAGCAAAATATTGTTTAATGTCTTGCTGAAAGCGGGGCGTTTTGGGTGACTTGAGTTCGTCTTTCATGGAGCAAAGTTTCACGGATCGGAATTTATGCTACTCGAGTACTTTTGCAATCATTTAAGAGCAAAAATAGAAAAAAAAAAGTGCAACTTGTACACCTATTAGGTGTAAGCGGCTGCGGCATTGGCGAGGCTGAGTAAGGAAATATTTATCAGAAAGTGACTTAGCTGTTCGGGATTTGAGAGTGGGGATGCCATCCTTGCAGTTGAGCTTGTGAGCCCCTGAACATGTCACTTGTCTTTCTGATAATCTTTAGTTGTTGAAGGTCGAAGATGGTTGTGACCGACTGCCGCAATGAAGCCGTCCGACTTGTGTTTGCGGTTCCTAGCCGTAGTTGGGGCCGCATTGTCGGTGTCCTTCTGCTCTTTTTGTCGAAGTGCCTTTTTGTCATCGAGGGCCTTAGCAACAGCGTCGGCCGAGTCGGTGTACTTGTTCGCCATGTCGAATAGAGCCTTGATAGAAGCGGGAGGTTTCCAAGTGAACTTAGCGATGAACAGGGCGTCTTTGACTCCCTCGCGGAAGGCGGCGATGACGACCTCGTCCTTGATCTTCGGGATTGAATTCCTCTTCTCAGAGAACCTCTTGATGAAATCACGAAGAGACTCATTCTTCCTTTGATGCAACTGATACAGATCGTACTCGGAAGATGGCCTCTCGTATGTTTCTTGAAAATTGGCGATGAAGCGTTCTCGGAGTTCTCCCCAGGAGCCAATTGACCTCTTAGGAAGTCCTGTTAGCCATGTCCTCACTGAGTCAGCTAGAGCGACCAGGAGGTAGTTAGCCATGGTCTTGTGATCTCCTCCAGCTGCTCGGATTGTCAGAGTGTAGACTGTGAGACAGGACTCGGGATTGGTCTTCCCGTCGTATTTTTCAATTCTAATCGGCTTGAAACCTAATGGCCAGTCAACTTGTTGCAGCTCGTGGGTGAAGGCTGGTACACCTTCATCTGTGCAAGGACTTCGACTCCGACTACGGCGGTGAAACCGCTCATGGCGGAGGCCGAATCTCTCATTGTTGTCGTCTAGTCGGCGATGCTCGTCTTCCTCGTGTTCGCGGTGTCGTGCGTTTATGTCCTGCCAAAGATCACATCGTAGTGGGCCTTGGACGTCCTGGTTATCCCGACGGTCGTCTGGATGTCAGTGCCACCGGGCATTATTGTGGTTGCCGAGTGACATGTGGCGTGACTCCATGTGCAGCCGACTAGAGCCGGCCACTCGACGTCGTGTTGAGGCAGATGAGATCGCGGTTGGAGAAGCCGACCGATTGGTCGGTATGAGGGTATCGCCTGACTGTTGATACTGTTGACATGCAGCAGCAGTGATCATGGCTTTTATCCTTGTTATCGTCAGGGTGGCCTGGTGATCAAGCCCGAACTGGAGTGTATCCAGCAGAGTTGCAGTGGCTACGACGTTCTATTGAGGTGTAACGAAGACGTCGTGGTTGCCAACTCGGGTTTGGAGGATTTGTTGCTGAGCAGTCTGCCCAGCCCTGCGCAGGTTGTCGTTGCGGGCATGCAAGCGTCTTGCTTTTTTCTCTTGTTGTTCTCGCAGTCGGCGGACCTCCTCCTCTTGCTGCTCGCGTAGTCGGCGTGATTCCTGAGTGGGAGCTGAACCCTTGGATATCATAAAGACTTCACGTGGCGGAGAGAAGCTTGCCAAACTACCATCCGACTTAGAGTCGGAGTCAGAATAATTGATGAGGGTGATGACGACTCCGACCTCCCTAGATCCAATCTCGAGCGGCTCTGGGCCGTGTCCGAGTTGAGCCGTAGGAGATCAGGTTTGCCACGTCGGATGTAGATTGTAGATATCCGTGGCATCACCGAGTCCATACAGGAGATTGACGATCTCCTCCCTTCTTAGCCCATTCTCGGCCGGCTCAAGGCTGAGTCCTAGTCGAGCACCGAAGGAGAGAGTTGTTCTGAGACTCGGGCAAGTGTAAGATTGCCACAGCAAGTTGACGAGGGTTGCTGCAGCATCGTGTGGGCTGACCGACGCAGAGTTGGCCTGTTTCCCAGCCGATCGGATCGAGTCCTAGTTAGACAAGGTGAGGTTGCCGAACTTGTCGGCGACGAAGTCGAGGCTCCCAAAGGTGATCGTGTCTCCAGGGAAGAAGTTGATGCCGTCGAGTCCAGTTGTCGAATCCATCAAGCTTGTTGAGGTTGCTCTCGCTGAGGCCCCTACCTGGCGCGCCAACTGTCAATGTTTTACACCGGCAATAAATATATAGGGCTACTCGTCAGATTGAAACTTGATGGATTGCAAAGGAACACAAGTGATTTATACTGGTTCAGGCCCTCGAGATGAGGTAATACCCTACATCCAGTTGTTGTGTCTTGCCTTTGAGGTTGTATGATTCTGATTGTGGTGATCTTGATCATCCTTCTTCTTCTCCTCTGCCCTCAGGGGGCGCCCTGTCTCCCCTTATATACTGGGGGACAGGGTTACAAAGTAGGAGTCTCAGTCGGACTACAACCAAGGGATCTCCTTCTAGGAGTACAACATGCCCGACTAGGACTGTATTTTCCCTGTCGTAAAAGGTTAAATCTACCGAGTTCTATTATATCCCTAATTACAAGACTAGGCTCATCCTCTGTCCGAGTGACCCATTTGCTTGTCATGAGGTACCTGGGGCCCATGGCCTCCACAGTCTTCTTGCTTTGTATCCTCTTGTAGGGGAAACTCGTGGATCATACTCTGAAGGTTAGGGTACTGGCGGTTCTGAAGTGCAATCCTCATTCCATTGCTCTGATCTAGATGAACATGTAGTGTTTGTAGTAGTAACTGTTGTTGTTGTTGCATGGCGGTGACGATCTATGTTACTCCTTGCATTATCTGAGCTTACGAGGCCATCATTTGTTGAAGATCCATTAACATCTTCTGAGTTCTAGTTGCATCGTGGTTGACTGATTCAAATGCAGTTGCTTGGGTGCTTTCTGTCCTTTGTTGGCTGGTTTGGTGAACCAGGTGTCGAATTGGATTGAGGTGCTCTTGGTTCTGTTGTGGTTGAGGGCACGGGTCCGACAGTTGGTGCGGCGTGCCATCTATTCCAGGTTAACTAAAATCAGAACAATTGGGGACAGGAGTAAAGACATAACTAAAAACACTAGATAAAAACAGTTTTGGCAAATCCAAGGAAGAATAGCGGTATGTCCTAGTCAGTAACCCAATTGGTTCCATACCTGAACACGAACTACCAGGCATAACATCACACATGCACTGCTTTGCCACAACTCCTACTGAGCGTGCGACGTTACTAAGGTCAACTGTTACTAAAAGCTATCTATTAACTCGCTAGGCAGAAGCACACCTTTCATCAACTGAGCATGATGACAGGTGGGTTCTAGGGCGAAAGGCATAACACAGGACAAGCTTCTAGATTTTGATGTAGACAGGGGAATCAGGAAAGATTTTTCGCAATTCTAGACCAAAAAGGAAAAAAATTCCTTAGCTTTTCACAAATAGCTTGTATTCAAATATTGCCATCCTATCAGGGGGTTTCGGTCCTAGAGCCAACCTATGCTCTGATACCATCTCTGTCACACCCCGATCTGCCACCACCATACACTGGCACCAGTTAGGGCGTACTGTAGGAAAACAGCGTGAACTGCCTTCCCACGGAACCACGATACCGATACCAGTCCTAGGACGCAGCGTTGGTATCCACAAAAATCAGACATGCATCATTGCAGAACCTTAGATAAATAAATAATTAAATAGACTTATACCTTTATTTACGTTGCAGCTTCGGAGCAAACTGGAGACAGCAACGAACAACACAGAGGCAGCGACAGCAGCGGAACAACGGACTAAGTCCCAACACACAGGCAATGGCCGGGAACCAGGACAAAACCTTAATCTTCACTTCACTGCAACTCCAGCAACCAGCTCCCGGAGAAGAACTATATATATAGAGAGTAAGGGTGAGTACTTACGTTCTCAATAAGCCAGGGGAACTTAGGTGGTTATTGCAAGCTTCAAAGAGAGGCTGGTTATTTTGCAATCTACTTTATTTAAATCTTTTTAAATCTACTAGTGTGTGCTTCTCAACAATCAGGGCGAGGTGAGTCTCACCCGATCGAAGTGAGTTGTATCAATCTTTAAATCAGTGCAACTCTCAAGAGTTGGCCTCCGGGATCTAGCTCCACTAGCTGATCCAACCTCATCGGGCCCATAGCCCTACTGTCCTTGCCAACTTCACAA
Source organism: Oryza meyeriana var. granulata (assembly GCA_003991445.1). Lineage (NCBI taxonomy): Eukaryota > Viridiplantae > Streptophyta > Magnoliopsida > Poales > Poaceae > Oryza > Oryza meyeriana. The sequence goes on along the minus strand of RYFJ01003113.1, from coordinate 61,817 downwards.
TATTTTCCGAAATCAGATTTCCAATCCGCAAACATCATTTCACAAGTAGTTGTCAAACAAAATTATGCTAAGAAATCACCTCACATCCGCCCATGACCGCGGGCACGGCTGTTCAAACAGTTTAAACTGCTGCAGAGGGGGTATACTTCATCCACACAACGCGACTCACTCTAGTCACCAACTCACACGCATTGGGTACGATTTGGTGACGTAGAGGTTTTCACGACAAGGCATTTCCCAAACCCTCCCAGGTTACCCCATGCCAACTGGAGGGGTCCTCGAGACCAACAACAAGGTAGGTCCGAGACCATGTTGTGCCAGAAACCCAGGAGGCACCCTCGATGCCCTCCCGCATGATCCATAGTCCAATGGCATGCAAGGCATCCCTAAGAGCCTAGTTACTCACCCAGGAGTTATCCCATATCACCCATGTGGTTGTACTGTCATATGTTCAGATGAAATTCCAGAGGAATCGGTCCTTAGCTGCAGAGCGGGAGACTCGTCCTGCTGGCATGATCCCCGCACCGCAGTTTTCGCAAACCATTTTATTTTCAAGGCACCGACCCAAGTGTCGGGATTTTCAAAGTTTCGTAAACCCAAGTTTTACCCATCGTAGTCATTTTTAAATTTGACAGGTGATCACCGGTACCATGCCCGTCAACATGGGTACCGGGATCTATCAAGGGCGGTGACAAGGATGTATAAGGGAATCACAATCCATCAAGGAAGTCATGCAGCAAATTGGTTGGCGGCCCATCGGTTGTCTCATGACCGCGGCCGAGAAACTATCTCTGTGTAGCCTAGTATATGCAATTTGGCAATTAAAGTACTTAGTTCCATAAATATGGACACAAGATGAACAAGGTGACTTGCCTTGCTCTAGGTCTTCATGAGTCTTCGAGCAATTTAGGCGAAATCCGCTCCGAAACGATATTTCCGATGATCGTTACTATGCGCAAACACACAAAATCTATACAAAGTCCAAGGAACAGACCCTATTTAGTGCTACTAATAGTGCCATTAGATAGATCTTAATTTTAGAAAATTACTGGAGTTGGAACGGAGTCAATCAGAGCCACGGATCAAAAGTTATGAATTTTTGAAGTTTAATTAGAATTTTGGGAATAAAGGAATTGATTATTTAATTACGGAAATGAAATATTCACAGGAATATTCCATTGGGTCACTGACAGTGAGGCCCTTGACAAGGCTGGCCCACAAGTGAGTGAATAGAGGGAGAGCTTGTGTGAGGACACTGTCCGGTGCGGTCCATGTGCAAGAGAGAGAGAGCTAGTGGATGGGGAGCCTATGGGGTCTGGTGTCAACCTCACCGGGGAGGGCGGCCACCCAATAGGGGCATGGCCCATGAGCAGAGTTCACCACAGGGCGGGGCCCGCTAGGCGGTGAGAGCGGTTAGCAACGCGGCTCGCTCAGCGGGACGAGCCCGAGCCTACTCGATGCCCACGCGGCGGTCTTGGGGTTCGCCACGTTGTCATCTTCTCCACGGTCTCCACACGAGGGAGAGGACACGTCGATCGGACGGCCGATGGCACGGGGATCAAAATGGTGAGCGGCGGCGAGGGACCTCGAGCGGCGGTGCCATCGGAAGAAGGGAATCAAGGCAAATCATTGGAGCAACTCGGATTGAGTTACCGATGGCGGGGGACGGCCGGTGACAGGAGGGCAAAGACGGTGGAGAGAGAAAGGGGAAGAAAGGCGGCGATGACCATGGTGGTGAGAGCCCGAGAGCGAGCAGGGCGGAACGGTGAGGGACGGCGACTATGGTGGCACCGAGGGGAGCCCGAGAGCGATGGAAAGAAAGGGGTAGGAACGGCCAACGTGCGACGATGAAAAAGTCACAGCAGCGGCGACACGCGGCTGCACTTGGCGGCAGCACAATGGAGTATAGGGGGCAACTTGCACGGCATCGGTGACCTAGCGTTCGTCCGAAGCAGCAAGGGGCACACTCAAACGTGGGAAGGAGCTCACCAAAGGGAGATCGGCATCGATGGTGGCAGCTCAGTGCCGAGGAGGGGAAGAACTCGGGGCTGAGGGAAGTCAGTGACCCCAGCGCAGGATTGCCGATGAGCGGCGCTCCTGGGCTTCGGTGGAGAACGGGGCTGGAGGAGAGCTGCGTCTACGGCGAGGGAGGCCACACAGAGTGTTTAGCGGGGATCGGCGAGGTAAGCGACACGGCTCGACGTATTGGCCGACAACATCCGAGGATGGAGGAGATCCAGAGAGGGGGAAGGAGCTCCTGGTTAGGGGTTTTATAGGCAGGGATAGTGAAGAGCTCCAATTATTGGGGTCCAATAATTGGGGCAAGAGGCGAGAGAGGGGGCGCCACGGCGAAATTTCTTGTGGGCAATGAAAACGGTTGACGGTGGGGATGCGTCGGGCAGTGAAGGGAGTGTATGGAGCAGCTAGATTTGAAGGGCGCGCGCAGGTTTGCAAGGCTGCGGTAGGGGCGACAATGGCGTCGACGGCGCGGTCCTCTTTTGACCGGCTTGGCCAAGGACAGAGACCACGGAGGTGAGGGGAGAGGAGGGGAAAAGGGCGCAGCCACAGTTGTCCAAGCTGTGGCGGCTAGCAGCACCGGTGGGGCCAGGCACAGGACCACAGTGACGCCGGGTGGGGTCAAAGCAGCTTCATGGTCATTTGACCAAACAGTTGCCAAGTACGACGAGGGAAAAACGGGAGGTTCAAGACGAAGCACTGTTGGAGAGATCGACGGCGGCTCGCGCACCAGGGGCACATGACGAGCATCCGTGGGGCGCGGGGTTCACGCGGGCGGGCGAGCGGAAGAGATCGATTGGCAGGCGTAGGAGCGGGATGAGTGTCATCAATCGGCAGGGTGCGGCCGTCCGCACAGCATGGTGTAGAGAGGGAGAGGACCAACAGCGCGATGAGAAGGAGAGCGAACATGTGGCACGCATCAGTGAGCGGCATGCGCCACAGGGTGCGGGTGATGGCGAGCTGGGCCGTGAGGGGAGGGTTGCGACCCAGTGATACAATGCCATTTCTCTTTTTTCCCAAGGATTTTTGTGAGGAGTTTTTAAGGATTTGAGTGGGGATTTGAATTCAAACTTCACATTTACCCAAGGGGTAAATTCCAAGGGATAGTTTTGATATTTGGTGAGAGTTTTGTCTTGGAAATTTTCTGAGGTTTTCTTTTTTTTTTGCAAGGAGAGACCAAGGGGAGGGTTGCAAGGAGTGAAAGGATTCAAATTCAAAATCTTCAACTTGAATTTATCGGTGTTCAAGGAGAGTTGGGGAATTTTTTCAAGGAGGTCAAAGGTAGAAAACCAACACATATATATACTCTCATGTGTATGGATATATAAGTATATATATGTATATCGGTATGATGGGGAATTTGAGTGTGGGGGTTGAGGCATGTATATATGCTTATATGTGTGGGTGTATACTCAAGGATTTATGTATATATACACAGTATATATTTATATTGGTGGGAGGATTTCCAAATAGAGATTTGATCGCCAAGTTGCATTATTTGACTCGGGATGTTACTTGTGGAATCAAAGGGGAGGAGAAGCCGCGGGGATTTCAAGAAGGGGATCAAGGGGGGATATTTTTGGGTTCCAATTCAAGACAACAGGACAGATGTCGAGACAAGAAACTTTAAGGGAGGAGATTGAGGGACTTCGCCATTTAGGGTTTTAGGAGCGGAGTTCGATAACGGTGATTCGAGATCGGAGATTGTTTTGGAATAGAGGTTTTTGAGAGGAGAGATTACGAGAGCAAGATCAGGAATGATAATCGAGATCTAGGCACGGCATACAACACAGCACGCAAAAAAGAAAATTTCACAGGTAGTTTTTAACAAAATATTGTTTAATGTCTCACTGAAAGCGAGGCATTACACCCTGCTGGTCGAGCATTGCCTCCACCTTGCTGTCTCTAACCCATCCCCAAGCTCGAGGCATGGGGCAAGGTGGGTTCAAGTGTGCTGGTGACGGCGATGATGATGGCGATAACAAGCGGGGTGGCAGCGGTGCCCTCAACCACAGCGACGATCGTGGACCAGCGGGGCGGCGACGGCTAAATCTCCCTCTACCAAGCACCATGAGGGCGGCAACAGCATCGATTGGCAGCGGGTGGCCCAGGCAACGCGATCGATCGGCCATCGATTGGTCTTTTTTGCAATTTTTTTGGTTGGATTTCCCCTATCGCTAACGGCTCGTTATTGCGAGCCATTATAGATGTGGGATATCTGTACCGGGTGGGGAGCCGTTACAGATGAGGCTTCACATCACTGACCAACATTCTGTCATGGCTAGTCCACTCGTTACAGATGAGGTTTTTGAGCCGTTAGTGATGACCCGGTCTGTGGTAGTGTGCCCCACATTAAATCATGCTATACAACGGGTTCAGCCGTTGTCCACTCTGGTTTGTGGTTAGTATGATAAGTGCTTTGTAACAGTAGCTCATGAATCAGTTCTTAATTGTCATGAACTTGACCATTAAACCATGCACCCTTTTCTCTATCTTTTTTCAGGTGCATACTGTGTCGCTGGTCAGCTTACGCTTCTAAAGGCAGCTGTGGTTAATGTAAGTTCACGAAAACTGCTTAATTCTCAACATTTCTTCCCCCAGAAACAGAGTTCATATATATATATATATATGATTGCCAAATTGTCAAAAACCGAAAAAGAGCAAAAATTTATATAAACCCCTGTTCAACTATAAATGCAACATCCCCAGGGGCTTCTCTGTTCAGGGAAAGCTGGCTGTTCACAATAATTCACATGCACTGAAGCAATAATATATATATATATATATATATATATATATATATATATATATATATATATATATATATATATATATATATATGGGCTATGGTCCAACCTTGTTTCAATATGGAGATCATGATGAACGGTTTGGATCGCTCATTTAAACTTCTAATTTGTAGCAACGGTCACGAAGCACGAGGCGATCCGTGCTTCGCGAAGCACAGTAGTCCATATATATATATATATATATATATATATATATATATATATTAGCTCTTAATTACTCGATGGGCAGGGTAATGAGAACAGCACGAGGCTCCTTCAGGACGTGAACAACAGGAACATCGGCCTGTTCCTCTCTCCCTCTGATCAACATACATCTATCGAGCCCCTGACGTCATATATATAGTACTTATATCACTCGTTTGTTTTACTCTGTGTTATCGTCGTCAACGTCGTCTTACTATATATGATAGACGCATATATATATATATATAGTTCACTGTCAGTTTCGATCAGCTAGCTTACTTCGAAAGAGATGCATATGTATAGTTTAATCACATTTACATATGTAGCATAATGCATCCACATGCTCAATTAATCATGCATCAAGATATATTTATGTCTCTCTTTCGGTTGCTAGCTATATATGTACGTCAGTATATGCTTATACAATAAAATACTACTACTATTGATTATGTACATCTCTCCATGCTGATGTTTTGATGAGATTAAGGATGTCATTACCGTCGAGCTAGTAGCATTTAAGAAATCAAACTCACATAGGACCCTGCAGCTGGAATTATTGTATTACTTTTAGATAAAACCATGTTCGTGATGATGTTGACCAAAAGTCACTACTGATCGTTACCAACAGTAAGACAAGTACCTAAAGCCTAAAGGAACATAAGTACTCCCTTCGGCAAAAAGAAAAATAATACACGACACTTGAAATTTTTTTCGATGTATGATTTTCATCATAATGTTTTATTGGAACAAGTTTATAGAATCAATTAAGTTTATGAGACAATTATGAAAGTTTTTCAAGATGAATCTACACATCGCATTATTATGTTTACATACTAAGTATTCTGAAAGTTATTCTTAGTCGAAACTTCAAAAGTACGATGAAAAAAAAGCAGTATAATAGGTGGAAAACAGGGGTCTCAAGATGAAAATAATATAAAATAAGGGGTTTTCTGCAAAAGACCAGGATTAAAGCTCAGCGCTAAAGTCAAACCTAACCACAGGCTCGTTCCTGAGATGTGACCTAGGTGACAGCATAGGATCAAATTTTATAGGTTCTAACTTAAACTGTGTATAGAGTAAGATATATGTAGGCTCAGGTGGTGAGAACCGGATGAAGCAAGTGTTGCCTTAGAATACTTTTGGTTTCTTGTTTAGTTCTAACAATTGTAATCATTGATAATAATAGCTTAAAATCTTGATGTAATTGTCTTGAGACTGCACTTTAAAGAGATGGACAATCTGATATGGGTGCTACTGCACTGTACGTGGAGTTAATTTTTCTCCAAGGTTTTATACTAAAAGAGAAAATGAGCCTAAAATTTTAAAGTTTTTGAAGCGGACATGATCTTTCTCCCAACTGCATATGGAATTTTCTTGGCCGTCCTGGCCCAGCTGGCATGTCAATCAGCTGCCGTGTCAGGAATTCCTACCACCAGCCAAAAGTATCTACATCCATCAAGAAGTTTTAGCTTATAGAGTCGAGCCGTATGGCTGAATGTCATGTTTTTATCTCTACTTGTTACAAAAATTGAGAAGGTTTCCGTTCGTCCGCTCGTCAGCGCGATGGGCGATTTCTGCGCGTCGTCCGCTCCCCCTCTCTCCCTCCGCGCCTAGCGCCCACCAGCCCTTCGCGCCTTCCGCCCACGGCCTCCCCGCCGGCGGTAGATCGGGCCGCCCGGAGGAGAGGGACGTGAGCCGCCGCCACCATCTTCTCCCCTTTCTTCTCCGCCCAGCCACCCGTCCCCTCTCCGCCCTGCTCGGTGCGGCCCTCTTCCTCCTGTCCGACGGCGGCAGCTGGCGCCCCTCCTCCCTCTCGAGCCGACGGTAGCGCTTCGCGCCGCCCATCCCTCCGAGCCGTCCTCGAGGAACGCCGGACCAGGCCCCTCGTCGTCGGATTTGCGCGGATGTGGGACCGCGCCTCCTTCTTCCAAGCCAGCGGGCGTGGTGGTCGAGCAGCAGCACTGTGTGCTTGGGCGTTGCGAGCGGTGACGACGGGCTGACCCCGAACGGCTACTCTAACTCTACGCGGGCTCCATTCTCTACACTGGCGCCGCCGCACCGGCTCCACATCGAACTGTCGAGGTTGCACAAGAGGATGCGCAGGCGGAGGGCGACGGCGGCATGTGACAGTGGTGGGGCATGCAGGACGACGAGGGGACCAACTGCACATCGAGCCCTTGACGAGGTGGAGTCCATCGCGTGCCAGATCCAGATCGCCATCGCTGTCTCCAACTCGGCCTGTTCACCCACAGGTGTGACTTCAATAGCATTCGCTTCGGTCGGAGCTCGTGCATGCCGTCATGCCTATGAAACAAATTCATTTCTGACAAAATCGTGATTGCTTCTTCACCGAGGGAAAGAAGATTCATTGTCATTCCTGATATGTTCATATGGTTGATTTGTCTGCTGTTCCAGATGAGCAAGGAAGCCACCTTGTCGGACGCGATCGAACACATAAAGAATCTTCAGAACAAGGTTCTTGAACTGCAACGCCAGCTCGCCGACTCGCCCGGTGAGGCGTGGGAGAGGCAAGGCAGCGCGTCATGCTCTGAATCCTTCGTCCCCACCGAGAACACCCATTACCAGGTATCAGCCACTGCTATGAAGTATGTCTTCCATCAGAGTAGTTCAGAGAATTGTGGTCTTTAGAACCCACCTGTGCATCCCTGGAACTCAAATTCTGATAAACCAATGACGAAATCCAGAAAATATGACCACTCAAATTTAAACTATACCTTTTTCTTGAGAGGGAGAAACACATTTCCATTACCCACCACCAGGCAAATTGCCAAATCAAATCAAGTACAAAATCTGGAATATGGTCCAACCATAGTTTTGGCTCATCCGATTTGGCACCGAAGGAAGCAAAGGACTGCTACCCTATTACAATTTCTCGGGGCATATGATACCCTGCAACTGACAAATTCAGAGCATATCAAACGTTTTACATGTCTTGACCAAAAAACCAATGTCACATTTTCCATAATCTTCAGTATTAAGTGCTTGAGCTGCCATAGTACTCTAGCATTTCTCCATGATTGTGGCTGCAAAAGTAACCGCCTGATTGTGGCCATCATTTCTCCATGAAAAGCATACAAAATATTGCATAACCGCTCAGCTGCTCCAGCCATGAAGACACCATCTTGATCTGTAGTCACAACACCCCATCCACCTAAACGTGTATTGTGATCAAAGGAGCCATCACAGTTTACCTTAAGAATATATTTGTTCTGGACATCTGGTGGACACCATTTTTCTTCACGATGTACCCAAGGCTGCAGGTCCTTCTTGCTCAGCTTCTGAAATTCCAGGCAAAAGTACAAGATGCTTCGACATATATCTGAATTGCTTCTTTTGCTTTCACCTGTATTAGTTTTATTTCGAGACGACCACCATTGCCAAAGAAGAACACATATTAGCAATTTCTTGTTTTCCTCCATCTTCCATATATGCTCAAGCGCCTCTCTGGGAGAAATACACCGAGTAAGCTGTATTCTTTCGTCCTCCATATTCAGACTTTTCCAGCATTCTTTCACCTTCTTTCACTTCTTAAACAAATGGCCACCATCCTCCCCAAACCTAAGGCACATAGGGCATTTTACAGCCAGCTCGACACCTCTTCTAGCAATAGTCCTTTTCAGTGGCAAACCGTTGTGTGCAAATCTCCACAAAAAAATCTTCACATTATTTGGTACACACATCTTCCAAATATTGTACAGGAAAATCCTGTGTATTTTGAATTGAACTACTAGCATCCCGGTCAGTTCGTTGATCCCTTAAGCGAACAACAACCTTATACACTGACCTAACAGAAAAAATACCTTTAGGATGCAAAACCAGGGCATGTCGTCGAATCATGCAGCTGAATTGACATGATAGTTTTTACATCTTCTTCTGAAAATAAACTATGGATCAGGTCTGTGTCCCATTGCCTTGAGGATCAACAAGCTCCTGAACCTTCTGCACAAGTGCCCGCCCAGACTTGCTCTTTGCTTGCAGAACACTAGAATTAGGGAAAAACTTTGCTTCATCACTTGGCCACTCAGTGACTCTGTACATGTTAGAAGTGTCCACCTTGCCTAGCAAGCATGGACAGATTGAAGGCATAAAGATCATGAAATCCCAATCCACCAATGCATCTTATTTGTTTTGTCCTGTTGGCTCGACCAAAAAACGACCAATCATAGAGCTCAACTCATCACAGAGTGTTTTCATCAGATCAAAACATGACATAGTGTATGTGGGGATAGCTTGAGCCACAGCCTTATATAAGACTTTCCTTTCCTGCCTTGGAATGAAGCTTCTCTGATCACCCTTGTATTCTAGACCATGCCTTCTGTTTAATGTATTCAAACGTTTTGCTCTTCGATCTACCAACAAAAAACTGGGAGCCCAAGATATTTCGCATTTCTAGCTTCTCCTATTACCCACAATATCCCAGTAATCCGGTGCTTAATGCTTGCAGCAGTATTCCTACTGAAAAGAACTGGCATTTTCTCACGGTTAATCTTCTGTCCGGAACATCTTTCATAGTCTTTCAACATACTGCACGGATTTCTAACCCCTGATTCTTGAGCCTTCATGAGAATTAGCGAGTCATCGCAAAAAACAAGTGATTAAACCGTGGTGCTCCAGGCATCTCTTCACCATTCAAAACAGCGGACACTTCATTTTGAACCCTTTTACCTACAATGGCCCAAAATCTTTTGTAGAAAATCGCAGGGATACCATCTGGGCCTGGTGATTTAAGATCACCAATACTTTCCAAAGCCACCTTTACTTCCTTTCCAGTAAAAGTTTCCAAAAGTGCTTGATTCATATCAGCGGAGGCTTTGCTATCAATATGTTGAATATGCATTGGAAGAAAACAAACTTTCAATATTCACTGATCCACAAGTAGACGTGCCATGTATTTTTGTGAGAATTTTCAACTATTGTTCATACAGAGCTTAATCTCAGAGATACCTTAAGCTAACAAAATTTTAAAAGGCTAAAAAACTGAAATTACTGGATACTAATTCATCACTGTTTTTTCTGCCAAAATTTAGCTCTCCCTCAAAGGCTCAATAAGCTGTATGTGTACACAGGGTCAGGTGGAATTGATCTCTCTAGGGTCATGCAAGTATAACCTGAAGATCTTCTGGACCAAGAGGGCAGGCCTCTTCACCACGGTGCTGGAAGCACTCTGCAGCTACAAAGTGCAAGTGCTCAGCCTGAAAACACCATATCCTTCTATGGATACGCAGAGAGTTTCTTCACCATCGAGGTAAATTACATATGCCCAAAAGGTTCTTGCTGCGGCACAAGATTGTAGATTTCACTGAACTTTTTAACCTATTCTTGTTAGTTTAGTCTTCTGATAAGTTGGCCACTCACTTTTCTATCTGCAGGTGAAGGGTGAGCAGGATGTTGTGATGGTGGAGCTAAGTAACCTTCTTTCCAGCATTGTGGAGGTTCTAAGCATCTGAGGCTCTTGACTACAATTAACTCAGAAATATTAGAGAGCACATATGTTTCTCTGGAAGAAATAATTCCAGTTGCAGGGTCTCGTGTAGGGAGAATTCAGCGGTACCGGTACATGTCTGATTGAATGACTGACAAGACAGAAGGAAAAAGGACTGAATTTTGTGTTGAAATTGAACAAAGAGTCACAATGAATTGCAATTTGTGAACCATGTCTCTGCAACTTTGTTCCTTTCATCCTCTTGACGACTTGATTGTTTGATTCATTGATTGTTTTCAGTTAGGCTCTTGAACTTACCCCCTGGAGAAGTGGTGAGTAATACACACGATACAGGTTACCGTTCGACCGGGTGATTATTAGTAGAATTAATCGGATAAAAAGTTTGTTAATGCTTGGATTTGTAAGATTTAGCAAAGACGAATTCCTGCAGTGAAAATTGCAAAAGATTTTAAACGAACTAATTGCAAAAGATTTTAAACGAACTAATTCGGATCCTACAAATTGTTCAATGTCATCCCAAATTGTCCTTTAGCTTGAAGTTTTTGTACATAAATGCTACAGCGTTTTCCCTTTCTAAAGCTTTTTCTCGGCTACGTGTTACGTTGACAAAAGTAAGCATTGATAAATCTTTCCTTCATTGCTGTCTTCATAAAAAAATTGAAACTGTTCATTCTAACCTTAAATTATTTCCCACGTAAATTTTGAAAACATTGGAATGTGATATGATTTCACAACAATTAAAATTTGTACTCAGTTGATTTCTTGTACAAATTGAAAAGGTTGATTTTCTATAATTTAGCTATATGTTTCCTAATTATTTTAGTTTTTCCGTTACAATTACACAGGCATCATGCTAGTTACATAAAAAACATATTCATATACATAACACTATACATGCACACCCACGCACTAGTGAGCGTGGCCTCTAGCACACGCTCAAAGAGGCATCGCATGCATGACAACTGTAGACACAAGGATTTAAACTTTGGTAGACAAAGACATGCAGCCATGACTCCACTATATCACCGGTATCGAAAAGGTTTAGAAAATAAATTAAATTTCTACATCAGAGCAAACATTATGCTCATTTTGTAAGCATTATAAAAAATACACATTGATAGATTGTGGACTACTGGCAGAATAAGAAATAGGCTATCAATGTATTTTATCTACCAAAACATCTTAAACTCTTTATGCAGCACTAAAACACTAGTAAACAGAACAGACACATCAGGGCACAATTTTACTTGCGAAATAAGCCTTGGAAGGGCATTTTATTTCAATGCGCATGAAAGCGGATTTTACTATACATTATACAGGGATTTATACAATTATGCAACATGATTTACATTCGAAATACTCCATATTTTGTATCTTCTGGAACCGGCTTGGCCGCAGCAGATAAGCAGAGGCTTAAAACCCGTCTGGTATCCGCAGGGTCGATGATCCCATCGTCCCAAAGTCTAGCGGTAGAGTAGTATGGGCTTCCTTCTTTGTCATAAGCCTCCACAACATTCGCTTTGAAGGCTTCTTCCTCATCTTTGGTCCACTGCATTACAGCAAAAGTGATCATTTAGCTGAGCATCTAACCTTCGAGTTAAATTTGCCATATGTTCTCTAAAACAAAGAGAATGCAGTATAGTTCTCTCAAAAAAGAGCGAATGCACTATACCTCCACTCCTTGTCTTTTTCTGTTGTTCTTCTCTATTTGAGCAAGGACACCGGCTGCCTGAAAAGGTTTTAAGAGAGCAAATAATGAGAACTACAAGCAATATATCACCTACTGCTGCTTTGGGCACTCCACAAGAGGAAAATACAAGCAAATAATTGAACTGAATCGTAATAGCTTAGAACATATGAAGATGATGTTATATTAGGGATAAGTCCATTTGACCCTCACTCAACTATTGTGTTTGTCTAAGTTACCACAATTGGCAAGTAAGATCACCATACGTCAATTTAATTTCAGAATGATTTACACTGTATATTTTTTAATGTTCATTGAATTGTATACCTGCACTAATTGAATAACAGGGAAGGCTGATGTGGTGTTAATAAATGGAAGTTTTTTGGGTTATAAGCCATAATCAGATTTTGAATTTTATAAATTAATTTTAGAGTTGATTTTCGGCTTTTTAATTGTTTTCTATTTTTCAGCCTTGTCTTTTAGACTGCTAGAAGTATAAAGTCTCACCCAAAAATTACCCAAAAATTATTTTTGGTTGCTTCATTTATTTTTCTACAGCTCATCAGCTGTAGCTCAACCAATCAGTAATGGTCCTATCATTTGTGCTTTAGTTTTGCAAATTATGCCTCAAGAAAAGGTTACTGAATTCTGACATCTAACATTTGTGCAGAAAGTGTTAGTTGACAACAGAATAACGATTTTTATCACTGGTTAGCAATGCCAAGATGTTTTCACATCTCAAAGACCAAGCACAAATGCCCGATACTGCTAAACAGCAATACACCATCCTTACGGTGCAAAAATTATTAGCAATTAATGAATGCCGAGAATTACAATCATGAAATTCTTGATTAGGGAATTATACAAGTAAAATTGTATGACAGGTTGAGTCAATAAAAAGACAAGTTTTTACCTGGATGCCACCCATGACAGATATCCTAGCAGTTGGCCACATAAACAAAAAATTTGGGCTGTATGCACGTCCACACATTCCATAGTTTCCAGCACCAAAACTTCCACCAACAATTATGGTAATTTTCGGTACCTGTGTGTAGAGATATAAGATATCTATTACTGCTAAGATTCATTGGTGCAAGTTCTGGTCTTTTAAATCCTAAAACCACAAAAAAGGGCATTCATGCCAGTAAGGTTATAAATTGTTTGTTAAGGAAACGATAGCCATTTGTTTGGCAGTAATCACTTATTTTTAACTTTTCATTCTTATGAAACTGCATCATTCTTCTTAATATAATGATACGCAGATCTCCTGCATGTTCAAGAAAAAAAAAATGAAAACTGCATCAAGGAAACATGAACCGAAGTTTTGCTCTTCCTCTTTGTTCTCAAGCAAATATGTATGTTAGTAATGCACATCACAGTGTACATCATTTTAAATATTTTTTTGGAGGAACGAATAATTTCTATAGATAATAGAGAACAAATGATACTATATTGGACAGATATTTTTCACTGAATCTCAAATTTAGCACAAAATAGAAGGGATATGTGTATATATCACACTTTCAATACAATTTATAGAAGACAATACAACTGAAAGACTGGAAGAAATAGCTCAAGTGTAAAGGAAACCTGAAACTGAAACTCTGGAAGTAATAAAAGTTTAATGTTCAAGTGAATCTCTTTATGAACTGTCCTATTAAAAAGATATTCATGATGATGTGTACAAGAGGCTGCTAGATGCTGAATAGCGTGTGACTACACCAAAATAAAAGCAATAATGGAGAAGGGCCCATGAAGTTTTTACCTTGGAACAGGAAACTGCCATGACCATTTTTGCTCCTGCTTTTGCAATTCCACTTGCTTCAGATTTCGACCCAACCTATAGCGGACAAACCATCAAATAACAATCCAAATTATCATTCAGAAGGACTAAAAAAGTTATTTTCAAAATCAAACCAATTTGTACGTTAAGTTGTAGTGTCTCAACTACACTATCAAAACTATGCAGTCCACACATGTTGCTCTTGTGCAATCTGTATATAAAGTTATTAACCCACCTTTTTTATTTGCAGGGAGTCTGCACATTCACTAAAATATTGCCCAGAACCATAAAAATGATCACAGAGCTGGAAAATATTATCCAACGTGTATGGCATGTGGGTATGCAGTGACAATAATGAATTTATCTAGTAAAAGAAAGAACCCTCACATAGATCACTGAGCTGAGCATACAAAATGTGTTTTCAAATGAAGTAAGGATTTCAAAAGTAAATAAGATAACATACCATGAATCCAGTAATATTTTGAAGGAATATCAAAGGAATATTGCGTTGGGCACACAACTCTATGAAGTGGGAACCCTTTAGGGCTGATTCTGTAAACAAAATACCATTGTTTCCAATAATTCCAACTGGCTGTCCACAAATCCTTGCAAAACCAGTCACCAGTGTCTGCATAAATGTAAAGTAAACAAAAACGACTTACAGGATGCACAAGATACAGAATACAAAGATTAGTCAAGAATAAGAAAATCCTTACTGTTCCATACAATTTTTTGAATTCATCGAATTCACTTCCATCAACTATGCGAGCTATTATGGAGCGAATGTCAAAAGACTGCTTCATATCAGCTGGGGCAATTGAGCGAAGTTCCTCTACATCATACAATGGCTCTTGGTAATCGCAGGCAGAATTTATTACATTTGGAACTTTAGCTGCCAAGTGGAGGTTCTTCACAATGTTTCTCCCCAATGTTAGCCCATGAAGCTCATCTACATCAGTTTACAGTACAGAATTTGTCTAAAACATTTTAGCAATATTCAGCTTACATGTACAGAAACAAAATGATATACAGAGGAGGACCTATGGCTTAAAATAGGGAGAATCAAAGTGCCAGTGATGATGTACAAAAGAAAGGAAGTAAAATTGAAATGTTATCTATACATAGGAAATCAAGTCATATTATATTGTAGATGATGTTAATCCTTACCTTGTGCAAAGTGATCAGAGACTCCTGATATCTTACAATGCACTGATGCTCCACCAAGGTCCTCAGCAGATATCTCTTCTCCTGTAGCAGCCTACAAAATTGGTTGTTTAGACTTCAATATACTACATTCCGATATTTGTCGAGATCTCACCACGCAAAACATAAAATGAATAATCGGAATGGTAGGCAGAGAACACTCACCTTTACAAGCGGTGGACCGGCTAGAAATATTGTTCCATTTCCCTTTACTATTACACTCTCGTCAGCCATTGCAGGAATATAAGCACCACCAGCAGTACAAGATCCTAAAACTAATGCAATCTGAGGAATGCCATCTGACGACATCTTAGCTTGATTGTAGAATATTCGGCCAAAATTATCACGGTCAGGGAAAACTTCAGCCTGCCTGGGGAGATTAGCACCTCCACTGTCAACAAGATATATGCAAGGCAGTTTACATTCAGAAGCTATTTCCTGTGCCCGCAGATGCTTTTTGACAGTGATAGGATAGTATGTGCCACCTTTTGTAGTTGGATCATTGGCCACAAACATACATAATCGTCCATGGACAGGTCCTATGCCAGTTATTATACCCCCTGATGGTAATGCTTCCTCATAAACACCAGACCCTGCAAGCTTTATTGAAATAAAAAAAAAGTACCATCAACAGCTAATATTCAAAAGACAGACAACTGTAAGTCTAATGTGGGACATCTTATCAGATATTGAAACAACTGAATACTAGGAGTAACTAGCTGCAGGACCAAAAAAGCTTGGAAAAACACAAGTGTGGATTTTAGATCCCATAAAGGATCAGGTTTTCAACTATCTGCTACTTCGCTATTAACAATATTGCTTTAGGATTCATGAATATTAGTTTGGGGATGCTCGTCAAGAGTCTTATGTGTGTTCCAGCCTCAGGCTTACATCCAGTGTCGTCCAACAATCTGCATGTTTTGCATTTCATTTGCTACCAATCCCTTCAGAACTCATCTCATGCTTGTTGGTGTATGTAACAATTGGAATATTAAAACTAGCATACTAAGTTTTTTTTTTCTTCGAATTGGCAAATAAACAGATTATGCAGTGCAGACAACATATGTATCGTATGATATATGCATACAGCCGCCTTAAGCATGGAAATCCACACTCCAATTGTACACAAATATAAACGATAAAGTTTTTACAATCCAATTGCCATCCAAAATACACATGAAACCTACAAGGGACATTCCAAAAGCGGAGTGTTTTTGTAGTTAAACTGGGCACCAAATGCTCATAAAGATGCAATTGATGAATGTACCGTGATACGAGTACTACCTGAGCGCAGCATACAACATACAAACATACAGTTCAGACGTTCAGTTCATACAATCCCCTTATGAATGCAAGAAGAGGAAGCACCGGTTACGAGACCGACCTGGGAGAGCTCGAGGAAGGAGGCGCCGGGGTCGAGCAGCCGATTGATGCGCTCCCGCGGTAGCAGCTTCCCCCGCGACTTGTTCCGCCTCACCGCCTCCGCGCCTCCCCCAGCCAGCACCTGCAGGAAGCCAGGTGGCGCGGCGCCCCACTCCAACATCACGGATCACCTCACTTGAGGAGAGGAGAGGAGAGGCGAGGAGGAGTACGCCTCGCGCGCACCTGGGAGACGCGGGCGCGCAGGTCGGAGAGGAGGCCGCCGACGGCGGCGGCGTTGCGGTCGTACGCGTCGGAGGTCCGGTCGAGGCCGTCGGGGAGCACGGAGGCGCCGCCTCCCCCGTGGGCGTAGGCCACAGCAGCCGACGAGTGATATCCAGCGGCCGCAGTCGCCGTCGCCGTCGCCGGCCGGAGGCGCCGCGCGGCGAACTGAAGGCAGAGCATATCTCCTACGGCACGGCGGTGAACTCGTCGGAGTAGGTGTGTGTAACTCACTTCTGTGTCACTCTGTTTATTTATTTGTTTAATTTTTTTCTTTTATTTATCCCGTGGGCCCTTGCCGTCAGAGAGAGAGACGGAGATATAGGTAGGATTAGGATTAGCTGCTCGTGCACGGGAGCGGAGGAGGGTGATGCGTTGGGTCACGTGGATAAGACGACCGGAGGAACAGTTTCTCACGGCAGAACCCCGCGGACGTAGACACGTTTCTCAAGCTACTACAATTGTCAAAAGAAAAATCTATATAGAGGACTTTTAAATATTTTCTAAGTTATTTTTAACTTTTTCATATTTAATTAAGTAATTCACTCATTTGTGACCTTAAATAATTGTCAAAAAAATAGAACAATTACCACCCACCCTCCACAATCTGAAATGAAGAGCTAACATACAAACGCATGAAATACTGGAGCGTACGAAGAATATAATGTTGTTTGGCTTACAGTTATATTTGTAAGTTGTAAGTTAAGTTATTTTGTTATTATTTAGTATTGATTATAGTAAGATTAATGGTAATAAACATATTTTTTACCAACGAAAAACATATTTTGTTATTAATTAATCCATAGTTTACTATCTCATAGGAAGACAGCAGAACATAGACAAAGAGCTGTGAAAGAAAGAAAAACAGAGCTCCAACCAACACCTGTGCTCCCTCTCGCAGCTTCCACGTCTCGCCGCCGCCGCCTCTCCCCTCCCACACCCTTTACCCCCAGTTCCTTCCCTCTTCATCTTCACCCTCTTTCGCCTTCCTCCTCCTTCTTCCCTTCTCTTTTTCCTTTTCTCTCCGGTCTAGATCTAGATCTAGTTTCTTCTCATTTCTCCTTCCTCACTTCGTGCGGGGACCGACCGGCAGCTGGAGGGGCGGCACCCCGTGGCTGGCCGGCGGCACCTGCTTTCTTGCGGGCTGGCGGGGCGGTGCGGCAGTGGAGACGGCGAGAGGCGGCAAGGGCGGAGGTCTGGTAAGCTTGCAAGCCCCGGTGGTTGTGCGGCGGAAGGGTCGACGGTGATGGCACAACTAGCAGCGGCGTAGCGTTGGCACCAGGCCCTAGGTGGCGATGGTGGTGGTGACGGCCCGACGGTGGTGGATATTGGCCGGTCGGCTCGGCAGTGTGCTAGGAGCGACGCTGGGCACAACAGTGGTGCCAAGAGGAGGTGGTGGAGGTCAGTGGCAAAGAAGGCGTGGAGGTAGCAGCTCCCCGATGAGATAAGCTACGGCAGCTCGGTAGATGTCATGGTCTGCGACGACGATAGCGTGGTGGCGGCAGTCCCTCCGATGAGATAAGCTTTGGCAGCTCAGCGGAGGTGAGGTTCTGCGGCAACGATGGTGACGAGGCAGCAGCTTGTTCACATTGCGGGTGCGATGGTTGTTGTGTGAAGTGGACGGCATGGCAACGATGAACTCGTTTAGCTGTGGGAGAGTAGGTTGTCCAAACAGCATAAAACCGGTGCTTGGCGACTACAAGATGGCTGGCGGTGGAATGGAGAAGTTTTTGTGGTGGATGCAGCAATAGCGGGAGGGCGTGG
Organism: Oryza meyeriana var. granulata; assembly: GCA_003991445.1. Taxonomy (NCBI): domain Eukaryota; kingdom Viridiplantae; phylum Streptophyta; class Magnoliopsida; order Poales; family Poaceae; genus Oryza; species Oryza meyeriana. The sequence continues at coordinate 43,269 of RYFJ01003113.1, read as the reverse complement.
AGGTGGAAGGGCAGGCTAGCTCCACATCTCCTTGAAGTTTAAAGCGAGGAAGAAAAGCTTGAAGCTAATCTTCTAGTCTTTTCTTGTTGGTTATTTTTTTCTTTTGCATTTCTCAGTTATGAGATTTGAAGTGTACGCACTCGTGTAACCTTTGGCTGTGTATATCCACTTGTGGATATAGAGACCGGATTCTATCCATTATCTAAAGCTTATTCTATCCACCCTCATCCATTCAACCAAATAAAAAATTAACTTGTCCCATCCGTACAACCACATACTAACATGGATTGTTCCATCCCATCTATTGGATTATAAATAAATTGTCTTTTTTTCTCATCAATGTAATCTTTTGAGAGTATAATGGTGTTTGCAACTAAAAGAATCTTGATTTTGGGAGCTAGTTAACCTAAGATACCCAGAAAATCCTTGCTTTTGAAGGAGAGCAGAATTGGCTCGCTTTTGACTGCAAGAGGTGCAGACAGTACGAATCAACCAATCCAAAACTTGGTTTGGCTTAAATCCAAATGGTTAGCCACAGTAAGCGGCGTAGCTGAAATGGGGCAGAGCTATAGCTCATTCTAGCTAGGCAACTAAAGATTTTTTAGATAAATTGCTCGTCTTTGCTCATTAGTTTAGTATTTTAAATTAAATTGGTTGATACGTGTTTAATTTTACGCTCAAACCAAACACCCTTAGAGAAGACCAACAAGTCACCACGGCCAGTGATAGAGGCCACGTATGGTCTAAATCAAGCTTGTGCAATGACGGTGATCTCGATCTGCCCTCTGTCTCCAAGCTCGATGCCGGCCTGTTGGCCGGTGCAGCCGCAAATGTCCTTAGCCCCTTTTTGTTTAGACTCATGAGTCAGCTTATAAGCTAAAAATCCAAAGACTAAACAAAATGACATCTTTTTGGTTGGGCTTTTCTAAAGCCATAAGCCTCTCTTTTATTATTAAACCAAAAACTTGGTTTGAGTAGTTTTTTTTCTTATTTGCATAGACTTAAAAACCAACTGCTTATAAACCATTAAAGATGAGAGGTCAGGTTAGGTATAGGTTAAGCATGTGGCTTATAAAATGAGAAACGTCATTAATATATGATTAATTAAGTATTAGCTATTAAAAATTTAAAAATAGATTTATTTAATTTTTTAGAGATACTCTTATATAGATTTTTTAAAAAAATATACCGTTTTATGTTTTAAAAAACATACTAACGAAAATTAAGGTAAACCATAAACGAATATGATTTCCTTTATTCTCACTAACCATGTGCAATTAATAATCCGCAACTTTGAGGACTCTATCTCTTTCCTTTATTCTTTTTCTGTATGAACGTATGGTGCCGTGCACTTTCTGCAGGCGAGCCAACGTATTATTGCGATATATCCCCATGCCTGTGAAACAGTCAGCAGAGATTAATGGATCGGAGAATGGCCACGTGCAAGCGAATATGATTTGTACGAGCATAGCCTGACACATGATTTGGCTTGATATCCTTGTATACTTGTAGCCATGAATGTTCCTCTAGAAATATTTGTATTGCAAATGGTACCCAACGAATCATGGATCCACGTTTGTGAACCAGAACACAAGGTTGATATAACCCACCTGGGAGTAGCAACTCAGCATGTGGGTACGTAAAATTAAGTTGATATTAATGATAAGTTGTAAGTGCTACATATAATCATTAAATTTGAAAATAATCGAGTTCGAATTAAAAACACACGCACAAACAAACTCCACTTTGGTTTGCATTGAGAGCTATCTAAGTTCACCGCTGCCTCTGTCTCATGATATTACTATATCTCCAATGTAAAATTTGTTCTAAAATACTACTACTTTACCCACTTTCTCACATCAACCAATCACAATCATCCTCTATTTAATTTCTTCACCTACTTCCTAGGTAAGGGTATTAAGAAAGTTTGTAGAATTAAATAAGAGAAGGTTATGATTAGCTAAGAAGAAGAAGTAGGTAGAGAACTTTTGTTTGTGTGGAAACATCTATAGCGGGAATCCAGAGGGACCCCCCTTTATGAGTTCGGCCTAGGGGATTGAATGTGCTCGATCTGCCGTAGGTAGCTGGTGGAGTAAATGAAAACAAAAGGGATTATACAGGTTCGGGCTACTCGGAGGTGTAATAACCTACTCCTGTTGTGTTCTTGGTTCTCTTGTGGTTTGCTTCCAAGCAAAGCTAACAAGAGTTTGGCTATGGGAGGCTTCTCTCCAGCCAGTCTCAAGTCTAGAGTTGGATTCTTCCCTCCTTCTTCCTTCTGTGTAACCTTGGTTCTCCCCTTATAATCTTTGGAAGAATACCACAGTGGCCACATAGTGAGAGTTAGAGAATTAGATATGCTAAGTCCCATCTTGTGCTGACCGGCAGACCTGGCCGCTCGTCCTCCTGGGGCCCCCCTAGAGCAGGTGAGAAGAGGGCCATGGTTGTCCACCGCATGTCCGGGCATGACTGTCAAAGGCTTGCAATGGAAGGCTGGACCTTTCCCACTACGGAACCCAACCATTTGACTCATGTCGAAGCGGTAGGGGCGCAGCAAGACAGAGTGGGCGGCATGGCAGCCCACCACGATGCCTACCATTCCACGCCCCTTGTCAGAAAAGGGGTAATGATGGCTTGCAATGAGGGACGCAGAACCGTTTTGTCCCCCACACCGTACGCCGGGTAGATATACGTCCCGTCGTCCTTAATGGGTGAGGTGCGGGGAGGCCGAAGCGAGGAGACGGGCCCTATCGCGTCGTCATTAATGCCCCTGCCTCCGCGCGCTCCTCACACCACTTGAGAGGAGCATACCTTGAGGGCAGGATGAGGTGGCGTCCCGAGCTCGGCTTGCTGAAGCCATAAGCCGGGGAACACCCTGAGTTCACCTCGAGGGGCTTGAGCTCGTGCCTAGGCTGGGGGAATTCCCAGTATGACTCCATAACGATCGTGGGCGGCACTCGCCAACATGGTGACGTGACCTTAGGCCACTCCGAGCTGCTGGCAATAGAAGCCCTGGTTTTCATTTCACCGATAACTTTAGTGGTGGAAGTTCGTGATTAATTGTAAAGAGAATGTAGGGAGGGAGCAGTATTATGGGACATTAGGAGTACTAGAATAACGAACCTTTCTAAAAAGATAAAGAACCTTCCATAACCAAGTAAAATGATGGTACATTGAGGAGTGTAGGATGGGCCGCCACATAGTGCCTTGGAAAATTAGGGTTCCAATATGCTTTAGAAACTTCTCACTTCATTTCTTTCAAGCTCCCTTCTTTCTTCTCCTAGGATAGGGTTGTTTTTTTGGCTTTGAAGCGATGGTAATCATGACAGCGTAAAAATACTATTGCTCATAATAATGATGTAAATACGTGTTCCAAACACTGAAGATTCCAATTTTTTCACTTAGTACAGAAAACTAAATCATTGAATTAGGAGACAATTTTCTCCCCCAAAATTAGGCATAGCGCCACCATGGGGTTCGTCCATCCTGTGTTCTCCCACATAGCTCTAGTCATGTTCATTCTGCAGTTGGGCATAACTAGAGAGAAGGATGTTAGATTGACCGTTACCTCTTTTCCGCAGATAGAGAGCTATAGGCACAACGTGCATCGAGCAAACAGCAACGGCAGTGAGATCTACTCTTTTATTTTCTTTGGATTTTTTAAATGTAAGGCCTCACTTTATGTTTAGCACCGGAGCCTTATATTATTAGGTACGGCTACAAGTTATCACAAAAAAATGTTTAATCCATCCTTAATAACTTCATCGAAGATGGTAACATTTCGGGTATATTTGGTTCATGCCCAATTTCTAGCCTTGCCAATTTTTTGTCAATGAAAAGAATCGTCCATTGCCATTTTTTTTTTTGTAAAAATTGTCTAGTCTTTATTTGGTTTGCTACCAAAGTTATATCTTGATATTCAACTAAGCCAAATAATTTGGCAAAGCAATTTTTTGTCTACGAGCCAAACAAATGACAATTATTTTGGCATTGTTAATTGTTTTGCTTGGTTGAGATTGGCTATAAATCAAACACACCCTTTGTCTCTTTGATCCATTCTCGCCAAATTTCAATGTCCCGCTCATTTCTCATTGGTCTTCCTTTAAACAGCGCATACGATTATATTCTTTTCATTAATCTCCTCTTCACAACTCCTGCTTGGACTTGAGAACAAATCCTCTGTTCCAAGCATCGAGACAGGCAAACGTTGCTTACAAATGGAGACTTTTCAGGCCTCCTTGGGAACAAATGAGTTTTTGAGAAAATCCATACAAATAAAACTAACCCATGTACGTGTGAATCTTATAGAATACCTACCATCCTCAAAAGGCAAATTTAACGATCTGCCACTTTTTAAATTGCCACCTATCATCCCGTGTTAATGACACGTGAAACCCTCAAAATCAATGGTATGTGAGTCATGATGAATAGTCATTACATTCGCAATATAAAATGTGGCAAATCATCAGATCTTCTTAAAAAAATTAACCCCATTTAACTTTTCGCCACTCTTTGAAAAACACATTTAATCTCTCTCACAACAGTCACTCTCATAAAGTGATAAATCTTACAACAGTCACTCTCACAAACTAGAAACGACGTTGGTGGCAATAGTGCCCAAGAGGTGTTTTAGAAAATGCGTGAAAGAGGGAGACCTAGGCAAGAGGGGGTGGGGGGGAGGGAGGCGTTGGCTTGGGGAATTTGTCGCCACCAACACCGCTTCCGCCGCAGAGGAGGGCGCGGACCTTGACGTCGTGGTGGTGGTGGTAGCAGCGGAGAAACATTTGAGCGGCGCAGAGGCTGTGGCTGTGGCATTGGAGGTGGATAGGTGGTGGTGGTAGAAGAAAGGTTTTCAGGGAGCATGGCGCTGCGGTGTGTGTACATCTGACTATATGGGCCTGCGACTTTGGCCCATCATTAACACAAGCGAAAAATATATAGGTACCTGTGTATGCCTGTAGCTTTGGCCCATAAAAAGAAGAGAACATTCTGCCCTATTCGGTCTTACATAGTACTTTCTATGTCTTTTTATATAAGAGATTCTAGTTTGTTTTAAAAAAAATTAAGAATAGAGAAAAAAACTATAGTCCCACTCATTAGTATACGAAGGACGTGTGGTTAAGAGTAAAATAGAGAGAAATTTAAATAGAAGATAATTGATAGGACAAATAGTAGCACAAAATCCCTTATATTTGGGGATAAATTCCGAAAGCTATAATTTCTTATATAAAAAGACGGAGGGAGTAGTACATCAACCGTAAAACAGATGATGTTGATGGTTTTAAATATGACGTTTGATCATTTATTTTTTAAAATTATATTTCGTGGATCAGCTTCTTGGCATTGTCAAGCCGACCTACTCGGCTCAGCATGTCAACCACGCATCCGTAATACTCAATCCCTGGCTCAATCCCAAATTCGATCTCCATTCTGTCAAAGTACTCCAGCCCTTCATCCACTAATCCAGCATGGGCACAGGCACACATCACGGACAGAAGAGTAACGCCATCCACCCGCACGCTCGTGCCGTGCATTCTATCAAACAGGGCGAGGGCAACATGGCCATGGCCGTGGATGGCCAGGCCATGGAGCATCACATTGTAGCAGCGTGTGTCCCTGTCCGAAGAGGCGGCAAAGACCTGCTTGGCCAGGTCCAGCCTCCCGGAGCGGACGTACATCTCAACAAGTACGGTGGCCACGATGCAGTTGACAGTGAGCTGGCGCTTCAAGAGATAGGCGTGCGCCCATACGCCGTGGTCGAGAGCGCGCCGAGCTAGCCGCGTGACGGCGACGAGCGTGATCTCGTTCGGCCTGAAGGCTAAGGATAGCATCCACACAAATAGCTCGAGGATAGCATTCGCAGCAGAGGAGATACAGACCACGTCTCTAGCACGGAGGCGCGCGTAGGCGGAGAGCAGCGCGTTCCAGGCCGGCAGGTCGGGCCGCACGATCCGGTTGAACAACCGGCAGCCTGAGACGATCCTGCCGCAGCGGGCAAAGGCATCGAGCGGCGCGGCGCCGAGCATGCGGTCACAGGAGGTGGCGTGGGTGCCAAGGAATTTGATCGAATGTGTGGCGAGCGCGAGGGCGATGGCCGGAGGAGCGGCGCGGAACAACGGCGGGTAGGTGAAGGCGTTGGGGCGGAAGAGCGGTGGAGAAGAGGGGGAGAGGAAGAGGAGCACGTAGAGGGAGAGCGCGGAGAGGAGGCAGTGAGAGGAGGAGGGAGTTGGCGAGGAAGGTGGTGGGCGGCAGAGAGGAGCAGAGAAGGAGGCGGAGGCGGTGGGAGATGGGGATGAGCGGCGAGGCGAGGCGGAGGAGGAGGAGGGGGAGGTTTGGGGAGTGGCGCGCGAGGCCGGCGGTGAGAAGGAGCACGTGGAGCTGAGCGAAGAGGCGCAGCAGGAGCGGGAGCACGTCGCGGCGGAGGTAGAGCAGGGTCGGCGGCTCGGCGGACGAGCGCTGCCTCCACTGATGGGCCCATCTGCCTCTGGCGAGAGCAAGAAATTAGATTAGGTTTTCTTATCGGATAATATCCAAAAATTTATCTGGATAGTTTCCGACCTATTCTGGAATCCACCAGATAATACCTTTATTGTATTCGTATCCGTATCTGAGAAAAATTATCCGTTTCTATTTCCGAATCTAAGATTATCCGAGAATTATCCGACTGATTCTATCCGTATTCGAAATTTCGGACGGTTAGCGGATAATATTCGAACCGTTTTCACCCCATGTACGTCCAGTGCAACGCACCCACGGATTCGGAGATTAGCCGAGCACTGTACGTATCGGATACGGTATCCGGCTGCAAAACCACATTCCGAATTCGCAGCCGTTACGAGGTTAACCCTAAATAAATAGCCAGCGACTGAGTATCGTCGCCGTACGTTTTACCAAATTCCAAACCAGGTCACTTGCAACAAGAGAAAGTCTCTCGTCGATCGCCGTGGTTGTCGATCGCTCCGACGAACATGGGTCAAGCCAACTCCGCACCACAGACGCACGGCAACAACCCGCGTGCCCTGAGGGACAAGCTGCGGGCGGCCGGCAGAGGCTGCCCGCCGGCGAACTACCGTGACATCGTGCTTGAGGACGTCCTCGTCCGCGGCGGCGCCGTGCTGCTTTCGCGTCTCGCGGAGCTCGGCGCAAAGACCCCGGCGTGCGTCTACTTCGGGAAGGTCCCCAGGGGCCAGGCCCACCTCGCGCTCGGCCGCCTGTCGCTCGCCAGGGGCTCCAGCAACCGGCACATCACGGAGGCCTTCACCGACGGCGAGCTCGACCGCTTGATCGACGGCGACTACGACGAGCTGGAGGTGCCGGTGTTCGACAGCGAGGGGCGGCGGTACGACTTCAGGTGCGGCTACTCCGAGTACACCAGGTGCTACCGTCTCGTCGGCGCCGAGGAGTGTCGCCGCTTCACGACGAACAACAACGCGGTGCGCGACGTCGCCGTGGGCAAGGACATACTGATGAAGGTTTTCACCTTTCGCTCGCCGGCGCTGCGGCGCATTGACAGGATAGACGGCGGCCACCCGGACGGTGCTCTCGGGATGATCATTCTTTTTTCCGACATCAACGCCGAGGATGCAGCCTTTGGGAACGAGTTGATGAACATCGACACTCTGACAGTGAGCCAGATAATGAAGCATTATCCGAAAGTACCGGAAGGGTACATGTTAGAGTAAAAGTCTCTGTAGCAAAGAGTCTATATATCATCAGAAGTGTTATTTCTCTGTGATAGATTTTTTTAATTTTTTTTCAAATTTTGGACCATTGGATTCGCTCTGAAATTCGTGCGGTGGGGGATGGAACCCACCACTTTGGCCTCACAGGCGCATAACTTCACCACTAAGCTATCAATTAGTTTGAATACACATACAAGTTATATAGGAATTATAATGTATTATAGTATAGTTTCAATTTAATTACACTATAGTTATACTAAAGTTACATTTAAAAATTTTCTCAATTTTTTGTTAAAATTGTATAGATACACCCATATATCATTATCTTAAAAACAAGACTTCTATATATAGCATATGTGAGACTATATGTTAATTTGTCTAACTTTCTTTTGTTTTTCTTGAAAATTCCTATCTAATAATAATGAGCCTTGTGCGGAGGCATGTAGACAGTGGAGTGCTCAATGCGGGGCAGGTTTTGGGCCGGTGAGGGTTGGCGGAGACCACGAGGGGGCAGCGACAACAGGCCTCCTGAGAGGAGATCTAGGCGGGCCTGTCCCGGGCGTGAGGTGGATGTAGGGCATGGTGACTTTTCACTGGTGACCATCACCGATGAGGACCTGCGCCGTGTCGCCTGGCCACCCCCACACCAACAAGGACCTGCACAAAGCGAGATCCAAGCCAACAAAGTCCTATGCCCACTTAGCTACCACATAGCAGCTGAGTTTCATGTCTCCATCGGCCATCTTCCCTCGCAGCATCGCCTCCATCGGCTCGTCTCCCTCTTTGCGACACCGGTGTCTCTACTTTGAGCCTCACTCATTGTGCCGTCGGTGTCTACTATTCTAATCTCCTAGGAGAGCAAGATGAGAGATGTGGGAATGTGTCTATGCCTGTGAGCTTGGGGGATACTTGTGCTTTTGTGGGCCTGGGCTGGATGGATTGGGCTATATGCATGTGGAGTTGTGGACTTCAGTTTGTTCGAGACTTTAATGAAAACCAAAATAAAAATCGTAGACTAAACAACATTAAAATAAAAATAAAAACTGAGCACAAATAGAAAACCAAAAAAGCCGACACCTCGGTTCGGTTGGCTTGATACGATCTTCAATTCATAGGTTTTTTCCCACCCATACTTAGCATATGTACTAGATTACCATGCATGCATGTCTCTTCCCATCTCAATCCTCTCTTGCCCTCTTGTTCTGTAAAGTTTTCGTGTGCCGCCACCTCACTGTCATTGAACAACTACCCCCTCTTCTCCCACGCCACTACCTCACTCAGCCATCTACCGATCATCCTCTTTCTCTTTTCTCAACTTGACTTTTTTGTGATAATGCATGGGCACTTTGCTAGTAGGTTATAATCTTAATTAGAGAATCCTTAAAACAATGGGTTTTACGATATGGTTTAACCATAACCCCCTTGATATCACCCCATTTCCACCTCAACCCTAACCCTGGACCCCCTCGGGTGCCCCCCGCGCGTGCAATGGTTTCCTGCAGATCTTGTTTCACTTTGGTGCAGGTAATGTGCTTCTCCTGAAGAATTCGATCAGCCTGAACCCGAACGCCAGCGAGGAGTCGCAGCAGAAGCTGCTCTCGCTAGTTGCTGAGTGCCTCATCGACTCCAACACCCCTGTGCAAGTTCTATTTAACTCTCGCGAAGTTGGGGTTTGTCGCCTACTTGTCTTGTTGGCATTCAGTTAGTTTTTCAGCTTGACATTGATGGGTGTGTGAATGGTTTTGGGAATGGGGATGCGTTTCATAGGACAAGGATGGGGAGTATGTACGCAACCAGGAGCAGAGCATCGCAGATGCAATTCACCTTCTGCCACGCCTGAAGAGAGGCATTGCTGTCAATGTGATGTTCACGAAGTGCGTTATGATTTTCAGTCTGTTTATTGGTGGTTTGTCGTGTGTGTGCTTATATGTTTATTCTGATGTACATTTCCTTTTTAGGATCGATGACTTTGAGTTTACCCGAGAACGTGCCATATTTGATCTTCTAGATATACCACTATATCATAGATTTGAGCCATTTTTCTGAATTGTCATTTGTTCCCTAACTTGGCGCTCATTACAGCGTTCCAATATATTGCCTAAACCATTTCATGTAGTTATGAGCTATTTTGTTGATATTACACTTTCAAGTTTCAACTTATACAACTGGTTCTGTTACTCCTGGAAAAGCCTATATTTCCATGATTAGATTGTGTCGTTGGCTTGGTAGATCTATGATTTTTCTGTCGGTCAAAACTTGTTAATCCCAGGATTTTTTAGCCAATGCAAAGCAATATTTTAATCTAGGATTCGTACCTACAGTAATGAGTAGCAATGTCTCTATAATGTTGATGCGCTTCTCGTTCAACATTGGTACCTTCTTATAGGTGTAAGGTCTATAGGAAGATTCAAAAATTAATTTATTAGTTATAGTTGCAACTTGAAAGTTACGTGCATACTTTTGCTCATTCATATTGTCTCTAGGATGTTGAAGTTGCAAAAGCTGTTGGAGTGAAGTCCTATGACAATCTTGCTTGTGGGCTGGCTAAATTCAAGTCAGGGAAACCATCAGAAGACGATAAGCATACAGAAGACGACACTGTTGATTTTTATTCTGCATCAAAGATTTCTTCCTTCAGTATTTCTCGAGACAGATCATTCTGTGAACTTCCAACCTTGGAGCCAAACAATCTGCAAATGCAGCGAGGCGACCGTGAGGAGGAAGTCGAGCTGGTGAGAGTACTTATTAATCTATCTGAAGCCAGCCGAGCAGGCTGGAAAGACTGGCAAATGAGGTATTGCTTGGAAGACGAGGCTGCACATTATCAATGTGAGAATTCCATTTTTCCAGTTATTGACGATTTGGTCGTGAATGTTTTAGTTACTATATTTTGCTTGACACTCTAAATTGGTTTATTTTCAGGGGAGCTTATTGATACTTTTCTACAGAATACTGCAACCCAGCTAACTTTACATGGGTATCTATCTTTTCGATGGGTTTACGAATACATTTTTTTCTCAGTTGTATTCTTATTTATCTCATGGTCAAATTTCGGTAGCGTAGTCTCTTCTGTTTACAAGAGGGACTTAAAAGAACGTGAACTTTGTGTTTTCTTCCACAATAACCATTTCAATACTTTGCTTAAGGTATGCTAATTTTATCACGTAATATTTGATTACTTAAATAATTAGATTGCTGTTTTCATTTCTTTTATTTATTTATTCTGCAGTACAAAGGAAGTTTATATCTCCTAGCAACTGATCAGGGTTTTATAAACCAAACTGATGTGGTATGGCAAAAGCTGGACAAGGTATGCCTTAACTCTTTCCTTCATTGTTTTATTCTCGTTTGAAATGAAAATCCTTACTGATATTATTTATGCTTTTCCAGGAGTAATGATTAGTTGAATGGAGATGGGGTTTTCGTTACTAGCAACTTCACGCCTTTTGAGGTTGAAACGGAAAGAAATGTTTCATGGAATGAACAGCAAGCTGGGTCGAGAAGTTCTGTATGTATGACATCAATAAACAGCTGGTTTCATTTGATACATTAATGTTAACCAGTTCAAATTTATTTCTGCCCACAGGACTATCTTGCTCAATTTGACAAATCCACTTGTGGAAAGTATGTTTTTCCTTCCTATCTTTTCTTACCATGCATTATAATTTATGGGGTATACGATGTTTTGAGTTTCGACCTATGCAACCATGTGAATACTATGATTTTGTACTGTGCAAAAAGGTGTCCATCAGTTCATCTATATATAGTGTGATGCCAGGCGTAGTTTCTTTTTTGATCTATTGCTCTTCGCTGTCTGATATCTGCTCTATTGTCTTGTTTCTGCTTGTTTTAATACTTTTTGTGAAATCATTGTTTTAATATATTTTATATTTGTGATGAACAACTGGCAATTCATATGTGTATCATATACTGCTTGTATACTAATATGAGTCAAATTGAGAAAAACTTGTGCTCAGATATGGTTTCTTTATTTTTTTTTCATATGTAGATGAGTCTTAAAGCCTCGGGAGTATTGTCGGTGATGGATCAGGAGTCGACTTAGACGAAGTTGATGTCCGGATGATCAAGAGATCACATGGGATAATAAAGGCTAGAGATCAATACACGTGGAGGTGAAGATTCTATACGACATAAAAGAGAAATTATATGTGTATGGAAAGAGCAGCCTATTTTGGATAGGAGTCCAAGATTAGAAAGTTTGAGTCCTACTAAAATTAGGAGTTAAGTCTGTAACACCCTGAAATCATATTAAATATAAATTGTGCTTAAATCCTAATTTCTATAAATTTTAAAACATAGAAAGAGCCTTAAACAAATAAAAATCCTCAAGAATAAAATTTGATTTGATTTGTGGGTATTTTTCTTAAATTCCCCACGTCCTAAAATACACTCACAATTTTTACTGGAATTTTCAGAGCACAAATACTAATTTTTAGGCAATAAAAACACTTCATAGGATTTTATAAAAAGAAAAACTAAAAGAAAACCCCTAAAACCTCACTAGGCCGCTTTCGGCCCGGTCCTTCTCTCTCCGCGTGTCGGCCCGCGTTGGCCCCACGCCCCACCTCCCTGCGCCTGCACCTAGGCCGGCCAGCTCGCCCGCGCCACCCCTACGCACACTGACAGGTGGGGCTCACGTGTCAGTCGTCGTCTACCTCCGGCCAGCCGTCCGTCTCTCTCCTCTCCCGAACCCTAACAGCTAAATCCTTCAAATCCACCCTCCTCGCTCCATCAAACCTCAAATTGATTGAGGGGAAATCACTCCTCATTCATCCTCATCATTTCCCCTCACAAATCCCCTTCAATTTAAATCTAAATCACTTTTATGTAGACTAAGTGTGTTATGTACTAGTAGTTTTGAGAATTGTTCCATGATTTTATGTTGAACAAATTATTTTTAGAAATTTCTTTAGCCTTTGTAATGCATATGCAACCTAATATGAAAATGCATTTAAAAGCAAAAAGAATAGAAATAAATTATGCACGCCAAGAAATGATGTCTTACTCATTTACACATTTTATGACATGACTTTTATTTACGTATCTTGGGTATGCTACACTCCTATTTTTATATATCTACTATTAAAATTTCTGTTGGCCTAATCATGGTATATAAATGCATCTTGCCCTATTCAAGAAAATCCTAAGAACAAAACAAAGCAAGATAAGGCACTCATGATCAGGCATGCATTGCTCATCACATCACATTTATGATTGGTAAGGTTTGTTTCCCTTTCGGTTGCATCAAGAATGAATTTTAAAGGGCATTTGAAATTTAGTTTGGAGTTGAATGACTTTATTTGGTTTACCCACTCGACTCGTGTGTGTAAGGTTTCACTTTGAGACCATGGGGCCGTAACATGTGTTTCGGTAAGTTTCCATGTTTTCGCCATTGGTGATTTGGCGACACAAGGATGAAAGGAATGAAAATCAAATTATTGATAGGGTTAACCATGCCATTTGAGTTACAGAAATATGTTAGGTAACACCCTAAAAATCTAGTTATAAAAAATCAGTAAATTTCAAACTTTTAAAAACTTGTTGCATCATGCCCGTATCTTTGTGTGCTTTGCTTTCAACTCAACTCAAATGAAGTAATCAACATCCCAAAACCAATTTAAAAGACTAATGTGGCAACCGCAAGTAATTTAAGGGATAGAAAAAAATAAACACAAATTCAATATTCATTTAATTTCCTAACCTTATTATAAGTAAAAAAGAGAGGATCTAGCATTCAATCTATGAATTAAAGTGGAAATTTCCAAACAATGAACTACACATATTAACTTAACCAAGCTTTTGATTAAAGTCAAGTACAAGTGTTATGCTAATCATATAAATAGAACACTCCAAATAAATAATTCTTCTGAAGGAAATTTGAAAATCCAAATTCAAATTTTAATTCTCAAATTTCTGGGGAAGAGATCAAACCGGATTATATAATGTGGATCCAATTTCAAATCCCTCCAAATTTCAATTTTCAACCTCTTGAATAACACACCCCCACCCCCACACACACCCCACAAGCCCGCTCCCCCAAATGGAAAGCAATTTCTTAAACCTTAATCTCAATTTCCCTTCCTTGGGCCCAACTCCCCTTTCAGCCCAGGCCAACTCGGCCCCGGCCTCCTCCCTTTCTCCCCATCCACGGCCAGCCTCCTTCCCCCTCGCGGCCCAGCAAGCCAACCAGCCCAGCCAGGCCAGGCAGCCTGGACCTCGCCGCGCACTGCGCCCGCTTGCGCGCCGCCCTCCCTCCCTCCCCCACGCTCTGCCGCACCACTCCGCCCCGCCGCGAATCTCGCCGGCGAGCCGTACCCCGCGCCCACGCGCGCATGCCCAAGCCCACGCTCCGTCACATCCCGAACCACCCCACCTGCACGCCATGGACCGCACCCCGCCCCGTCGCGTCGGAGCTCGCCCATGCGCCTCGGCCTCGGCCTCGGCCATCATGATGACGGAGCGCACGCCTTGCCGCACCGCTCGCGTCAACGCCCGAGCAGTCGTTTTCCCCCACGGCCTCGCGTGCTCGCTCGCCATGCGCCGACGCCGTGCTACCCCACGGACCGCCGGTCCGAAGGACGCGGCACCGTACCCAAAAAGCGCGGCGCACGCGGTACTCGCCTGAAAACCGCCGCGGAGTCAACTTCTCCTCCCCACTCGCGGCCATCATGACGCCGTCCTCGCCCTGCAACCCGATGCCCCGCCGCCGCGCCTATGACGAGGCAAGCCGCTACGGCCGTCCTCCCCATCACCCTGCCGAGCTCGCCTTGAGACCGCCGCGTCGCAAGGAACACCGAACGAACACCTGGCGTGTGTCGGCCTCGCTTTTGTTCCACCTCCGACGAGGCCTCCCCGAGCCAATCCTCTACGCCGGCCGCCCCAACGAGCTCAGGAGGACGAGGAGACGCCGTTGTGACCACCGCAATACCACGGAGTACACGCGGAACCCGGACGACGCCTGCGCTCGCGACGCCGCCCGTCCCTGCCTCGACCCGCCTCGCCCTCGAAGCACGGTGTGCCGCTTCCCGGTGGCTGCCCGGTGAGTACTCGCGTCAGCCACCTCCCCTACCACCTCTATTAGCAGCACCAGTGGTTTTCCCCCACCAATTGCGCCGCCTTGCCGTCGAAATTGGAACCGCCGCCGTGCCATGGGCGCGCCGCCACGGGCAGCCACTTCGGGCCAGCCCCTGCAAAGCTTATTGAGGGGAATCTATTCCCCTCACCGAGGCGGTGCCCCAACGGCCAACATGCCGCCCGGAGTCCCTCCGCGCCGCCGTGCCAAGTTCGATCCGAAGAGTTTACCCAACCCCGCCGGCGCTTTTTTCTCGCTAGCCGCCCCTTATTCTTGTTGAAAATATAAGCACTTATAGATTTAACTTATTCTATAAAAAAATCATGACATTAATAGCATAAGTAAACAGAATCATATAATCTGATCTAAACATGCATATGAGAGCAATTAACTTGAATAGATCAAATACAGAAGACATAAAGTACGCGTACTTACAGTCCTGTTGTAGGGGCTATTGTGGAGCAGACACGGGCGCACCCTGTGCTGAGCAGACACGGGCGCAGTACGTACCGCACGAATGACGCGCGGCACCGGGTGATGACGATGACTCGCAGCGCCCGAACGTGAAAGAAGACGAGCCGTGATGGGCGCACAGCGAGCAGTCGTGCGTAGCGCTTCCCAAAAACCTTATTAGCCCTCTCCCAGTGCAGGACGTCGAAGGCGAGGGTTCTGGAGACCTGCTCTCTCAATCTGTTGGTGCACGTCGATGATCGGGACGGAGTAGACGACAAACGACGACTCAGAACAGAAGAGATGGCAAGCCATAGACTATTTTCGCATATGTTGCGTGGTAACAGCAGCTCGGTATTTATAGAGATATTAGGACGTGTGATCAGGACGCCCGCACGATCTCTATCTCGTAACCGAACCGGATAGGCTGCGCGTATCCTATTCGAACGCTAAATTATCCCGATTTGCAGTAAAACAAAAACGGCAAAAAGAAGCTGCATCTGCGCAAGCATGAGAAGCCAATTTTGACGGACCATTCACGCGCATGTCGCGTACGCGCGCCGCCTGGCGTGGCGTGGTGAGGCGAGCGAGCGCGCGCGTGTTTTCCTCCAGTTCTCTCCACTACGCATAACTCAAGTGGCTAGGAGAGAGCTCACCCTTATAAGGAGGTCTCTCTCTCCTAGAACTAGCAAGGTAGTACTAAACTTTTCATGCCACTCCCTATGAGGTGGACATTTAAGATTTTTCTAGGAATTATTCTTCACATGGGCCTTAGCCCATTTAGCAATTCCAACAATCCCCCACTAAATCTCAAAGTCTCAAAGAGATTTGCCATTCTCCAAAGTATTGTTTATATACCAGTGTTTCGATGAAGACTGGTTAAGGTTGATCATCCATCTAGAACTCCAAACTATACTTACTCACAACTTGAACAATAGACTACACCTTGAATTGTAAGTTTTGTGCAAGAAAGTTTCACTCAAAGCCTTGACTGATACTAGGCCATTAGTAACTTACCCCTCGGTTGGAGCTTATAAGTCATACTCCTTGATCTTTCATGAGCTTCCTAAGATATTCACCCAAAATCTCCATAGACCGCGACCAACGGTCGAGCTCATATAGGTGTGTTCTTTCAAGAATGCTCTGTAGAACAACATCTTCGCTATTTAAAGCCAACAAAACACATTAAGGCAAAGACCAACATACCTTACAGCTTGTGAGAGTATATGCATCCTCACTTAGAGACAGTTAAAGGTACTCTCCTCCTGTTAACTAATGGCTTGTTCTTCCCAGGTCCTAATTCACGGGATCGTCGATCACATAGGTTGGGTTACCACCATAGTGTAACTCACATGGATCTCATTCCCATCTCCCTTGATGCATTATCTATCACATTTCATGATAGTCCCTTCGTAAAGGGATCTGCCAGGTTGCTTGCTGTTTAGACATAATCTGTGGCGCCCCCATCTCTGTGGAAGTCCACCATGTGCATACAGTATCCGATCCTTGGATCAGTAGTCGGATACACACATAGTTATTGGTGATACAAACTCAGAGTTTAATAAATACATAACAGAGTACATATAATACATACTGGGAGGATACATAAAAGGTCGCCATCCAGGACAGGCCACAGATGGACAACGGCAAGAACAGGGTAAACTAGCGAGATACAGCGCAGACAGGGCGGAAACAGGGGGGGGGGTGAAACTACTCGGCGATAGAACACGACGATACCACAGGCTTGGTTGGAGGCTAGGCCCGAAACCTTAGAAGTCCTCGTAGTTGGCTTGGTCCTGGAACAACTCGGCAGCAGTCAGGTCTTCGTCTTTTTCTTCAAAACCTAATATTTTATATATATATCAACAAGGGTGAGTACTTTCATACTCAGTAAGCCGGGAAAAGATGCCATGTCGGTTAAACAAAGGGACCAAAAGTCGAAGTTGCGAAAACAACATTTAGAAATATTTTGCTTGTAAAAATACTAGTGTGTAAGCAATTTTTAGTTGCGAAAAGAGGCTCACGCCTCGATCAATACCGCAAGTTGCTTTTCAACAACTTGCCACATAGTTATTGAATCATGTATTTCCATTTTCATCTTCCGGTGATTAACCAAAGGAAATTATAGCTCGGCTATCACCCGAGTGGCTTCGACCACTCCTTGGGTCTGCAGTTTTCCCGAGTGGCACCAACCACCCGTTGACCCTGAGACTCGGCTACAACCGGTTCTCAGTTATCTCTTTAGTAATTTTTGGCTATAACCGGTTACCAGCTCATTCCCTTCACTGGCTACAACCAGTTAGCGCAAATCCACTGCCCTGGTGTTAACGCCAAAATTTGGTACGGGTCGTTACCACGTTCGGTTAAGGAAAGAAGCGATATCAGCCATTGGAAACTAATCCAGAAGAGTCCGAGCTTGGGAAGGAGTCGTGAAGGCCACGTTATGGCAGTTATTTATCTTATCTATTAGATAGTTTTATCTTTTAGGAAACCTGATCTCTTGTCCGATCAGGTCTGTTAGTTTTCCTTTTCTAGTTAGGAAAGTCCTGTTCCGTGTCCTATAAGGACTCTTGTAACTCGGGGTATATATACGTATGCCCGGGGACCTTGTAAACTATCTCAACGATCAATACAATTCGGCGCATCGCCACCCTTTACCAACGGGTTCTTGCTTCTCGAGCCGGGCTGCATCGGTTAGGTCCGAACTCCAGCGAGAGGGTAAGTCTCGTTACCCCGGCTACCAATCGGCTAGGACTTCCTCGGTTAGGTCCGATATTCTAGTCGGTATATGGTAGCCGGCTTACCACGATATATCTGCTTTGTCTACGGCTGCATCGGTTCGGTTCGATCTCTTAGGCCTATCAGGTATATCACATCACGCGTGCGTAGATCTTATCAGCTTACTGGGAGTAGCTTCTCGTCAGTTTGTGCTGCATCGGTTGGGTCCGACCTACTAAACTATCGCGATAAGTTGTTCCTGCTAGGTTGATGTTTTTTGCGCAAGTGTTTTATCGGAATGCATAGCCGGTAAGTTATCATATACATCACGATTGCATTAGATCTATCGGCTCACCGAAGTTCTTTTATTATTGTTGATCTGTGCTGCATCAGTTAAGTTTGAACTACTAGATTGATAGTGATAGATTTACTCTTGCTGAGTCGATAGGTTTTATGCGATGTTCTATCGGAGTGCTTAGCCGATAGGTTATCTTTTTATAAAGCCGACTGTATTATCCTTACTGTTTTAGTCATCTATATTATCATCGGTTTTCTAGCCGATGCTCATGTGTTTCCTCGGCAGTCGGCTGGCTTACTGTTTTGCTTATCTATTTTATCATCGGCTTCTAGCCGATGCACATGTTATACTGACAGCTTATCCACTTGTTTATAGCGCTATCGGTTTCCTAGCCGATACACAGGTGCCATCGGCTATCGGCTACGAGAAGCCTATATCAGTCCGTGTCGGCCGATAGCCGATGTGCAGTTGCTGCTGACCGGGGCACGAGCACAAGCGAGGACCCGGGAGCGCGAGTACAGGCGAGGGCCCGGGCACGAGCATAGCGGCGATCGGCTAGAAGGAATCCGTATCGGCTTACTGGCCGATTGGATCAGTAATCAAATTTCTTCATCTCCTTGTCAATTACGGGGTCAAATTGACTGGCACGCCTACGAACCTCAAATATTTTAGGACCTGCACTGGAGCTAAGCAGATCTCCCAGGCCTTCGCGTGTCACTAGACGTCGGACGGCCCCCGGCTGGTTTTCGGCGTCAACACCTGGCTACAACCAGGTAGTCTGCTCTTTATCGTCTTCTGGCTACCACCCGAAGACTCTGCTCCTGTTAACTTTTAACACACTTGATTATGGTGCTTCAACACCCCGGGTCACACAGTCCCGTTTCTGGTCGCACAGGCCTTCCGTTTGCTACTCAGCAAACTCTGGTCACGGTTCCCTTCCCATAAATCAACTTCACAAACCACTAGCAAACAAATCTACGCTATGGGAATCACCTTATACCGCCCTTAACCGTGGGCACGGCTGTTCGAACAGTTCAGCTAAACTCTGCAGAGGGTGCACACTTTACCCATACGACATGAAACTTACACCGAGTACTGGCTGGTACCAGAAGTTCGTGACAAGGCCATTTCCAAAGCCAGTCTAGGGTTATCTAATGCCAGCAGAAGGATCCACACAGGATCAATGCTTCAGGTCGGCTCCAACCACCGTCAGCACCAGGGCTCACGAGCCACAACTCAGATGAGTCCACTCCAGTCGGCACCAAACTTCCCTAAACCTACAATTTACTCGGCCAGGGGCATCCCATGCTACCCGTATGGTCGCACTGTAAAATGCTCGGATGTAATTCCCAAAGGAAACGGTCCTTATCGATAACACATAGCCAGGCCACACAGGCACTGTCTCTGTACATCAAGGTTTTCACAAACTTTCATTTGTTTTATAAACACACCGATACACAGAGTACCGGGTTTTCAAACAGCTAAGTAAAAACCACTGTTTCCCAAACGACAATACAATCGCTGCAGGGCTAAGCCATTCTACTCGGCAATTATACCCAAAGGATATGATGCCAACGTGCCATTTGTGGGGCTATCAAGGGAAAAACATATACATTAATGTCCTACCAAAATAAGTGCGACTATTGGGTAGGTCCGTCGGTTGCGCTCGCCAACCGAGGCCGATCAATTTAAAGTGTAGTTAAGCATGCATATTTTGCAAACACCATAATTTTGCACATATAGGAGACAATATGGTCAAAGGGGCTTGCCTTGTTCCTGCGGAAGATCTTCGACGAAGATGGCTTCTGGATCGTCCGCCGGTTCAGGATCTAAACAAACGGAAAAGAGACAATTACTGATACGCTGCAAAGAAGTAAAACACTAGGAAAAGAACATCGCGGTAGTCGGCTGTAGAAAGGTAGCAGTCGGTTGAGGATGGATTGGTAACTTGGTGAAGGTTTATCGTAGTCGGCTGAGTTAAGCTTGCGAACTGGGCGACAAGGCTCACCGGTTAGAAACTCCGGATGGTAGACTAGCTCGATTTTCCTCTCTTCTTCTTCTTCTTTGCGTTCCAACCGGAAGAACGCAGGGGCGATGCGACGAGCGGCAGTGATGGAGCTCGGGAGCAGAAACGGCTACGGGGGATAGAGAGGAGGAAGATGATGGTTTAGCGGTGAAGCTGGGGATGGCAGTTTGGCAGAGACAGCTGGGTTGCAAAACAGGGGAAAAGAAGAGGCATGGATGGCCTTTTATAGCTAGTGTGCTAGGCAGGTGCATGGCGGTAGATAGAGAAAGGAGTCACGATAAGCTGGCAAGGCTACAGCTAGCTGGCTGGGGCGACGCGACGTCAAGGCAGAGATTGACTCAGGGATTGGGCGTGGCTGGTGGAGTTGGTAGACACTGTAGCGGCGAGGAGACACTCAGGTCGTGGCAAGGACGGGTTGGTGGGATTTTGCAGACAAGCCTCTGACTACTCATTGGTCCAAGCTGGTTCTTGCGGTGCGGCGGGTTATTGTCCGTTGGTCCGAGCAGGGTTGCGGGCAGGTAGAGGTCGGATTACGTCACTACTTCAGCAGTCGGTGTCCAACGGGAGGAGCGTGGAAACCAAGGCTGCTGTGCAACTTGGTGAGGCGATGAGACAGCACATCCGTTGATAAGGCAAAACGTCGTAAGCTTGACCGGATTGGGGCAGGTCGGGAGGGCAAGACAGAACGGGTTAACAAGGTAGTCGGCAATTGTGAGGGTCTACTCGGCGGCAAGGATGGCCGAGTGGGCAAAGGGTAAAAGGGCAAGATTCAGGAACTGAGTAGGAATCTACTCGGCACAAGGGGAAAGGCAGTCGGCTGGCCAGGGAGAGAAAAACTGGGCACAGCTGAACGGGATAGGAGAGGAGTTAGAAGTCAGAAAAACGAATTCCAACAGGGAAAAGAAAAACGGGTCGTTACAAACCTACCCACCTTAACAGAATCTCATCCCGAGATTCCGCTACTCGGTAAAGAGCTCCGGGTACTCGGCTCGAAGGCAATCTTCTTGTTCCCATGTAGCTTCATCTTTAGAATGGTTACTCCATTGCACCTTGCAAAATCTGACCGTCCTTCGTCTTGTACATCTGTCCTTTTTCTCTAGAATCCGAATTGGGCGTTCTTTGTACGTGAGGTTGCGTTGCATGTCGATCACTTGCAACGAGACTTGCTCTTCGGGGATGCGAAGGCATTTCTTCAACTGGGACACATGAAACACGTTGTGGACATCAGAGAGTTCTACAAGTAACTCTAGCTGATACGCCATTGTTCCGCGCCGGGCAATGATAGGATACGGACCAAT
Source organism: Oryza meyeriana var. granulata (assembly GCA_003991445.1). Lineage (NCBI taxonomy): Eukaryota > Viridiplantae > Streptophyta > Magnoliopsida > Poales > Poaceae > Oryza > Oryza meyeriana. Next base: position 21,707 of record RYFJ01003113.1, on the reverse strand, counting down.
GTAATGAGGTGCTAGCTTTCCACTCATTCCAAATCTCTTGGTTCCGCGTAGGGGTGATACTCGGAGATACACATGGTCACCTGTTTGAAACTCGAGCTCTCGTCTTCGATTATCGGCATAGTTCTTCTGTCGAGACTGGGCCACCTTCAGGCGTTCTCGGATAATCTTAATTCGCTCTTCTGCTTCCTTCAAAATATCAGGCACGAAAACCATCTTCTCTCCTACGTCTGTCCAACAGAGTGGAGTTCTACACTTGCGTCCATACATGGCTTCATTGGGGGCCATTTGGATACTAGCTTGGTAGCTATTGTTGTATGAAAATTCGGCATACGGCAGACAGAGATCCCAGGTTCCTTCAAAATCCAGGGCACAGGCTCTCAGCATATCTTCCACAGTCTGATTTACTCTCTCAGTTTGTCCATCCATCTGGGGATGATATGCGGTGCTAAAATTGAGATTAATGCCCATTGCTTCGTGCAACTTTTGCCAAAAGTGAGAGGTGAACTGGGTTCCTCGGTCAGACACGATCTTCTTCGGGACACCGTGTTGGCAGATAACCTTGGTCAAATACAACTCTGCTAGTTTCTTAGCCGAGTATGTGGTTTTGACAGGGATAAAGTGGGCGACCTTGGTTAGTCGGTCCATGATTACCCAGATGGAATCATGTCCTGCTGGAGTTCTAGGCAAACTAGTTATGAAGTCCATCCCTATTTCTTTCCATTTCCACTCGGGTATCTTCAGGGGCTGAAGTAACCCTGCTGGTTTCTAGTGCTCTGCTTTAACCCTTTGACAAATGTCACAAACTGCGACATATTCGGCAATGTCTCGCTTCATTCTAGACCACCAGTAATGATCCTTGATATCCTGGTACATCTTGGTACTTCCTGGGTGGATGGAATAAGTGGACTCATGGGCTTCTCTCAGAATCAAGTCTCGGATTTCTTTTCGGCCGGGTACGTAAATGCATTTTCCAAACTAGACAGTCCCCTTGTTGTCAACAGAGTACTCGGGGGCTTTCCCTTTGATCATGTTTTCCCTAATAACCTTGATTTCTTCGTCCTCTTGTTGAGCTTCACGGATCTAATCCTCCAATGTGGGTTGAATCAACAAGGTTGCTAGGGTTCTTGGCTTAACCTCATTTATCCTTAGCCTTTCCAATTCTCGGCTTAACTCTGGTTGATGGGGCAAGTTCAGGATGGCATTGCAATGGACTTTCTGACTTAGGGTGTCGGCAACAACATTTGCCTTTCCAGGGTGGTAATGTATTCCATGGTCATAGTCCTTGATTAACTCAAGCCATCGTCTTTGTCTGAGATTAAGCTTAGTCTGAGTAAAGATATACTTCAGGCTTTTATGGTCAGTATAGACCTCACATCTGTTTCCAATCAGGTAGTGTCACCATATCTTCAAGGCATGCACTACTGCCGACAACTCTAGGTCATGCGTGGGGTAATTCATCTCATGAGGTCTTAACTGTCTGGAGGCATAAGCAACCACTCTTCGTTCCTGCATAAGCACACAGCCTATGCTACCTCAAAATCTTTCCTGATATCTGGAAGGATCAGCACAGGCGGGGCAGTCAGTCTTTTTCTTAACTCCTGGAAGCTTTTCTCACAAGCATCATTCCACTCAAATCCCTTTTCCTTTTTTAGCAAATCTGTCATCGGTTTGGCGATTCTTGAGAATCCTTCAATGAACCTTCGGTAATAACCAGCCAAACCTAGGAAACTTCTCACCTCGGTGACTGTAGTCGGGGATTTCCAAGAAAGCACATCCCTTACTTTTCCGGGGTCCACCTCTACTCCTTGGGCAGTAACAATGTGCCCTAGGAAAGCAACTCGGTCTAGCCAAAACTCACACTTCGAGTACTTGGCATATAACTAGTGTTCCCTTAGCTTTCCTAGAACCATTCTCAAATGTTCTGTATGTTCTTGCTCGCTCTTGGAGTAGATTAAGATATCATCTATGAATACCACAATAGACTTGTCGAGATATTCCATGAATATCTTGTTCATGAGGCTCATGAAGAAGGCTGGAGCATTAGTGAGTCCGAAGGACATCACTGTATACTCATATAGACCATAACGGGTCGAGAAAGCTGTCTTGGGTATGTCCCCAGGCCTAATCTTCAGCTGATGGTATCCTGATCTTAAGTCAATCTTGAAGAAAACTTTAGCACCTTGCAATTGGTCGAACAAATCATCGATCCTGGGCAACGGGTACTTATTCTTGATGGTTACTTCATTCAGTACGCGATAATCTACGCACATCCTCTTTGTCTTGTCTTTCTTTTCCACTAGGAGTACTGGAGCTCCCCAAGGTGATGTGCTAGGTCACACAAAACCTAGAGCCTCAAGTTCTTCTATTTGCTTCTTCACTTCGGCTAACTCCTTAGCCGCCATTCTATAGGGTCTCTTGGATATTGGTGCTATGCCGGGTAGCAACTCTATGGAAAACTCAATCTCCCGATCAGGGGGCATCCCGGGTAAGCTGTCTGGAAAGATATCGGGGTATTCATTAATTACAGGCACTTCTTCTGGAGGAATGGCTTGCACAGAACTTAGGAGAGATTGGTTTTTAGGGTTTTAAGAAGGGGCAAACTTCACTTCCTGTCCCAAAGGGCACTGCAGGGTTATGGTGCTAGTTGCACAGTATATCCGGCCTTTATGTTTGGCTAGCCAGTCCATCCCTAGAATCAAATCCAAGCCTTGTGATTCCAGGATAATGGGGTTGGCTGCAAAACTAACCCCTTCAATTACCAGGTTAACCCTAGGGCATGATTGGTCTGACTTAAACTCCTTGCCAGGGGAGTGTATAATCATTGGTACCTTAAGGCCTTGGGTATCCCAAACATATTCATCCACAAAAGCTTGAGAAATAAAGGAATGCGATGCTCCTGAATCAAACAAAACAACTGCAGGTACGGAATTGACAAGAAACGTACCCATTACGACATCCGAAGCTTCTTGAGCTGTCTCCGACTGGATATGGTTGACATGGCCTCGTCCAAAAATCGGCGTGGTACGAGAGGCATGTCCACTAGCCTGTGTAGTCGGCTGTTCCCGACTGAGCACAGGGGCTCTCGTAGTGCTGATGTTGGAGCGTCCAGGGGCTGCAGGAGCTTGCTTCTGAGGACAGTGATAGGCGAAGTGACCCAACTCGTTACAAGTGTAACATCGGCTCCCTGATGTACTCGGGGTGCTTCTCTGCTGTAGGCTGACTGGGGTAGGGTGGTTCACACCGGTACTCGCACTGAGAGGTCGAGATTGAACAGATGAAGCTGGGCGGGAAGCAGTCGGGCGAGACATATGCCCTTGAAATTGAAGAGGAGCAAACTGACAGTGAGGATTGGGGAGATTTGGCCTAGAACGCGGACCACCACGAACCTGCATCTGAGAGGCCTTACGTTTGCGAAAAACCTCGATTTCCTTCCTAGCGTCTTCAACCACTAGGGCTCTATTGATCATGTGCTGAAAGGTAGGGAAATCATGAGCAAGGAGCTGAATCTTCATTGCTACATTCATTCCCTTCAGAAACTTCCTGATCTTCTTCTTGTCCGTGTTCACTTCCTCGGGTGCATAACGGGCTAGGTGATTGAATCTGTTCAGGTACTCGTTGATGCTGGAATGTCCCTGCTTAAGATTGTTGAATTCTTCTTTCTTGATGTCGATCACTCCTTCGGGGACATGTGCAGCTCTGAAGGCTTCAGCAAACTCGGGCCAAGCAATGTTAGCGGCATCCTGATGGGCAGCACAGTAGTTCTCCCACCAGTTAGCAGCGGGACCTCGAAGTTGATGTGTAGCAAACAAAGTTTTCTCGAGGGGTGTGCATTGCACTAGGTTCAGTTTTCTGTCCATGTCCTTCAGCCAGTCGTCAGCCTCCACTAGCTCGGCGGTCTATGAGAACTCTGCCGGACGGGACCTTAGAAAGTCGGCAAGCTTGGAGCGGCCATGGGCTTGTGCTAGTTGAGCTTGAAGAAAAAGAGGCTGTAAGGCGGCCAAGTTCTGAGCAATGCCTTGCAAAATCTGGGTCTGGATGGCCATAAGCTGCTGTGAGTCTACCGGAAGCGGAGGAGGTTGAGGCAATCCTCCACAGTTAGTGGCGGCAACGGCAGAGGTACCAGGGCCGACTGCACGACCATTACCGGACATCCGATCATGAGTCTGCTCTACTTCTTGCTCATTTTCTGCAGGAGGCACGTTGTTGCGGTCTGGAACTTGGTCTTCATAACCCAGGCGAGCTAGAGCACGAACATTGTGACGCTGTCGTCCTGCCATCTGATTCTGGAAAAGAGCAACCAAGGGAGAAAGGCTCAGAAAGGTATTGGCAGCAAAACAGATAGAACAGATAAGGGAAACAACTAGAGCGCCAGGATGGAATCGAGTAGCAAAACAGAAAAAGCACTCGGGTTCTCACGTGGAAACTCAGCCTTGGCGAAGGGTAAAGGGTAGGGCGGGGCACTGAATCCTTAGGGCTGATGCTAGGGCTATGCGCAGGAGTCAAAGATATGTGGATAGCCAAGAGTTTAGAAATATTTTCAAAGTCTACAACGGCAGAAGGAGACGTTTGGGCAGTTCCTAGCTTTTGCAAATAATATAGTTTTCAAAATAAGATCTCTAAGGGTATCTACCCGCGTAGGGTTTCGTTCCTAGGGCCAACCTATGCTCTGATACCACCTCCTGTGGCGCCCCCACCTCGGTGGAAGCCCACCATGTGCATATAGTACCCGATCCCTGGATCAGTAGTCGGATACACACATAGTCATTTGTGATACAAACTCAGAGTATAATAAATACATAACAGAGTACATATAATACATACTGGGAGGATACAAAAAAGGTCACCATCCAGGACATGCCCCAGATAGACAACGGCAAGAACAGGGTAAACTAGCGAGATACAGCGCAGACAGGGAGGAAACAGGGGGGGAAAACTACTCGGCGATAGAACACGACGATACCATAGGCTTGGTTGGGGGCTAGGCCCGAAACCTAAGAAGTCCTCGTAGTTGGCTTGGTCCTAGAAGAACTCGGCAGCAGTCGGGTCTTCGTCTTCTTCTTCAAAACCTAATATTTTATATATATATGAACAAGGGTGAGTACTTTCGCACTCAGCAAGCCGGGAAAAGATGCCATGTCGGTTAAACAAAGGGGCCAAAAGTCTTAGTTGCGAAAACAGCCTTTAGAAATATTTTGCTTGTAAAAATACTAGTGTGTAAGCAATTTTTAGTTGTCGAAAAGAGGCTCACGCCTCGATCCATTCCGCAAGTTGCTTTTCAACAACTCGCCACATAGTTATTGAATCATGTATTTCCATTTTCATCTTCCGGTGATTAACCGAAGGAACTTATAGCTCGGCTATCACCCGAGTGGCTTCGACCACTCCTTAGGTCTGCAGTTTTCCCGAGTGGCTCCAACCACCCGTTGACCCTGAGACTCGGCTACAACCGGTTCTCAGCTATCTCTTTAGTAATTTTCGGCTACAACCGGTTACCAGCTCATTCGCTTCACTGGCTACAACCAGTTAGCGCAAATCTGCTGCCCTGGCTACAACCAGTTAGTCTGCTCTTTATCGTCTTCTGGCTACCACCCGAAGACTCTGCTCCTGTTAACTTTTCACACACTTGATTATGGTGCTTCAACACCCTGGGTCACACGGTCCCGTTTCTGGCCACACAGGTCTTCCGTTCGCCACTCGGCAAACTCTGGTCACGATTCCCTTCCCATAAATCAACTTCACAAACCACTAGCAAACAAATCTACGCTCTGGGAATCACCTTACACCGCCCTTAACCGTGGGCACGGCTGTTCGAATAGTTCAGCTAAACTCTGCAGAGGGTGCACGCTTTACCCATACGACATGAAACTTACACCGAGTACTGGCCGGTACCAGAAGTTCGTGACAAGGCCATTTCCAAAGCCAGTCTAGGGTTATCTAATGCCAGCAGAAGGATCCACACAGGATCAATGCTTCAGGTCGGCTCCAACCACCGTCAGCACCAAGGCTCACGAGCCACAACTCAGATGAGTCCACTCCAGTCGGCACCAAACTTCCCTAAACCTACAATTTACTCGGCCAGGGGCATCCCATGCTACCCGTATGGTCGCACTGTAAAATGCTCGGATGTAATTCCCAAAGGAAACGGTCCTTATCGATAACACATAGCCAGGCCACACAGGCACTGTCTCTGTACATCAAGGTTTTCACAAACTTTCATTTGTTTTATAAATACGCCGATATATAGAGTACCGGGTTTTCAAACAGCTAATTAAAAACCACTGTTTCCCAAACGACAATACAATCGCTGCAGGGCTAAGCCATTCTACTCGGCAATTATACCCAAAGGATATGATGCCAACGTGCCATTTGTGGGGCTATCAAGGGAAAAACATATACATTAATGTCCTACCAAAATAAGTGCGACTATTGGGTAGGTCCGTCGGTTGCGCTCACCAACTGAGGCCGATCAATTTAAAGTGTAGCTAAGCATGCATATTTTGCAAACAACATAATTTTGCACATATAGGAGACAATATGGTCAAAGGGGCTTGCCTTGTTCCTTTGGAAGACTGCTTCTGGATCGTCCGCCGGTTCAGGATCTAAACAAACGGAAAAGAGACAATTACTGATATGCTGTAAAGAAGTAAAACACTAGGAAAAGAACATCGCGGTAGTCGGCTGCAGAAAGGTAGTAGTCGGTTGAGGATGGATTGGTAACTTGGTGAAAGTTTATCGTAGTCGGCTAAGTTAAGCTTGCGAACTGGGCGACAAGGCTCACTGGTTAGAAACTCCAGATGGTAGACTAGCTCGGTTTTCCTCTCTTCTTCTTCTTCTTTGCGTTCCAACCGGAAGAACGCAGGGGCGATGCGACGAGCGGCAGCGATGGAGCTTGGGAGCAGAAACGGCTACGGGGGCTGGAGAGGAGGAAGATGATGGTTTAGCGGTGAAGCTGGGGATGGCAGTTTGGTAGAGACGGCTGGGTTGCAAAACAGGGGAAAAGAAGAGGCATGGATGGCCTTTTATAGCCAGCGTGCTAGGCAGGTGCATGGCGGTAGATAGAGAAAGGAGTCACGATAAGCTGGCAAGGCTACAGCTAGCTGGCTGGGACGACGCGACGTCAAGGCAAAGATTGACTCAGGGATTGGGCGTGCTGGTGGAGTTGGTAGACACTGTAGCGGCGAGGAGACACTCAGGTCGTGGCAAGGACGGGTTGGTGGGATTTTGCAGACAAGCCTCTGACTACTCATTGGTCCAAGCTGGTTCTTGCGGTGCGACGGGTTATTGTCCGTTGGTCCGAGCGGGGTTGCGGGCAGGTAGAGGTCGGATTACGTCACTACTTCGGCAGTCGGTGTCCAACGGGAGGAGCGTGGAAACCAAGGCTGCTGTGCAACTTGGTGAGGCGATGAGACAGCACATCCGTTGATAAGGCAAAACGTCATAAGCTTGACCGGATTGGGGCAGGTCGGGAGGGCAAGACAGAACGGGTTAACAAGGTAGTCGGCAATTGCGAGGGTCTACTCGGCGGCAAGGATGGCCGAGTGGGCAAAGGGTAAAAGGGCAAGATTCTGGAACTGAGTAGGAATCTACTCGGCACAAGGGGAAAGGAAGTCGGCTGGCCAGGGAGAGAAAAATTGGGCACAACTGAATGGGATAGGAGAGGAGTTAGAAGTCAGAAAAACGAATTCGAACAGGGAAAAGAAAAACGGGTCGTTATATAATCCAAACTTATAATTCTGGAATTTCTCAATTTTCTAACAGACTTTAATCGTCTCTTCATATGCCTAGACGATTTCATGTTATCCTTAGAACTATTCACCTTAGCAATGACAGTTTGATTGTCACAGTTTATAAGGATAGCTGGCACTGGTTTTTCAACCACAGGCAAATCCAATAATAGATCACGCAGCCATTCTACCTCAACAGTAGCAGTATCTAATGCCGTAAGCTCTGCTTCCATGGTTGATCTTGTCAAAATGGTCTGTTTGCACAACCTCCATGAAACAGCACCACCACCTAGTGTAAAAACATATCCACTAGTGGCTTTGATCTCATCAATATCAGAGATCCAGTTGGAATCACTATATCCCTCTAATACCGATAGGTACCCAGTATAGTGAAGTCCAAGATTCATAGTATCCTTCAGATAGCGCATAACTCGCTCAAGCGCGCGCCAATGATCATCTCCCGGATTAGAGGTAAACCGGCTCAATTTGCTTACAGCAAAGGAGATGTCTGGCCTAGTTGCACTAGCTAGATACATAAGTGAGCCAATTATCTAGGAGTACTCCAGCTGATTCCTAGTAATTCTTCTGTTTTTGCGAAGCAAAAGACTAGGATCATAAGGTGTTGGAGAAGGCTTGCTATCAATATAGCCAAAGCGGCTCAAGACTTTTTCCACATAATGAGATTGCAGAAGTGTAATCCCATCATCACCTCTGATTAGCTTAATGTTTAAGATAACATCAGCTACTCCCAGATCTTTCATATCAAAATTTTGAGACAAGAATGATTTAACCTCATTGATCACCTCAAGGTTTGTCCCAAAGATTAGTATGTCATCAACATACAAACACAGAATAACTCCCTCACCCCCACCATAGCGATAGTATACACACTTATTTGCCTCGTTGACTGCATAGCCCGCAGAAGTTAGTATTCTATCAAATTTCTCATGCCACTGCTTAGTAGCTTGTTTCAGGCCATACAAAGATTTTAACAACTTTAGCACCTTGCCTTCTTGATCTTTTACTACAAATCCATCAGGCTGCTCCATATAAATTTTCTCATCCAGCTCTCCATTAAGAAAAGATGTCTTAACGTCCATCTGATGAACGAGAAGACCATGTGAGGCAGCCAAGGAGAGAAGTACGTGAATTGTGGTCAATCTAGCAACAGGTGAGTAAGTGTCAAAGAAATCTTCACCTTCTTTCTGAGTATAGCCCTTGGCCACAAGCCAAGCCTTGTACTTTTCAATAGTACCGTCAGGCCTTAGCTTCTTCTTGAACACCCACTTGCAACCTACGGGTTTGCACCCATAGGATCGCTCTGTCACCTCCCAAATCCCGTTGACGATAATGGAGTCCATTTCGCTACGAACAGCCTCCTTCCAGTAGTCAGCATCAGGGGATGCATAAGCTTCTGAAATTAACTTGGAAGTGTCATTCACAAGGTATACAGTGAAGTCATCACCAAAGGACTTAGCTATCCTTTGTCTCTTGCTCCTTCTAGGAGCTTCACTGTTATCCTCCTCAGCGAGATATTCAAGTGTATGTTCAGTTTGTTCTGGTAGTGTGATTAAATTGGGAATTGAATCAAAAGATTGACTCGAAGTGCTATGTGTATCCTTCATTGGGAAGGTTTCCTCAAAAAACATAGCATCACGAGACTCTAAAATTGTACCCGTATTCATGTCAGGTACCTCAGATTTAACTATTAAAAATCTATAAGCAATGCTATGATGAGCATATCTCAGAAAGACACAGTCCACAGTCTTAGGTCCTAGCTTGCGCTTTTTTGTTATTGGTATATTGACTTTCGCCAAGCACCCCCATATATGCAAGTAAGAAAGTGATGGTTTTCTCCCAATCTATACCTCGTATGATGTTTTATCCATATTTTTGTTAGGAATTCTATTCAATACATGATTCGAGGTCAACAAAGCCTCCCCCCACCATGCCTTAGGTAATCCCGCAGTGTCTAACATAGCATTCACCAAATCAGTCAGCGTACGGTTCTTCCTTTCGGCAATCCCATTAGATTCAGGAGAATAGGGAGGCGTTCGCTCATGTATAATGCCATGTTCCTCATAGAATAAATCAAAAATATTAGAGAAAAACTCTCTATCACGATCTGAACTTAGTCTTTTTATCTTTCTGTCAAGTTGGTTTTCAACTTTTGCCTTATAAATTTTAAAATAGTCTAGGGCCTCATCCTTCATTTGCAATAAATACACATAACAGAATCTAGTTGCATCATCAATCAAAGTCATGAAATATCATTTTTCACCCTTCGTCAACACCCCATTCATTTCACAAAGATCTGAATGTAGGAGTTCTAGTGGTGCCAAGTTTCTCTCCTCTGTAGCCTTATGGGGTTTGCGAGGTTGTTTTGATTGCACACAACTATGGCACTTAGAACCTTTGACAATGGAAAAACTTGGAATTAAATTCAAACTGGAAAGCCGAGACATCAAACCAAAATTAACATGACATAAACGTGAATGCCAGATACTGGCCTCATTACCCACACTGCCACAAATATGGTTCATAGACTTATTGCAGAAACCAGAAAGGGAAAAACGGAACAAGCCTCCGCACTCATAGCTTTTACTAATAAAATATCCATGTTTAGACACGACTACTTTATTAGACTCAAATACCAACTTAAACCCGTCTCTACATAGACGGAACCACTAACGAGATTCTTGTCGATAGTGGGGGCATGCTGCACGTTTTTCAGCTACACGATCTTTCCCGAAGTAAACTTCAGATCTACCGTGCCAACACCATGAACAGAAGCATGCGACCTGTTCCCCATTAGGACGGAGGAATCCCAGCTGACCTGATAAGAGGAAAACAAAGATATGTCAGCACAAACATGAACATTGGCCCCTGTATCAACCCACCAATTAGTAGACTGATTAACTGAGAGAACAGTAGGTGAATTACCATACCCGGTTCCATCTCCAGTATTGCCAATGGTCACATTGATAGACTTAGAGGTCTGTCCTACAGGTGCCTTCATGCCCTTATGTTGTGGACACTTCCTGGCGAGATGACCAGGCAAGCTACACACAAAGCAAGTTCTGACATCTTCCTCTTTGTTGTTGTTCCTCTTTTTCTTGAAGTTGGTGTTTTGTTGGGCTTTGATAAATTTTCCTTTATTGTTCTTGTTAGCAGTCTTTTGCACCACATTGGTACTAGATTGCCCACCATCGCCTTTTGACGCAGCGTCCTTTGCTCGAGCTTTCTCCTCAACGTCAAGAGACGCAATTAACCCCTCAACGGAGTACTCCTGTCTCTTGTGTTTGAGTGCAGTACCAAAACTTCTCCATGAAGAAGGTAGTTTTGCAATAATGCATGCAGCCATAAATTTGTCGGGAAGGGCACACTTAAGGAGTTCGAGTTCCTTAGCAACGGTTTGTAGTTCATGAGCCTATTCGACCACAGAACGGTTGTCAACCATGCTGAAATCGTGAAACTGCTCCATGACGTACAAATCGTTGCTAGCATCAGTAGCACCGAATTTGGTATTCAGTGCATTCCATAACTCCTTAGCGTCGGTCATATGCATGTACACCTCGACCAGACGATCACCAAGAATGCTAAGAATGCATCCCACAAAGAGAGTAGTGGCTTCCTCAAATTCTTTCTGCTGTTCAGCAGAGAGAACTCCTTCAGGTTTGCCAGTACTCACCCAGAAGGACTTCATAGCTATCAGCCACAGAGTGACTCTAATCTGCCATCTCTTAAAGTACACGCCGGTAAATTTATCCGGCCTCAATGCATCGGCAAAACCAGCCATCGTAAAACTACAGTGCCTATAATAAGGTTTTTGGATTATTGAAAATATAAGCACATGTAGATTTAACTTATTCCATAAGTAAATCATGACATTAATAGCATAAGTAAACAGAATCATATAATCTGATCTAAACATGTATATGACAGCAATTAACATGAATAGATTAAACACAGGAGACATAGAGTACGCGTACCTACAACCCTGTTGTAGGGGCTATTGTGGAGCAGACACGGGCGCACCCTGTGCTGGAGCAGACACAGGTGCAGCACATACCGCACGAATGACGCGTGGCACCGGGTGATGATGATGACGCGCAGTGCCCGAACATGAAGGAAGACGAGCCATGATGGGCGCACAGCGAGCAGTCGCGCGTAGCGCTTCCTAAAAACCTTATTCGCCCTCTCCCAGTGTAGGACGTCGAAGGTGAGGGTTTCGGAGACCTGCTCTCCCAATTCGCCGGTGCACGCCGATGATCGAGACGGAGTAGACGACGAACGACGGCTCAGAACTGAAGAGATGGCAAGCCCTAGACTATTTTCGCATATGTTGCATGGTGACAGCAGCTCGGTATTTATAGAGATATTAGGACGTGTGATCAGGACGCCCGCACAATCTCTATCTCGTAACCGAACCGAATAGGCTGCGCGTATCCTATCCAGACTCTAAATCATCCCGATTTGCAACAAAACAAAAACTGCAAAAAGAAGCTGCATCTGCGCAAGCATGAGAAGCCAATTTTGGCGGACCATTCACGCGCATGTCGCGTACGCGCGCCGCCTAGCGTGGCGAGGCGAGGCGAGCGAGCATGCGCATGTTTTCCTCCAGTTCTCTCCACTATGCATGTCTCAAGTGGCTAGGAGGGAGCTCACACTTATAAGGAGGTCTCCCTCTCCTAGAACTAGCAAGGTGGTACTAAACTTCCCATGCCACTCCCCATGAGGTGGGCCTTTGAAATTTTTCTAGGAATTATTCTCCACATGGGGCCTTAGCCCATTTAGCAATTCCAACAATTCTTCCCACGTTGAGATAGACGACCTCTGGACCTTGGCGCCTTGAATCGAGAAACCGCCGGATTTCGCTGTTGACCGCAACCCCTCGCCGTCGCTAGCCTCTTTTTACCCCGCCGCCTCGCTAGAACTAGCTGCCGCCCCGCGCCGTCCCGGCTCCCACGCGCGCCGCCGCTAGCCTCTCCACCGTAGACTCTACGTGCGGAGAAGGCCGGCGACCCTCTCCGTGCCACCGCCAGACTTCTGCGCCGTCGAGTCGCTTGCTTGCGCTGCCTTGGGTGAGAGAGAGAACCGAGGGGGAGAGAGAGCGCACGGAGAGGAAGAGGGAGCCGGTGAGACTGACATGTAGACCCTAGGCCACTAGTTGGTCAATTTGACTCTGTCAAATATTGACCTTGGCCCACCTAAGTTTCCCTAAGAAAAATAATTCAAATAGAAATTAAAAACCAGTAGGCCCCACCTGTCATTGACTCAGACCTTTCCTTTAAGGAAATAAATTGGGAAATAAAATAAAAATGGTTCAAGTCTTTATTTCAGTATAGTAAAACTTGCATTAAATCTTAGAAATTTATAACTAATTCAAATGAAGTTCAATTTGAGTGAAACTCTTCTCTAAAATTTTGTAAAATCAATCCCTACAATCTGGACAAGTAATAAAAGTTGCCACCAATATACTTTGTGCCCAAATATGAGATGTAACACACAAGGTAATTAATTACTATATACTACAATATGTCTTTAGGCAAATATTGGATTAAACCAATATTAATAATGATTCTAAAATGTGTTAACACATGTTTAAACCTTGAAGCATGTAACATGGAAAAACCTTAAAGTTCAAATGGTATTGAAAACTCAAATGAATTACCAAGTACTCTTAATTAAATATAGGACTAATCTATGTAGACATATAAACTTGACAAACATGAATAAACATGTTATATGTGCCCATAAGATACACAGGCCTAGCAAAATTCTAAGTGACTAATATAGTCACATACATCAAGTTGCACACGTAAGTAGAATGGGCAAAACAGTGTCTAAAATCGATCTTAAACCATAAAATAGCCTCACTCGGAAAATACGACCGTCAGGTTGTTGACCTATTTGACTAAATCTGATAAAAATCTAAACCCCATTCTTATGCACAACCACACATGTCAAATCAAGTTGCAAGGCAAATTGGACCTGCAACTCGTGAACCTATAAAAGAGAGGCTCTTTTACAACTCGAATACTTAATACAATGATTATTACCACATAAACACAAGTCAATTAAAAGATACCTCACTAAATTGTTGTGTTGTGCTAGCAACCCTTCAGAGAAAGCCTAGACGGTAAGCCTTCTAGTGGTAATACAAGCCAAACCATAGCCCTTATTAGAATAGATAGCGAGCCCTTGGTTACAGAGATAAGGGATAGAGCTATTCGCCGCCCAAATCATCTATAGAATTAGGTTGTAGCTTTGTGTGTTAATTGATTGTTGTATTTGGTTCTTCTCGTGTTAGTAGACTGTATCGCTTGTGAGGATCGTGAAGGTACTACCTTGATGTTGAAGATTGAGCAAAGATCAAAGGGTAAGTTAATTAGTGAATCTCCATGAGCAAGGCAAGTCATCACACCCCATTTACCATGTTGATCCTAGTTTACAAAATGTTTTCTTTGTAAATTGCATACCTTATTTTAAATTATGATTGCATAGAGTTCATGCATAGTTAATCCCCTAACACATTATAAATACACCATGCCAATTTATTGAAAATCCAACCTTTGGAAGCCCTAGGATTAATCTACATGTATTATATACCATGCTTAGCCATGCTTTAGACAAATCTGGATGAAACACTAATCATGTACTACTAAAACTTGATTGGGCAGTCATTAGGGAGATGACTGGTTATATGTGGATGAACTGGTTTGGATGATTTAAAACAAAATGAATTTACTTAATGGGATTTGGGTGTGCAGGATGTTAGAAGACCAAGGTGGGGAAGGTCTATAGATGCATGCCTAAGTCAGTTAAGGATTGGTTTCTTTTGCGACCTCTAGCTATTTACATGTACGACCACATGTCTGAAATGGGACGGATATGGTTGACTAATTTGACTTAATGGAAAATGGTTTGGAATATTGATGGATGGTTGGGCTTGATCAACGTGGTGTAGCGTTGTTTAGTGATGTTTAATACTATTTAAATTAATTAACTATTTTACTACTTATAAATGCAATTGTTTACAACTGCTTTATGCAAATGAGCCTTATGCTGCCTTTGTTATCCCAATGCATCGTTGCATCAATTGGTATGACTTACTACGTACGGTGGGTAGTACTCAACCTTTCTCCAACCCTTTCCCTCTAGAGATGGAGTACTTCTCTGATGGTGGCAACTCGGAGGAGTAGGCTTGTGTGGAGGCCATGGGCCTCGGGTACCTCAAGGAAGGCAATTACGATCACTCGGACAGAGGGTGGGTCGGCCCCTACAATTGGAGATAGAGTTGGATTTGGCTTTATGTTACCTTGTAAGATAAGGAAAAGGATATAATTCTATCTGAACTCTCTATGTACTAATAAGGAAAGCCCTTGGTCGTATCCGACTGGGTTTCCTACCCTGTAACTCTCATCCTTCCAATATATAAGGAGGGGTATGTCGGAGAAGGAAACTCCAAAAGTTGGGAGTCTGGAGACCCCCCTTTGAGGTCCGGCTAGGGGAGTTGTTCACAGGACGGCTTGCGGCGTCGGATCGGTGGCACGCAAGGAAGACAGGAGAAGTAGACAGGTTCAGGCCACGCGAAGGCGTAATACCCTACTCCTGTGTGTGTTTGCTATGTGGGAGATGAATATGGTATGATCTTACAAGGTGTTCTCGAGGGGCGCTCAGGAGCTAGCCCTCACTCGGGAACGAACTGGAGCAGCTCTGGCCGCTCTACCAGCAGCCGGACTCGAAGAAGAAGAAGAAGACCTCTCGGGAACCAGAAGGGGACCCCTAACTAGAGCCCGTCGAGACCTGAACTGGAGCCTCCACTAGAGCTTCTGAAGGGTCTTTTTTCTCTAAGTCTGGCATGGATCCTCCTTTTATAGCCCAAGGGGAGTCCATAGTGCCACACATGCTTTTCTGGATACACGTCTAGTCACGCACGTCTGCCTGCTGAGCCCACGCCGGAGTTGGTTCAGCACGTCTTGCTGCAGGTGGCTAAGTCGTGGAGGTGTGACAGCGCACGCCCTTGCCGCCGAAGTCAAAAGTCTCTGACTGCACGGACGTGTGTCCACGGGGGGCCATCATGAGACGCCCATGCGTGGTGAAGCAAACGACAGGGGCGACACGCCCCGTCGCCTCGTCATTAATGCAGGTAGTTGGAGAGTTTGGTCCGCTCGAGTCCGCCTCGTGCCCGGGGCAGAGAGCTCATCGAGCCCTCCGCGCACACAAGGCGCTGAGCTCCTCAGGGACAGAAGATGTGAGTCCCGGGCCTGGGGAGCGAGGCCCGGGACCGGGGATGTCCCTATAATGTGCCCCGGGACCGGGGACGAGACCCGGGCCCGGGAACGTCCCGCTGCGCCCCGAGGCCGAGCCTATGGGCCCCGGGCCCGGGGACGAGACTCGGGCCCGAGAAGTGTCGATGTTTTACACCGGCAATAAATATATGGGGCTACTCGGCGGATGGAAACTCGGTGGATTGCAAAGGAACACAGAGAGATTTTATGCTGGTTCAGGCCCTCAATGTGAGGTAATACCCTACGTCCAGTTTGTATGTATTCCTTTGAGGAATTATGGTGGCAATTCTGGTGAACCGTATGGCCGTATGCTTCTATGAGCTCGTGCCCTCAGGGGGCGCCCTGCCTCCCCTTATATACTAGGGGACAGGGTTACAAGGTAGGAGTCCCCGCCAGATTACGACTAGGAGATCTCCCCTTAGAGATACAATTTACCCGACTAGGACTGTATATTCCTTATCGTACAAGGCAAAGTCTCTCGGGTGCTACTATATCTCTAATTACAAGGCTAGGCCCATCCTCTATCCGAGTGGCCCATAAGCTTGTCATGAGGTACCCGGGGCCCATGGCACCCACAGTAGCCCCTGAGACCTTCATAGTTGAGTCACAGCTGATGCCGAGTGCTCATCCTTCACGGTGAAGTCTTCCCGAGTGCATTGCTCCCGAGTACTCTTTGTCCGAGTGCGTCTTCTTCCCGAGTCCTGCTTCATGTCAGCTGGCAGCGAGGCTATGAAGGGCTTCACGTAGATGTATAAATAGTGTGCGCCGAATAGGTGCACCTATTAGGTGTAGCCCCCGACTTTGTGCTTAATTGTGAAGACATTAAATATAAAGTCAAAGATCTTTAACCTGTGTAGTCTTTCCCGAGTAGTATACTATTGGTATATGAGACTCTTCGGTATCATGTCAACCGGAATATGATTTATAGTATTGCCGAGTAGCGTGCCACTCGTATATGGGACTCTTCAGCTTCATGTCAGCTGGAAAAGGGTGTTTATAGTCTTTCCCGAGTGGCGTCCCACTCGAGAGTTAGACTCATCCGCATCATGTCAGCAGGAAAGAATATTTATAGTCTCACCCGAGTAGTGCACTACTCGGAAGTTAGACTCTTCAGCGTCATGTCGGCTGGAATAATGTTGCTCATGGCAACTGTTGGCCAAGCATGTAGGCTGAGTACCACTTTATGAAGATAAATCCATTGCGTGGTCAGGTGTACTCGAGAAAGATACCTGCATCCCAAATTTTAATGAAGACCAGCTTATGATCCTTATAAGGATATATCCTCGAGACTGGTGGATAAGAAGATACCCAAAACACATGTGTTAGCAATAAAGCTTTCATGAAGCATATTTGTTTACCTCATCGTTCCGTTGGTAGCACCAGCGCTATAATTTCAACTCAGCCTGCCGGGCGGTCCACATGAAGTGTGCTACTGTAGGAACTCATGTCTTTGTGGCCAACTACCGAGTAAGCCGGCATAAACTGACCCACCCAGCATAGGCTCTATAAGAGTACCATCCATCGCATGTCAGGATGAATACTCCGGTGTTGATAACCGCCATCAGCCAGAGGGATTCTTGTCCGCAAGCCTTTCCGACATATGCTCTAGATGTAGCCTGGTTGCCACAGATGCCTGAGTTGGTATATTGCAGAATCTGCTTGTCCTCCCCAGGTGTGACGCAGTGCATGAGAACTCCGGATGTGCTTTGACGATGTGGATCTTCTCTGACTTGGGTAAAGCCAAACAAGGTACTCGAACCTTGCATTAGCAGAGGGTTCGGCTGGCGACCCTCATGGGGCGTACCCTATCCAATAGAGTTATGGCCAAATAAGGTACCCGACCCTTACATTAGCATAAGATTCGGCTGACGACCCTCATGGCGTACCAACTGGCGAAGTTGTACCCGAGCTTCGACTGGCGCCGGAGGTCGGTTGTTAGCCAAATAAGGTACCCAAACCTTGCATTAGCATAGGATTCGGCTGGCGACCCTCATGGGGCATACCTTACCCAACCGAGTTCTGACCGATAAGGTACCGAAACCCATTAGCGTAGGATTCGGCCGGCGACCCTCATGGGGCGTACCTCACCAGCAAGTGGTATACGACCCCCGACTAGCGCCAGAGGTCGGTTGTTAGCTCGCATGGAGCATAGCCGGGGAAGTTGACGTCCCGACTGGTGCAAGTACTCGGTCAGTAGCCCTCATGGAACGTTCCGAGTATATCTTGGTAAACAGGTCCAGCCCCCGAGCGTAGGAGATGGGCTCGTAGCCCCGAGTTCCTGTCACGCGTATCCGGAACTAGTCCTGCATTATAAAGATATTGGATGAGTAGCATCTGATGATGAAAACAATCACCCGAATAGAATGTATTTTACAATATATGTAAATACGAGTCCTTCCTCTTGTTGATATTAATTTCCCCGAGTAGTTTACCCCTTACGTTTAAGCACTATATTGCCGACTTAATCATAGCCCCCTAGCGTCGGGAGTTGCTCTGGCTCTTTCCCAGACACGCGTTTTGGGTGACTTGAGTTCGTCTTTCATGGAGCAAAGTTTCATAGATTAGGATTTATGCTACTCGAGTACTTTTGCAACCATTTAAGAGCAAAAACAGAAAAAAGGTATAGCACAGCTTGTACACCTATTAGGTGTAGGTGGCTGCGACATTTGGCGAGGCCAAGTGAAGAGATCAGAAAGCGACTTAGCTGTTCGGTATTTGGAAGTGGGGATGCCATCCTTCCTTGCTTTGGTTTGTGAGCCCCCGAGGTGTCATTGTTGTTCTGATAATCTCCAGTTGTTGAAAGGGTCGAAGCGGTTGTGACCGACTGCCACAATGAAGCCGTCTGACTTGCGTTTGCGATTCCCAACTTTAGTCGGGACCGCGGTTGTCGTGTCCTTCCGCTCTTTTGTCAGGGGTGCCTTTTTGTCATCAAGGGCCTCAGCAACAGCGTCGGTCGAGTCGGCGTACTTGTTCGCCATGTCGAATAGAGCCTTGACGGAGTCGGGAGGCTTCCAATGAATTTGTCGATGAACGAGGTGTCTTTGACTCCTTTTCAAAAGGCGGCGATGACGACCTCGTCTTTGATCTTCGGGATAGAATCTTCTTCTCAGAGAACTACTGATTGAAGTCACTGAAGAACTCTTTTCCTTTAGCAACTGATATAAGGTCGTGCTCGGACGATGCCTTCGCATATGTTCCCTGGAAGTTACAATGAAACGTTTCCGGAGTTCTCCCCAGAGCTGAATGATGCTTGGGAGTCCTGTTACATTCCTCGCTGAGTCGCTAAAGCCGCGGAGGTAGTTACCGATGACTTGCAATTCCTCCAGCGCTCGGATCGCCAGAGTGTTATTACCGAGCCGGACTCGTATTGGTCTTGCCATCTATTTTTCGATCCTGTAGCTTTTGAAACCCGACGGACCAGTCGATCTGTTGACTCCTTGTGAAGGCCGGTACTCCTTCGTCTTCATGAGACTCCGACTCTGAATACGGGCGCGAAACCGTCGTGTGGAGGCCGAAGGCTCGTGCTCGTCTTCAAATCAGCCGTGCCTCGTTCTTTTCTCCTCGTGGCGGCGCCGAGTTGATGTCCTGCTGAAAGGTCACCCATGTTGCCTCGAGCCGCCAATTGTTTGGTTGCCGATACGGTTGGCGCGACCCCGCTTGCAGCCGAGCTAACTGCCGCTCAACGACCTCGCCTTGAGCCCACGCGACTCTGAGAACTCGCCGCTGCAGACACCCGACTAGTTCGACTCGACATTCGAGGTCATCCACACACGCCTGCCTCGTCTAGCTAAACGCAAAAGCGACATCGCGCGTGACTCAGAGCTTATTATCCTCTGCTACAGTCAGCGGGTTGGCCTGTGGTGATTAGGCGCCAAGCGCAGGAGTGCCAGCAAGTTGTAGCGGCCACAGTCTTTGCGTAAACAAGGACGAAGATGCTGGTCGCCGACTCGGTTGGAGATTGTTGCTGAGCATTTCTCCCAGCCCTACGTAGTCGTCGTTGCGGAGCGTCGGGCATCTGCTTCTGTCTCCTGTTGTCTTGCAGTCGCAGGCCTCCTCCTCTTGTTGCTCGCTGTTGCGTAACCTACAGAGGAGTAGACCTTTGATGCCATGAAAGTCGCTGGTAGGAAAGCTTGCCAACTGCGATCCGACTAGAGTCAGAATCGACTTGAGAGTTCTAGTTCCGACTGAAGTTATCGAACATTGATGGGCGGTGATGTGATGATAACTCCGACCTCCCACATCTGATCGTCGAGCCGCTAGGCCTATCCGAGTCGAACTCCAGCGGATCGTCTTGCCACATCGGCATGTTGTTTGAAATATCCATGCTTGCCGACCAACGCGGAGATACGATCCCCCCATTCTAGCCACCCCGCCGCCTCAAGGCCGAGTCGACGAGTTCGACACCGAAGGGAGGGTTTGTCCCAACCCGTATCAGATGAAGTGCTCAGCATTCGGGCGACGGTTGCTAAGCCTTTGGCCAACTCGTGCTGGAAGCGGCTGTTCCTTGCAGATCAGATCTGAGTCCGAGTCGGCCAAGTAGATGCGAACGTTCGGCGGCGAAGTCGGAGCTTCCGAATGGATTGTATCTTCGGGAAGAATTGCCGCCGTCGACTCGGTTCAGATCCCATCGAGCTGTAGATGTAGATCCGCATCCCTTACTGCGCTCCAACTGCGATGTTTTACACCGGCAAAAATATATGGGCTACCGGCTGTTGAAGATCGTGGATTGCAAGAACACAGAGAAATTATACTGGTTCAACTCAATGTGATGATACCCTACGTCCAGTTCATGTATCCTAATATGTGCGAGCTGGTGAACCGTATGGTCCGTATCTTCTATAGCTCGTGTCCTGCCCATCAGGGGTGGCCCTGCCTCCCCTTATATACAGGGGACAGGTACAATAGGAGTCCCCACCAGATTACACTAGGAGGATCTCCCCTTAAGAATACCAATTTACCGGATAGGACTGTATACCTTATCGTACAAGGAATAGCCCCGGTGCATATATCTCTATTATAAGCTAGCCATCCTCTATCCAGTGGCCATAACTGTCCATGACCCGGTACCGCGAGGGCCCATGCACCCACTAGAGTCCCACGAGTAAATGTGAACGGGGCGCGCCTCGGAAAGAGTGGCCGACCGGCGATAGACCGCTCCGAGGAGTCCCAGTAGAATGTATTACTAGCCCGGTGACGCAAAGCCGATGCCCTGGACGGGGTGAGACCCGCCACCAGGGATGTCCCGGCCCGGACCGAGGATGTGCCTCGCGCGAGCCCGAGAAAGCGCACCGGGCCCAACCGGACTACTCGGGCCCCAGGGTACTTGACGGGAAACAGCCGTAGCGGCGTCACCTGGCAGAATGTGGGCCCAACCTGAGAAGCTGACTCCCGTGCCGAAGGACCCCACGGTACACCAGGTATGTGACCCCTAGCCCTTCACAACAGCCTCACACCGCCAATGCCGCCGAGACACCACTCGGCAGAACAGGGCCACTCATGAAGAACGAAGGCGACTGACGAGGGTCCAACCTGGTTTATGAGCTTGGAGCTTTACTTTGCTGCGCTTACTGACTTGTTTCTGGAACATATATGGGCCCTGGACCGGCCCCGCCTGTATTACGGTTGGATATATGCCCAGGACCGGTACCCGGTGATAATATGGAATGACGGGACGACTCCCCTTCTCTCT